>JACEFO010001762.1:600000-1106926 GCA_015342445.1 Digitaria exilis | reverse complement strand
CAGCCAGAGTAGAGTAATGGCGGAAGGGGAGGCAAAGCTTTGCTAGGCAAATGGCAATGGCGTATTTGCTCTGGTTTGCCTGGTTGGTAGTGAGTACTAGGGACTACTGTACTCCATTTGCTCGCCTTGTCCATTACTGTACTGTAGCACCCAGCGTGATCCATGTTTGTTGCACGCATGTTTTACCCTCAAAATTGAAATTATTAGGCACTCGATCACATATATAAGTGAGCATACTACATTGTTGATTTGTTGATACATACGTACGGTAATAGAAATCGTTGTACCTGCATGCAAATTACAACTGGCTAACAAGCATATAGTAGTAGTAGTATTGGATAGCCGCAGACCGCAGTTAGCATTTGACTCCCATACAGGGAGTAAGTATGGAGTATCGATGAAAGGAATTGGGAAAGGATCAAGACCCCAAAAAAATATACTAATGCAAAGTGCATGCCGCGGTCATCGTTGGATTGGAATCGGACGGAGAGAGCTGGCGGCGACCCCAAGCAACGCAATGGAATCTGCTTCGATGCACTCGGCTTCGGCTCCAATGGGCAATGCCCGCCCGTGCGTGGAAATGGAAATGGAAGCATGCGCAGGACGCGATGCATATCACGAATTATATTGCAGCGAGATCGAACAAAAGTAGGAACGAAAAGCTATAGGCGTCCGAGTGGCAAGAAAAGGCGAGAAACTTTTCCAATCCGAAGCAGAAACGAGGCCACACATGCAAGTGAAGACACCACCGGAAAGCCGGCCGGCCGGGGTCCAATCCACGATGCACCCAGCCCCAGCCTTTTTTCGCGAAACCATTTGGCCTCTACTACTAAGCAAGGTCCAATGGATTTGCAAACTACTGAAGCAGGCAGGCACCAGCAGGAGTGCGTGCGATCGACTGCACTTCATGCCCAACGAACTGTAACCATTCAGCAATCCGATCCGATTCAGCACGATGATTCTGCATGCATGTTCAAGTCCATCGTCCCCAAAGACGAGTAGACGACAGATCTAGCATTGCCAGCACGTGTGCTTACTTTGGAGAGTACGGTTTTAATGTTTTCCAGTTTGAACTTTCGAGACAACTATGGGGCTATGGACTTTTCAATTAAACCAGATTTTAACTAAAACATACTTGAAACTTGAATTAAACCAGATTTTCAAGTTTGAGATGCTAGTTCCAATTAACATCGTAAAGCGGGGAATATATCTTCGGACGACATTCAGCAACGAGCACCATTGCATGGAGTTTTCTTAACAAAAAAAAATGCAGTAATTTAAGCATTTACTTTTCCATGAAACAGATTGGGCCGGGTGAGAAGCAGACCGAACATTGCACCAGGGAAAGAAATATGGTTTGGAGATCAGATCCCTGAGATGCATGCTAAGACTACAGCAAAATTAAAAAGCCGAAAGAAACAGGCCGTCCGGTTACCCCTAGCTCGCAACGGCAACGGGACGGCATGCACGCTGCCCACTCCCGTACGTATTCCCATGCGGACGATGACACGATCGATAGACTTGCTTGGCCATCGCGCTGACAGCGAATGGTGACAAACAAAAGCCATACAAACGATCGATTGAGACCACCACCACAGCACTCTCTTTATTCCCATCCTATTTCGATCGCATGTGTATGCGTAGCTAGCTTTCGTGGCTCACCTCACGCCGACCACAGAGCGCGATCGAAGCTGGCATGCCATGGTCAAAAGAAAATGCATGGACAAAGCTCAACATGATCGAGAGGACACTTGCTAAAAGACCCGTAGAGACAACAACGTTTCGACCTCCTGGTTACACTAGCGTCGCTGCGTGCAAATCTAGGATTCCTATCCAAGGCTGAGGTCACAAAACCTTTCTGGTAACTGAGTAACGACAACTGCTCAGCAACTTCTCGACCAAGTACATACTGGTCCAAACACCTATCTCGAGAACAAAAGCAATACTATGTAAAATGAAAAATTACTAATGATAGTATGTGTGGGCTTGGGAACTTCAAAATAGCTGTTCCCCCCAATCTCTGAACATAAACCAATCTTTTTGGTTTTTCTTTACTACCATGAATTCTAAACATCATATAGACTTGACAGAAAATGTTGATGTTAATGGGCTTGCCAAAAACATACTTTTTCATAGTATATTACCCCTTTTTCTCATTGGGTGTTTTGTTTAATAGATGTTGCTAGTCAAGATGTTTTATATATCTAATTTAGGCGTTGATATACCGTAGACTTATATTTGGGGTCAAGAGTCCTGGTAACAATCTTCATTCCTAACTTATCTCTCCTTTGTCGATTTCTTGGTGACCTGTGGTAATATCCAACCAGGGTGCTTACTGTGCCAATAATTAGGAACATGCAACTATATCATCTATCTCAACATATCGTATATGTAGTTTTAGGCCAATTACCAAGACCGGCAGTTTTTTTTTTTGGGGAGGGGCAAGGTCGAAGCTCAATAGAACCAAGAAGTTCTACTTGGTGGTTGTCTTATTTAGCCCCTAGGATTATAGTTTACTTCAATCTGTGGAGTCATCTCACCAAGCAGCCCAACTCCCACCCCACTTGATGAAACAAAGTTTAAGGGTCGGCAAGCCAGCCACTCAATTTTGAGGGGCTAAGAAGAGAATATAAGTTTTTTTTTCCAAGTTGGTGTGCTATGGCTTATCATTCGATCAAACATTGTCCTTTTATTACTTTTTTCCACTGTTAGCTTCGTATTTTTTGAAATATTTTTTTTATCTATATATGTTTTGATATGAAAGCTTCTTCAACGTAAAGCTTTAAAAATAACTTAAAAAATAGTCTTTTATAAAATTATTTCAAATAAGTTTTAGTGAGATTTATTGAAATAAAGCTTTCAGAAAAGAATGGTAAACCTCGTTTACAAAATGCGGCACCGAACAAACTGAGATTGTAGAATGTATATCAAGAGGACGCAAGTTGAGTTGCTATAAGGAAGGAAAATGTTATGGACAATTATTGTAGTCACTCCAAGAGTGGTTTGGTTCACATCAAGTTTCGGAAAACTTGACACGACTACTCTAAAAAAAAGTTGTGGAGCTAATATAAAGACCACTTGACCTTTTATCCATGCTATTTTTATATTTTTATCTACTTTCAAAATGTGTTTTTGTTTGAACACAAATAATCTTAAGTGAAGATGCCTCGAAAATTGTTTTATATTCCTAGTACCTTGTGATGATAATTCATTGGCGTATTACATACAAAATAGTGATAAACTTCACCTTCCCTTAATTTGATGAAAGAAAATGTTTATACTGTTTTTAGGTTCCACACAAAGATGATACAGTCCCTGCAAAGGAAAATTTCCACTTCTGAATAACCAGCATATATGCAAGGATAACAGCACAAAGGCAACAAAATACAAAGAAAAAGCCAGACAGAACTAATGAAACCAAGCACTATACAATAAACTGTTGTTCAAAAAAGTACTACAGTACATTGTTAAAATGTTAAGTATGTTTTTTAGACCATTTTCAGTGGGGTTTATGGATACAGTTACTCAGACTGGAAACTAGGTAACTGTGCCACAGGCGCCTCACAATCCCATGAAACTCACCATCTTAATTACCCTGCCATGTCAGCAAAACTGATGATGTGACAGTGTATTTAATGTCCATGAAAACTCACGTAAAAACTTCCAATTGAGACAGGCCTTAATAATAAAAAGAACTCTGGTCATACAGCACGGAGCCCGAGGAGAAGCAAATCCTACCACAACTACTCTAGTGCCGCGGATCCATAAATTAGCGTCTCTTGCTAACCAAACCATGCTCTTGGGCTTACGCTCTGTTCGTCTCCCACCGGCGTCTTCCTCTTTACTCCGCTCCCCTTACCATCCCAATCTACTCGTCTCCTCCTACTCCACTCGATCTTCTCACCTCAGCACAGCACGGGCGCCGCCAAAACGTACACATAAAAATCGTCTGCTCTGCTCTCCTCTCTTCCCACGCCGTGCTGGCCGGATCGCCATGCGCGCGGCGTCTTCCTCTTGGCGTTTGTAGATGGGCTCCTCCTCCCTCCTCCTCTTCCCCTCGTCCTCCTCCGCCGCCCCGAATGCCTCCCCCACTGCTTATTGGCCGCCGCTCCCCTCCCTCCCCTCCCTCCCCCCCAAGACCACCACCACCTCCTCCATCCCTACCTCCACCACCTAGGACCCCAGCACCAAGAATCCGCCGCCGCCATGGTCCGCAAGCGCCCCGCGCCGCCCGACATGGACCTCCCCGCCGCCGCGCCGCCACGTCACAGGCGACCTCTCCGACGTCACGGCCGGCGCCGCCGCCGCCGCCGCCGCCGCCGCGCAAGTTGCCGGCGCCGCCGACCGCAAGCGCGCAGCTACCGGCGCTGCCCACCCAGCTGCACCTGCCGGCGTTCCAGCAGCAGCAACAGCACCACCACGCGGCGGCGGAGGTGGATGTCCCCCACGCGCCCTTACCGGCGGCGGGCGACCCGTCGACGACGGCGTGGGTCGACGGCATCATCCGCGACATCATTGGCAGCAGCGGCGGCGCCGGCGTGTCCATCGCGCAGCTCATCCACAACGTCCGCGAGATCATCCACCCCTGCAACCCCGCCCTCGGCTCCCTCCTCGAGCTCCGCCTCCGCTCCCTCCTCAACGCCGCCGACCCCGCCATGCCTCCTCACCCTGCTCCTCCTCTCCTGCACTCTCCTGCTCCTCCGCTTCCTCCCCCTCCCCAACTCACATCAACAGACAAGCGCCACCAGCAGCACGAGCCTCAGCAGCAGTCGAATCCGTCGCCGCCGTCGCCACCAAAGGAGCCGACGGCGGAGGAGACCGCCGCCGCAGCAGCAGCCGCCGCCGCCGCTGCTGCAGCGGCCGCGAAGGAAAGGAAACAAGAGCAGCGGCGGAAGCAGCGGGACGAGGAGGGTCTCCACCTGCTGACGCTGCTCCTCCAGTGCGCCGAGTCGGTGAACGCCGACAACCTCGACGACGCGCACCAGACCCTCCTCGAGATCGCCGAGCTGGCCACGCCATTCGGCACCTCCACGCAGCGCGTGGCGGCCTACTTCGCGGAGGCCATGTCGGCGCGCCTCGTCAGCTCGTGCCTCGGCCTCTACGCGCCGCTTCCGGCGTCGTCCCCGGCGGCGGCGAGGCTCCAGCACGGGCGCGTGGCGGCGGCGTTCCAGGTGTTCAACGGCATCAGCCCGTTCGTCAAGTTCTCGCACTTCACGGCGAACCAGGCCATCCAGGAGGCGTTCGAGAGGGAGGAGAGGGTCCACATCATCGACCTCGACATCATGCAGGGGCTCCAATGGCCGGGCCTCTTCCACATCCTCGCCTCCCGCCCCGGCGGTCCACCAAGGGTCAAGCTCACCGGCCTGGGGACATCCATGGACGCGCTCCAGGCTACGGGGAAGCGCCTCTCCGACTTCGCCGACACGCTCGGGCTGCCCTTCGAGTTCTGCGCCGTCGCCGACAAGGCCGGCAACGTTGACCCGGAGAAGCTGGGCGTCACGCGGCGGGAGGCCGTCGCCGTCCATTGGCTCCACCACTCGCTCTACGATGTCACCGGCAACGACTCCAACACGCTCTGCCTAATCCAAAGGTCTTCTTTCTTCCCTTGCTGTTGCTTCCATGTCAAATCCTCGTTTGTTGTCCATGCTTCCTTCGGCCATCATGACTACTTTTCAGGAAGGCAAACACACTTTACTAGTACTTAAACAATGTCACATTGTGATCAGGCACTCAGTCGTAGATTCGTAGTAAAGTACATCCGGTACAAGCATACAACACCGATTCTATTCCGTTCAAGAGTACAAAACTGCGTTTTGGAGCTCAAAAAGTTTACTAGTCATGATGACCAACTTTCTAGGATCAAAAGGTCGTTGCATCTTTACTAGAATGCTTTTGAGACGATCGATCTCCCTCTTCCATGGTCTTTGGTGATCCAAGAAGGAACCACAAAAGATCCTGCTTCAACTGTCTTTAGTTAGTGGAGGTGGATCACTAGGCGCGCGGGAGCTCAAAGTTTCTATCATCATGACCATCTTTCCATGCCAAAAGGCTCCAACTTCTAGTTCCAAGTGCCAGAATCATGATTACCGAAATGGAATAACTGTCAGCTTCTACTAACCATCATCGTTTCTTAATAGATCAGGAAGCTAACCTCAAAAGGCTTCTCAAAGTGTTAGCTTTCCCTAATCTCTTCTACTCTAGTCGATCGACTGTTACAAATCTGTCCCTCTGTACTTTTGGGGAACCATTAGATAAACTGCATTGTCCTTTATTTGATTTGATGCTTCATTAATATGCTTAGTGTTGCTGGTTGAATCTTGACCTGCCAGCAGAAATGCAGAATGTAATGGTCACCAAATGGTCGTACTGATGCTGTCTCCCTCCGTGGACCATGGATTAATTTGCAGGCTGGCCCCCAAGGTGGTGACAATGGTGGAGCAGGACCTCAGCCACTCTGGCTCCTTCCTGGCGCGCTTCGTGGAGGCCATCCACTACTACTCGGCGCTCTTCGACTCGCTCGACGCCAGCTACGGCGAGGACAGCCCGGAGCGCCACGTCGTGGAGCAGCAGCTGCTGTCCAGGGAGATCCGCAACGTGCTCGCCGTCGGCGGGCCGGCGCGCACCGGCGACGTCAAGTTCGGGAGCTGGCGGGAGAAGCTCGCACAGTCGGGGTTCCGCGCGGCGTCGCTCGCCGGCAGCGCGGCGGCGCAGGCGTCGTTGCTGCTCGGCATGTTCCCCTCCGATGGGTACACGCTCTTTGAGGAGAATGGCGCGCTGAAGCTGGGATGGAAGGATCTTTGCCTGCTGACTGCATCTGCTTGGCGCCCAATTCAGACCCCATGCCGTTAAATCAGAGACTGAGCAATTTTACTGAGCTGAAGCATCACCGTTACTAGTAGAGCTTACTTGAGGTTCTTGCCCAGATCTTTTGCCTGTTTAGCTAGCTGTTCAATTTGGTCAATTCTGAGATTAGGAAAAATGAAAACATTTCTCATCACTAATTGCTAGTAGATCCCTTCACAGTGATAGTTACTGATCTAAGCTTAGTTTCATGGTAGATTTGTTCAGCTGTCGACCATTTTCGCCAATCTGGTTCCACCCTAAAGTCATGTTTAATCACTCCTAAGTCATGCTTAATAGTTCCTACTGATTCTTTGCCTACAGGTTTATTACCTCATATTGTCTGCTGATATCTTATCTCATGGTGCTGCATCAGTCAAGGTCATCTTTACTGAACTTTCACCCCTGCTTGTGTGGATGTGCATGTTTTACTTTTTAATATCGTTTTCAACCTTTGCCACCATGAGGTCATTAGCTTGTCAATTCCTGCTCCCTTGACATCTTGACTAATTAATTGGCTTCTGCATGATGACTGAGATTTGATCCGGGTCTCATCTCCTAAATAATTAAAAGGTCCCCGTCAGGAAATCCCACTTCACCAGTTGTGCTAATTCCTTTTTTGCTTCATTCTTAGAATGCCAGCTCACTCAAAACTGTTGTTTTGTTATGCTTCGTTTATTTTAAAATTGCTGAGAATGAAAGTGGGGCAGGAAGAAAATGTTGTTTGTTGCAGTGTGCATTTCCTAGTCACATTTCCAAACTGGGTTATCAGCCAATCCTGTAGGAAACCAAACCATCAGCTTCAAGCTAGGCTTCATCATCAAAGCCGTCGTCGACCCCACATCTCATGCCCTTTGCAGGATGGTTGTCCTCTGGTGATAACATGTTCCTTGCTCATTATGGAGTGGATTTGAGGCAAGGCAAAGCACAGTCGTGGAGAGAGAAGTGAAGTTGCTGCCTGCCTGCCTCTCCTGCCATTGGCAATTGCCATGGCATGATGCCCGTGATGGGGGGCATGGGCCTCTTGCTTCTCCTCCTACTACACAAACACTTTTTTCTTTTGCTGTCCCAGGGGCCCAGCAATGAGCAGTCCTTTTCTCACAGCAGACTCTTGTCTCTATGCTCTCTTGTAGGGGATGTAGCGGCTCAGCAGGTTGGAAAGTGTCTCGTCCTGATTTCCCTAACCCATGTTGCTCAGCCTGCAAAAAAGGCTAGCTGGTTTTGGGGAATGATGATGATAGTCGTGGCGTGGTTGTTGGACGCGCTAAACCCATTCGGGGAAGAGCTACCCACCCACACGTTGCAGTCTGCGCTCTGCAGTGGTTTGGTTGATCTCAAATTCTCATCTGATAGAGATGGTTGCATCCTGTACCATCATGTGCTGCTTTTGGCAAACAGTCTGAGGAGCTAGCACTTCATCTGAATCCCGCTCTCAACATGATCCAACATGATCTGATACCATCATTTGTCTTGCCTGCCAACATGATCCATGGTGGAAACCGACTGAATACCGATGGCTGAAAATTCATTTTCGTTCATGCGAATCTAATTCAAACACGTACATGAATGGTTTAGGAAGGATTAGTGGGTTCAAATCCACATTTCTGGATATCTAGTTGATCTGGTGCACGTATGTATGAGTAGTATATAATAGTATCCATAACGAACATCATTAGTCTGTCCTATTATTAAAGTTAATATAATGCATCATCGAATGTTAGTTACGAATACATGGACTCTCCTCCTGTTGTGGCCTCACCTGGGAACTCTAGGAAGGCCTCGAGCTGTCACGTCATGTCTTGCGAATTGGAGGTGAGCCGTTCGGCTCAGAGATGGCAGCAGGGAGGTGAGCCGTTGGCCTCACGGCCTTTGGAGCAGTCAAAAAGCATTCTTCTTCTTTTCTTTTCTTTTCGTTTTTTTTTTTTTGCATGCATGCGTCCTGTCCTGATGGGTTAATGAGGTGGTTGGAGAGGGTAGGAAGTTAATCCTCCAATGATGCTGCTTAGCGGCGGCAGATCAATTTCTTGTCTCGTGTAGTGAGGAAGAGGAGCCGAGGATGCCCTGACTTCGAAGCGAAGCCCACCTTTTCCTTTTGTTTTTTTGAGAAATAGCCCACCTTTCCTTGGATGGACGATGATGGCTTAGTGGGCCGAGCTCAAAATCGCGCGGACTGCAGCGTACTCTCCTTGGATGGAGTACAGTGGCCCAGCAAAGGAATATACTGGTGGCCCAGCTCAGTACGATTTTGAGCTATAAAAAGGAAAAATTGGATTTATACCTATAAAAAATACAACACATGAGCATCATGCCATCATCTCCATTTCACCCCTAATTGCTAAGGGGGTGTTTCTATCACAACCTATGCATTATTGAAACAACATTAAAAAATAATAATCTGTAGCCCATCCAAACATCTCAGGCAGGTTATGGTGTACTTCCACCCATCTATTTTGAAATCACAGACATAACCAACCTTTTAGCCACCCTATAATCTAGGAGATCCAGACAGACAAACTATTTCTAATATAGAATCCACATCTTTCTATATCTACGGCCATTATCTTTTTTTAGGTACGTCTATGGCCATTATCTGTATTTGTATAATCTGTAATATCCAATTCAAACGGGCGTACAGTTTCCTACGAACACATGCAGTTTTTATCTTTTTTTGTGAGGGTACCGATACATGCGTGAGAGGAAGGGGAAGTTAGGGGGTAAAATATACGGATATACGTTTTTTGAGATAAAAATATACACTAAAATATAAGGCAACGTATCCTATGGAAACCAACCTCTCCGTGGAAACTATGGAAACTAAAATCTGGACCACACGATGTTGATCCAAGAGTGCGACCAGATCAGAACGTCTTGCAAATCACCCCTCCCATCTCCCCTGAGTTTTACAAATCACCCCTTCCACCTGATCTAGGCGAGCCCTTGGATCAACTATCGTGTGGTCCAGATTGAAGTTTCTATAGTTTCTACGAGAAGTTGGTTTCCATAGGATATGTTCCCAAAATATAAGGGGTAAAAAATGTTGTCTGCATCCCCGGCCCATAAGCCCACCAAGGTCACCATTTTGCGACTGGAGAGTAAAGACGCCGGCCGGAGTAGCCGCCATCCCTGCGAGTTCCGATCATCCACCGACAACCGCCCGCCGCCGGTCCTCTCCTCCAACTCCACCGCCACCACCACCACAACCATGTCCTTGTGGCGCACCGCCGCCTCCCGCCTCCTCCTCCTCCCCCGCTCGCCGCCCCTTTCCCGGCTCCCCTCCGCCACCGCCTCGTCCTACGCTCTCCTCCCCCAATCGCGCCCTTTCTCACCGCCCCCGCCGCGCCCGCCCCCGGCGGAGGCCGAGGTCACCCCTGCCGAGGCGCGCCGGCTCGTGCGCCTCGTCGGCGTCGAGGCGCTCAAGCGCCACCTGCGGGACGGCCAGGACGAGGTGGTGGGGTACAGCGACCTCCTCGATGCCTGCGTCGAGGCCGGCGCGGCACGGACGCACGCCGAGGCCGAGGCGCTCGCGCGGGCCATGGATGACGCTGGCGTCGTGCTGCTCTTCAGGGACAAGGCCTACCTGCACCCGGAGAAGGTCACATTTCTAACCCATTTCCTCAGAAGCATTTCCTAGTTCCTATAGGCTATCACCTGCATCTCGTGACTGTTTTATTCTGGATTACCATTCGGAGGAGTCCCCCTTTACCGGCCACCTTGATTTGGGTTTACATCCTTGCTCCATCAGTAAAAATTGAACTTAATCAATAAATTCCCCTTCATACGCATCAAATTCCCAACTTCCTAGTCCAATACCCTGTTGCCTGTTCCAATCAATGTTCCTCTATTATTCGAGATGATCTAACTACTCATACCGCATTTCTTCCTTAGTCCTGTTTGTGACGTGTAAGAAGGTAACTGTCTGTGACATGGGTCTAGCATCATTTACCAGAAGACTGAGTAAAAGAGGTGGCATAAGTCAAGATGCACACGCAATTCTCAGTAACGCGCGGATGCAGTTAGCTGAACTACCGTAGGATCAATGTGTACAGATTCAATGTAGGATGGTTGTACGTTCGCGTAAGTGCTAGTGTGCTACTTTGTGATTCAGTTGTGTAGCCTCCAGTCCTCCTCAACCGTTGTTGTTATTCACCTACCCTGGTCAGAAGAAATACCATATAATGCGCTCAATGGAAACACGGAATCTTGTCAGTGTCGTTCAGTTCACGGCACTTTAAACATCTGAGCATCCACCTGAGATAAAGGTGTTACCTTATTCTTTGAGTGTAGATATTACATCAACAAAGGTTAAAGTTCGACCGACAAGGATGACACCATGCATTTGAGATTATTTTTATTGTGGCTTTCAGCTGCAGCCTGTAGCGAAGTGACAGTTTAGCTATCTTTACCACGAAAATAATGCATATTTGCCTATTTAGTAAGAGTCAATGGTTTTCCTTGCTTACGTGCCAAGACGGGCAAAAGGAGTCATGGTGTAATTTTTCTCACTGAATCTTGTAGTATTGATTGATTATTGACCTTTTTAGGTGGTGGACCTGGTTAGAAGATCTGTGCCACTCGCGCTCGGACCAGAAAATGACCCAAGGAAAGAAGAGTTCAAGCAGCTCCAGCAAAAGAAGGAAGAGATTGACAAGCTGGCACACAAGCAAGTGAGGCGTATCCTTTGGTCTGGCTTAGGGTTCCTCATGTGCCAAGTCGGGCTCTTCTTCCGTCTCACGTTTTGGGAATTCTCATGGGATGTCATGGAGCCGATTGCCTTCTTCACCACTGCTTCTGGCTTGCTTGTTGGCTATGCCTATTTCCTCATAACTTCAAGGGACCCAACATATCAGGACTTCATGGATAGGCTGTTTTTGTCTAGGCAGAAGAAGCTTTGTGCTGCACAGAAGTTTGATATGGACAGGTACCTGGAGTTGCAGAAGCACTGTAGGTGTCCCCTGGAAGGCCATCACCCTCACGATCCGAAGCTTCATGGCTTGTGACGCTACAGGAATGTTTCTCCTCTGTTACCTGAAGCTTCACAGTACACTCTCTAGGTTGTAGAACAGGCACTATTTAAACGCCCTTCATCTGAAAATATAGTTCCAGATAGCAATATGGTCCTGACAGAATACATGGATCATATAAGTGTTACCCTTAAGCTACATATCAAATGTGAATGGTGAACCCAGCTGAATGTTCAAACCTTGCTAATATACCTTTTGTGTATTTTGACTAGTGTTGAGGAACCTTAACATGCTGAGCTATGCAACTCTTATTGTTCCAGGCATGGCGATAGTTATGCAACTCTTATTGTTTCTTTTTGTTTGTTGTGCTTGGTCTCAGGATCTAAATCCAAACTATGCTAGGCAATAGGCAAAACCATCTGACTTCTCATTCATTTAGAGAAGCCTAATGAGATTTGTACAATAAAAAGATCCTAAATCAAATAAAGAGAAAAGAAAAGAATGCCATTGAGCAGAACAAACAACCATCAGTTAAATCACCAGCATCTCACAATAACAACAGCAGGCCTTGTGGCAAATAATTACAAGCAACCGCTTGCTATTTCAGGCATCATTTCCTGCCCCATTTACATGATGTGCCACATTCACCATTTGCCTTAGTATTGCTCTTGACAATGAGCAAAAGAATAGGATAAAAGATTTTATACAAAATATGAGCAGCGAGGAAACTGCACTTTTGCAATTCCAAGCAGCAAATGAAAAAGGCTCAGACACATCTTGGCATGTCTGCAGCGTAACTCAGGTTTGACGCTGTTGTAGTTCTGGCATCTTAGATGCTGACAACTGCAAGATTTTGCAGAAGGCGTTTCAGCTTATTTCTCCTTTTGGAATTTGAGCATTGCTTCCACCAGCTAGTATCTCGGTCATCTGCAGGCCCGGAGAGATTTCTGGTTGTCATAACATTGTCATTTAAGCAAGTCCATGGGGTTCGCAGTTCAAATGCCAAAAATTGGTAACGTTTGGGGCCATTCATGTTACTGTTAATTAGTGAATGTTGCATTCTGTCATGAACTTTTCCCCTGTAGCCATGTACTTCCTCCAGTAGCTTTTATAATCGTGTATCCCCAGATCAAGCCAAGGTTTCATCACACCATTGTAGTGTAGAGTCGCAGCCTTTTCTATATCATATTGACTTATTCCATAGTTATGTCCAAGGCCAGACTGAACCCAAGACTCTTCCAAAGGGTATATCAGATCTTGAAAGGCAAGTATACCAACAGGGAGCGCTTTCAGTCGCTTTGACGCCAGCCTCTCCATTTGCAACTATAAAAAAAGCATATAAGCAGGTCATGAGAAAAGGGATTAATTCTTAATGACACTAAAATTTCACGGTTCCCTTTGGGTTAACGCCATCGAGGCATCAGTGACTTAAAAAGGGAACTTCAGAATTTTAGGTGGCGTAGGAGGAATAACCAGAAAAGGAAGGCAGTACAAGAGCTTATACAAAAAACTAAACAAAAAAATCTTAAAAATAAGCATTAATGACTTAATGCGAATCCTTTGATACCACTAAGGGGAATGGTGAGTTTACTGACCTTTTGCAGTGATTGATCATACATACTGGTGACGCGGAGGTCCCTCCATTTTTCCAGTTCAATGACATTGAGACCAGACAGCCATACACATGCATCCGAGTTGAAACTATGTTCAGCAATATAAGATCTCAACTGTCCCAATGTAACGCCACAGAACTGGATGGCACCGATCACTTTACCATCCATATCAAGGTTCCACAGATATGACAAGTCTTTCTGGACAACCAAATCATCATCAAGAACAACAACTCTATTCAAGCTAGGAAGAAGGTCAGGTAACAGGTATTGCGAATGGCCAAAAACAGATATGTATTCAGTTCTCATCTGCCTTTGGGGAGGTTCCGAATAATTACGAATTGTGACACGGAATTCTTCTGAAGGCCATATTTGTTCCATCTCAAGTGAATCTGCATCCTTTGGGATCTTCTGATGATCCTCAATGTTAGTTACATGAACAGTAGCCTCCAAGTATGAATTTCTGTCAAACCAATGCTTCATCGCATAAAAATTTTGTGCATCAGTGAACAAATGGAAAACAATGCTGCCAGAATCCTGAAATGTGTTGTAGTACAGAAGTTAGAAATCAGACGGATATCTCAAAACCTTTTCTATTATTTCAAAATAAAAGTATACCTGGGAGTTCAAAACTGTTGAATTAATAGTGGTTGAAACTGCAAGTATGTTTCTGGAAAATATTACATAGTGCTGGAGGGTAGGTCTTTCAAGCTTCTGCTGATCTATTTCAATGTGAGTTGATCTAGATTTGAAATATTCTAATGTCAATCTCATGTTCAAGCAATGGTGAGTTTTAGGCATAGTCTGGACACCAAGATGATATAAAAATGCACTCTGTCTTGTATGGAAATAAGCTTCATCTTCAGTTATATCAAGTAGCTGCCTAAGTTTCCGTTCAACATTAGAGCATCCTACTTCACAAGATTTTGCTCTCTGAATTGTCTGCTCCATTTTCTCTAGCTTCTTTGCAAAGCTGAAATGATCAAGCAGCCATTACCTTTAGAAACAATTCAAGGACAAAAAAAAAATACAATGCAGTATTTTATAAAAGTACAACATAATGCTCCATGGTACATTCTTCATTGCTTGAAGAAAACCAAATATCAATTGAAACAAGAAACTAAGCATGTTAATGAATTTCTCTAGCAATTTATCAAGCATTTGTTAGGAGGAAAAAGTTTACAAAAAAAATCATATAAGATCTTAAATGTAAGAAGACACTAACATTGGTGGCAGATCATTATCTGTGATGGTGTCACTCAACATGCGTTCATGTTCTTGAATGCTTTGCTTCAGTTCACGTGTAAATATTTCATGCTGTTTCTGTTTTGCAATGCTAGGATAATGAGCTCTTGCTATAAAAAGTTGATCTTTAAGCCTCTTTACAATAGCATCTTTCATAACTTCTCTATGCTCAGTAGACCAGATGCAGTAACTTCCATATTCATGTTCACAGGACTTGGGATTCCCCTTGTGCACTGTTTCTTGACCATGGTTCTCTTTCCCATTAACAGCAGTATCCTGCGCCAAAAAACAATTTCAATTTCCTATATACAAAAGTAAAGCGGTTATGAAGGATCCCTAGTAAACAAAGTGTCTGGCCTTAAATTTAAAGCACAGATAATCACAGGAGTACAAGAGTCACATCCTGCATCAACAACCACAAAAGTTATCGTGCAAATCTTTTAACTAACTACAATAGGCTGCTATTGGTACTGCGATTGCCACAAAAGCCTCACAAGATAAACTGAGCAAACATTGTTTTTCTTGTGTGTACCACCCTGGAGTCTAATCCTGTTATTGAAATCCGAAAAGCCGAGCTGCATAGTACTTAAATAATAAAGAACATGCAGGTAAATAAAGAGACTGTTTGTTACCCCTGATCTCCAGGACAGGTCCTTCCGTTTATATTTTTTGGGCGTATGCAGTCCTGGAACACCACTAAATACAGTAAGATGGATATTGTTTTTTTTCCAAACAAAAAAAAGTGGCTATGTGCTACTGTTTTTGTGGTCTCCTAATGCTTACCATTGAAGGTGTCATTATTTAGATCAATTAAAGAGAAAAAACCCTTGAGCTTTGCCTTTGATTTAACAGCAAGATTCTTTGATTTTTCTCTGCTAGGTTTGCCAGGGGAAACACCATTTGATCTGGACGTTTTCTTTTTGGAAACATCCTGGACAAAAAAGTATAAAAGAGGATGTTAGTTGCAACTAAAAAGAAAGCATCTGTCATGTTGACTGTTGTAGTGAAGCCAAGAAATATTATGAGGCAAAGTAATTCATCAAACCAGCTAATTGTGCACTAGTTGCAGGTTCGAGAAAGAAGCTTCAACACCAGCGCACCAGCTTTGAACATGTCACACACGATTGGTTCATCTATTTAAAATCAATTAGTTACTGCAAATTATGTAAGATTTCATTTCTTTCTTGGTCAGAGTTCACTCTTTAATTCAGCACTGGATTGCCCATACAGACAATTAGCAAATAAAGAAAAGGTCAGCCAGTTTTTTTAAAAGGAGAAGAAAAGAAAAGGACAAGCAATGGAAGAGGAATCATCCAATGGGATTGCAGTGGATATAACAAGAGAGCATATATCTTGACAGCAACAGCAGTTTTGGATACATTTTATCCCAGGCATGGAACGGCATGATGAAAGAAACAATTTTTGTTTGCCACTTAGTACAAGAATAGCAGCTTCTGAATGAAGACAAAGGCGGTAGGTTGTTAAGCGTCACAGCACTGCAGACGTCCGCAAAACGCGCACGCACACGCGGAGCGCATGAGCGCGCTAAAATCTGCAGAGCCAAGTGGTTCCATTTATCGCTGCCCCGAGAATAGCTGGGGAAAAAATCAACTTGATTCTCGTTGTTGCTTGCATAAATGTTTTTACCGCGTTCCGCACAATTTGGTGCGGAGCTGCAGTTATTTCGCTTTCGCCAAGATAGGAATCCGAAGAACAGTGACTGAATCAGTGTGAATGAGTTCCCACTGTAGCATGAGTGTGGTAGCTGAATGGTAGCAGTACCTTGAGCAGCTTGTGCTTCATGGCGCCCCCATTCTCCAGATGCTGCTTGTTACGCGCCCCGACACCGGCCAACTCCTGATGAAGAAGCAAGTGAATGAGAAGACGGAGTGGTCCGAGAATGCAGTACGTTTTGAGAGCAGAATCGCAGCTTACGGTGGTGATGACGACGGCGGCGCGCTCCTCCGATCCATAGCCTGCAGAGGGAACAGCAGAGCAGCACGGTTAGAGAAGCAGGGGAGGGAAGAATCGCTCGCAGATCCGATTCCGAGGCCAAGCGTGCGCACCGGGGCGGTGGAGGCCGAGGAGGAAGACGAGCGGGAGCAGGATGGAGCAGACGACGAGCGCCGGCACGGCGGCGGCAAGGGTGGTGCAGCGGCGCTTGGGCGGCAGCAGCAGGGGAGAGGAATGCTGCTGCTGCTGATGGCCCTTCATGCTGCCGCCTGAGCTCTGCCCTCCAGACCTCTTCGTACTCTACTCTCCACTGCCGCGTGAGCTCTGGTCTTCCTCCAGCCGCAGGCAGAGCTTGGTGGTGGGGCTGGTAATGGAGTGATTACTTGCACATTAAGGTGCAGGAAATAAGGAAAGCAGGCAGTTTTCCTTGCGTCTCTTGCTTTGCTTTCCTCCTCGGGCGGAGCGCGCAGCGCGTCGAAGCTCTCTGCCGTAGAAGTGTGGAACCAACCAAGGCTGGCTGCAGCGGCACGGAGCGGGGCGAAGTGGACCAGGGCTCTCACTCATGGCCCAAAACCCCTGCTTTTGCAGAATTTGCTGCTCTGGTCTTGACGGAAAACAAGTGGACTAGCCGCGGGGCCAGTGTGCCGCCCCAAGGGTAAATACAGAGACTCGGTCGTCTGGGCCTCAAAGATCTGATGAAAAAACTATTTTTTAAAAAAAAATATAAATATTTTCCCCTTTCTTTGCTGCTCCTCACAAGTGACAAAAATGGTGGAGCTAGCACTATGCTCTGACTGTTGAACGGCTCAAATAAAGACAAATTCAGTTTTTCTATGGATTATTACATCCGAAAATAATAAAAAGTAGATTTGTAACAAGAGGAGCATCCAAAATTCATTCACTCACCACAGGACGGATTTTACGGTTTGCATTTATACCGAGGTTGTTGATTTGCTGGGCCCATGGGAGTACCGGATCCAATTTTTTCATGGTCATCTTCTACCTCACTGCTGCCTTTCACATGCATGCTCGCATCTACCACCCGTGCATGTACGTGTTGGGTACATCCTCCTAGGCTCCTAGCAGCAGTCAGTCAGTACTTACTAGTATTGTTGAGCAGCCAGCTACGCCACCAAATTAAATTCAAGTCTTAAGCTCTCTCGTCCTTTAGGAGGACAAATTTGACAGCCCGCTTAATGGTCGGACAGACTAATAGTAATAGACTTCAGTGAGTAGAAACAACCACCACTCAACCAGCACGTCCGCTAGGAGACACCCTTGATTACAGTATATATGTTCAAGGCCACTCAGACAGCAGGCGCCTCTACAGTCTACACTAAGTGGCATCAGACACAACGCAAGGGTGATACTCCATATCCTAGTACTAGTAAGTCAATATTAAACGCGATGGTCGGCTGCTTGATTTGTGCTGATCCACATCTGAGATCATTGGGATTCTAATTTTCTCGTGTTCCATCCACTTGATACGTTTTCAGGACAGCAGTGCGTATACTACTACTACTATAGTATAGTACACTGGCTGCTGATTACCGATCCTTCTCGCGGATCTGCACAAATCAACCAACATCCTGCCCACATTTGCGCTTCACGCATGTGCCTGTCCCCAGTTATCCAATGGGACCACATTGTCATCTCCTCACTAGTATACTACTTCCTCCGTCCAAAATTGTAATCTGTTTGACTTTTTTGACCCTTCGTCTTATTCAAAAAATTTATACAAATGTAGTGAAATTTAAATTATTTTTGAAATTCTTTTATTACTAAAGCTAACCATAACAAAAAAATATAATATTTTATAAAATAATTTGAATAAGACGAGTGGTCAAAGTTGGGGTAAAAAAAGTCAACCGACTTACAATTTGGGACGGAGAGAGCAGTAAACCAAACCATATGCTGCTGCTCATCTTTTAAACATCATTCATCCATGGAAGAGAAGCTGGGTTGCATTTGCTAGTGTGTGTCGACCACTCGGCCGCACGTACAGGTCAAGATCGCACCAACAAAATACCACTCTAGCCCAGTACACAAAGATGGGCCTGGGATACGATCACGTGGACCCAAGCCTAAGGCGTCTTTTTTTTTTCCCTCTTGGAAATCCAGTCTTGCTATCAGGATCAACACAGCAGTTGGAGTCGGTGCCACAATTAAACAGATCGCTTCAGGTGACAATCAAACAATATGTCGACTCCTAACACAGTTTAACCTACTGCGACACACAGAGCATCATCCGAGGAGGCTGATTGCCTCCCTGTTTGGCTGTTTCAAAGAGGAGCAGACACAGAGTTTGGGGCTCGGACTGATATGCTTCACTATCCACCGCCGAGCAAAGCTGCCGCGGCACTGCAAACATGTCCAAAAGCCACATCAGATGCGATGAGCATAAGGGTTTCGTTTAGTTCCCAAAATTTTTTCTAAAAAACAATATTTATCTAACTTTTTTATTTATACCATCCCTTACACTCACAGAACACTATTCATCTAAATTTTTAGTGAACAGTGTATTTTCGGAGAATCTTTACCCAGCCTAAACACACCCTAAATCTGAGGAAAAGGAACAAAAACACTTTATAGAGGAACCGAATGCCCAGGCCCTCCAACATTTTGCAGCACTGGAATGCTCCTTCCGGATACTGCCTTTAGCATTCCATTATGCACATCTTTAGCACCAAGTAGTTCCAGTAGCGGGCCAGAGGCACATGCTAGGAACAAGATGGGCGGTATGCCCATCAGCTGAGCGTGCAAACCACTTCAACTCCTGCCACACAATAAATGCATCTCAAATAGATTTTATTCCATCATGGCATCATCGTTTCCTTTCCTCCTTTTTTTTTTTTACCATCAAGGTCAAAAGCGAAAACTAGAAGTAGGCCTACATCAAGCGCATTCTTCCTTTGAGACAAAATCCCTATATCCAAACTTCTTCAGGTTGGCCTGTACCCAGCAAAAATGCAAGCTTCAAAGCTCCCATTGTATGGTGCCGTGATTTCTGATGTCTGCTTTGTCACACAATGGGGGAAAAGGAAGACAAGGCATCATGAAAGCAAAGGTACGGCCACTGCTTTAGCTTACCACTTCACTGCTATCATATCTATCCAGATTCTTCTTTGGCATGTGTTTTTTCTTTAGCCTTCAGAGTTCGGGCAGCAGCTGCATTTTGCCAGGAATGAACACTGCCCATTAGACAGCAAGCAGCATAATTGATACTAGTGGTGAATTGGTCACTCTTAGTCAAAGGGCTAGTTTGTGCCACAAAGAACGGGATGTACCTGTATTCATCTACTACCAACCCAAAATTCTGCGTATCAACAAATACAAATGCCCTTGTAGTTACGGGTCCATGGCAAGATGGTAGTGGAGATGATATGTTTGGTCCAACCTGGCGTACCCAAAAAAAATTGTCTATTGCAAACTATCAACAGAATCAGGCGCAGGGGTTGACATCTTCTAAATTTGGGGACAAACTATTGGCTGGATCTGTAATAACACCATAAAGATCACTAATGTTGGCAGCATTCAGTTTTTGTCTCATCTTATGGCTTCGTCAGTGGGTCAATAATGCAATCTGGAAGAAAAAAAAGAGAGGAGACATAATGTCTTAGCAGCGCTTGTAAAAACATAACTGTAAATTCAAACTCATCAACTGCATATTTTACAAGTCTACGTCACCTCTTGTCATGACTTAATGGTGGCAGCTGATTCCTCATCTAAAGGGCAACATTGATTCAGAAGATTTTTGGATGTTTCCATCTTGCTTTCCTTGCTGCAATCATCTGGGAACAGAATAATAATAATGTGACTTATAGTGTCCTAGCAAACGAATTGAGTTCACACAGCTAGGTAGAATACTTAAACAACTAAAAATACACTTGTCATATATCCTCCTAAAAAGAACTAAGTTCTGAATCTGAAGCAAGGGAAATTTCACAGGCATAATACAAAGAACATTTTCACATGAGGAATGGAAACTAACCACCAGTCTTATTCATATCATCCCTTTTGGATTTGGAGCCTTTCTTTCGATCATCACGAGATGGCTTGTTGTATAAATCCTTGTATTTTTCAAGCAATGCTTTCTTTTCTTCTAACAGTCCAAGCATTTCGTATGCATCTTCAACTTTCCGTATAATATCTTTGCTTGGGGGTTTACGACCACATGCTTCTAGTTCTTTGAAGAGCTAAGTTGTCAGAAAGGAATGTCAGTTCCTTCGTATAAGCTGTGTTGGCACATTAAGATACATGAAACATAATCTAAACTGGATCAGAAGTAACAGTTCAGGTCCAAACCTTCACGAGCCTTTCTAGCCTATTATTTCTGTAATAGATAGCCAGCATAAGATGACAGAAACGCCAAGGAACTGATTGCAAGTCATGGGCTATTTTCTTCTGCCAGATTTTATGTGCTTCCTCAGCTCTATTATCCTTCTCAAGTGCACACACTAATTGCTCATATGTTCTCATTGTATTTCCTTGCCCTTTGCTTAGCATCCATTTTATCACCTGAATATGTAAGCATACGGTATTTACTTCACAACGCATAGAAGAAAAAAAAAACAGTTGAAAGTAACTTACAAGATACAATACCTGGACAATTCTATGCCATTGTTCCTCCTTTTCAAGAGCTGAGAGTGCTTGCTTTAGTGAAGCCAGAGGAAAATCCTGCTCAAAGGCAACCCAAGCATCAAGGGTGCAATAAACAGCTTCCCTTGATTCTTCAAGGCCAAGGAGCTGCAGTTGGGTAATGTCGTATTTAGTAATTTTGTTGCCCTGAGCAATAGTAGTTAACTGACTGCAACAAAAAAATATTCTTGAAAATTTCAATATGCACAGGTGGTTAATTTATCCACGCTGAACAAGAATAAAGGTGCTAATATTACACCCAGATCAATGCCAAAAGATTAATGCACTTCTTTAATCGTTTTATACATGGAGGATACAATCATATACTCATTCAAAGAAGATCCAACAGGTGCTGGCATAATCTACATCTCTAGGACAATAATTCATCATATAACGAATCAGATCATTCTTCAAACAAAATTAAGAAAAATATGGAAAGTTGAACTAACTACTATCTATCATCCTGCAGCATAAAGAAAACTGTCAATAAAATGTACCATACAATTTGAATCACATATGTTTGTAAGAACATTATTAGTACGCGACACCATTTAAAACAATATGATATACCCGTATACAGGGTAAACAAACGATATCAATACTATCTGTACATACAGTGTTGACAAGAAATTTCCTTTTCTCCGCTGAAGACAAGTTTTTTCCAATAGGCCCTTGTTCCAATTCCCTTGTGCTCTTTTTTATGCGATCGATTATTATATCTGTATCCTGTGAGAAAAAGATAAAATTCTCTAATTCACACCTTATATAAAGCCACAGTTTTGAAGCTAAACATAATCTACCAACCTCAAAAATCATAAAATGGTCAAATGGAAGCAACCCAGAAATGTGCAAGAAGCTATTGTCCCTATGCAATCAGTGCATCCAAGTAGAAAGGATATCGACTAGGCTATTTGACATACTGAGGAAATAAAAGTGATAGAAACATATGCAAAAATCTTTCAATAAAAAATAAAATCCGATAGTATTACGAGTACCTTAGCAGGCGTAGTTGTTTGTAACTCCTTTTGGTGATATACACGACCTCTGGAAGCTTTTTTGGAAGTGCAGAAATCTCTGGTAGCATGCTTGTTACACCAATCAGATATAGGCTAAACAATTGAGCCAGAGGAGCAAATAGTTTAGGACTAAACAAAATTAAGGAGGAGCAATTTCTTGATGAGGATGCTGAGGCGTGTACCACAATATGCAAACTCCAGAACCTGCAGTGAAATAAAAGGGAAAAGTTTGTCGAACACTGTCTCCTTAAGAAATCATAAACAATGAAGCTACAGGTAAAAGGAAATGCAAAACTTAGGATATTGCAGTTTATTTGAATAGGATGAACTTGCAATTTTTTTTGAATTAGAGAAACTTGCAGTCTATAGTTCGACAATCAAATATTTAGAAATGCAGTTTGTGCCATCGATATAGCCGTTTGTCAACTCCAAAAAACTACCTTTTTTTTATCTACAACTGGAAATACTATAGTCTCCGAAAACATAACTCAATGCCGGGGGGGTGGGTGGGTGGGGTGCCATCGATATTGCTTTGTAAGCTCTGTACATCCGCAGTGCTACTGATGCACGAGACCACGAGTTACTCGTTTGGATAACTAGTAGAGAAGAGTAATAGGTAGTCAATTGTTGAATTTTAGTTGCACCATCAAATAGAATTACTCCATAAACTAACAGGAGCTACAAAAATCGAAACAAGAACGAGAAGACTATCACATTGTAGTGCGCAGAGGTAAACAGAAACACTGAAACAGAGCGCGGTCCAGCACAAGCTCGGCATCAAGCAACATTTTTTTGCAACTAAAAGTGAAATGGCCGTACTACACAGCGTCTGCGGCTAGATAAACGGCGGCAGTGGTGAATGGCTGGGAGACAGGCATGGTGATACAGGTGGTAGGGGACTAGGTAAAGAACGAAATGGAACTCACCGGTGGAGGGGGGTGGGGTCGCAGCCTGCGAGGCCGGCTGCAGGTAGGCGGTGAAGAGCGCGGAGGGATCGCCGGAGATGCCCGAGCATGGTGGCGGCGGCGGCGGCGGCGGCGGCGGAAAGCCCTCTCTCTGTACCGACCGGCGTGGGAGTGGGAGTGGGAGCGGCGCAGGCCGAAGGGGTGGCAGCCTGGCAGGGCGATCCCAGTAGGCTTGGGCCTCCCAAGTTCACGCAGTACAGGGCCAATGGGCTGTAGAACAGTCTAAGCCGAGCCCATATATCCACCGCACGAGCTTACTTGAAGTTTTGCTCGTTTCTTTTTTTTTTTTTTTTTTTGAAGTTTTGTTCGACCAGCATTTGTTTACTTGAGCATACGTATGGACTGAAGACACATATGGCATACGAGTAGCTGTTTAATTTGCTGATATATGTTGGTATGCTAGAAAACACAATGAACCGTCGTAGGACTTCCTAAATGTTTTTTGATCTATTTGTTGCTGTATATACCTCGTATTAGTGTGTTGAAGACTACCGAATAATCCAAGGAAAGTAAAATATTCATATAGATCTTGTTTATTTCCTTGGATGTCACCATCAACGTTGCTTCGCCGGCAGCTGATTGACAGCGACATGAACAGAAGATAATGGCAATCAAAATGAACTAAACGACAGTAACGATACATTGTAATAAGAGGATAATATATATCACGTCACGGCACGACCAATATATGTAGCGAAAATAGCAGTGCCGCCTGCCTTCCAGCAGCTTGCTTCTGCCATTCGAGGTCGATCGATCCATCCTAGTTAGTATATTTGCAGTTGCAGGGATCGGAGAAGCAGATCTCAATCGATCCAACAGAAAAACAGAGTGAGAGATGGCAAAGCTGAAGCTCTCCGGGGCCGCCGTGCTGCTCATCGTGGTGGTGCCCGTCTTCATGTACGCCGGTGCTCTCCTCATCGGAATCCAGCTGGGGAGAGCGCTAGAGAGGAGGCACGACAGCGTCACCGTCAGCTTCAGCATCAGAGGAGCCCTCGCCTACGTCGCAAAGGTACTCTGATCTGTGATCTGAAATTCTGAACCATGCATATATGCTACTCTGATCTGTGATCTGAAATTCTGAACCATGCATATATGCATATATGCCGGCGGATATTGCCGTCTCTTGTTACTACTCATCGTCTATCATCGATCAATGAGTTTGTGATTTCTCTGATTTCCCTCTTTGTTTTCTGAAGAAAAAAAAAAGTGACGTGATTACTTGTTTATTCAGGAGCTTTGGGACAGCAACAATGTTTTTGGACGGCGACAAGGCAGGGGTGAAAGAGTGGCGCGTCGGGCGTGGCTTCCGTTTCCGGCGAACCCTGTTCGTCGTGATGAGAGCCCAGACAATCTGGATCAGTACTCAAACCAGCAGGAGCATCCCTACATACCATTGAAATGGGCTCAAGGGCAAGAAGACAGCAGCAGCAGGGCTACTACTCCCAAGACTCGTACCAGTCAGTATGTTGATGCCGATGGGAGAGTGCACGTAGACACTGAAGATGCGCATTTTGTCATGGAAAAACCTAGTCGTGGAAGAAGTAGGTATGCGCAGGCAAAGCATCCAGGCACTAGTCCAAGCAGTGCTGCTGATGATATGGCGTTGGAGATCAAAGTTTCCGCAAACAAGACCAAGAGATACCACATCAGCAACGACACCTCGGTACGTACACCATTTGTGTTACTTCGATTCATCCTTTATTTTTGCTTGTCAATTCTTAAATCATACGAAATTTACGCGGACGATGCAGCCTCGAGGTTTGATCAGCGTGGGGCCATGGGGTGGATCCGGTGGGCAGGCGTTCTACATGCATGGCTCCAGCGCTCCTCGCCTCCGTAGCATCGTCTTGCACCATTCCATGAGCAGTGGCATCCACTCCATGGCATGCGACTACTACTACAACCACCTCGCCGGCGTCGGAGACGACGACGGGATCCGAACGGCTGGTCCATGGGGGCGCTTTCACTCCTTCGATTATTCCACACCACTATCTCGTACAGCGGTGGGTAACCACCACTTGCTCATCGATCGACCCATCAAGCAGCTCTGTGTGTCGATCGTACGTTGTTCTTGCATAGGAGTAATGATGATCAGCAGTTTATGAATTGATTTTGTTGTGCATGGCCAATCGAGTTGTGCAGATCAAGCTGTCCGCGGGTGAGCACCTGACCGCGGTGGAAGGGACGACCGGGCATGTCTCAAATGTCGCCGGAGCTGTGGTCACCTCACTGGCGTTCCGCACCAGCACCGGCAGGACGTACGGGCCGTACGGCAGCACCGCGGGGACAGGGACGGCCTTCTCCGTGCCGGTGGCGGACGGCGCCTGCATCGTCGGCTTCTGGGGACGCTCCGGCTGGCTTCTCGACGCCATCGGGGTCTACCTCAAGCCATGCGGCGGCTCGTCGTCATCAAACACTACAAGATCGACGCGCGCGTCAGGAATATAATTAGGGATGAATGAACTAACTGCGTACACTGCTGGAAATATAATCGTGTGCCATTTTAATTTGTGCCTCAGCTCATACGTACAATTAGTGCAAATCACCGGATCGATAGTACACATCTACAGTATATAGTTTGGTTTTGGTCTACAATTAATCGCCGCTGCTGTTATATAAAAAGAAAAAAAAACAAACCCGACCGTATATGTGCACCTTAGTATGACACGATGCATATATGGTTGTTGTTTTACTGTGTATACTGTATAGAAAAAATAAACTTGTGAAAGTATATATGCCGGCTGGTGTGTGCAGAGATAAATATTTGTTTCGTATACGGATCGGATCTCGGTGGCTGGTGGTGGAGTCCTACTCCTACTCGAATCGAATTGAATCGGTCGAGTTGATCCGATTGATTCCTTGTTCGTTTTGGCATGGAATGACATGGAATGTTCTCCAAACCACATGGAATATCTTAGCATGGAATCAATCCCAATCTATCTAAAATGTTTGTTCGGTTAGGCATGGAAGGGTTTGAAACCCAGCATGGTTTGGTCCCGTTCCATGCTAAAAGGGCCTATTTCATTCCATGAGTATGACCTTATGGAACCAAACCCCATGATTTGAGTGACACGCATGGAACCACTCAACCCATGTATGGAACCATTCCAGCTTGGGAGCAATTCATGTGTTGCCGAACAAGCCCTAACCCGGATAAAACCTAACCTACCGCGCGCGGCATAAACCGAATACATACGGCTAGCTACCTAATTTGATACGGAAGACCGGAAGAGGTGCAGCAGCATGCCGGAGACCGAGGAGACGCCGGCGATTGTGGAGGAGGAGGACAAGGCACCGGCGGCGAAGACGAAGACGAAGATGGTGACGGTGTCGCCGGAGCAGGCGGAGCTGGTCCTCGCCGCCAAGCCCATCGTCCGTTGGTACATCAGGGAGGGAAGGCCCCCACCGCAGACGGCATGCGAGGAGCGCCGCCGCCAATCTGCCTGGGTCGACCACCTCGCCAGCTCCAACAGGGACATCATCCGCAGGCTCCAGGAGAATTACCGCCACCAGCTCGCCACCAAGGGATTCGTCCAGGTCCAGGTCGACGACGATGACGAGGCTTGAAGAATACTAGTACATGTACATGTGAATCCCACCGAATAAAACATTGTTTGCTTCACGCTAGAGCTCTAATAATGTACATTGTTGCTGGATTGTACGGAAATTAAATATACTGAACCGCCGCTGCACATGAATCGTTTATTTCGTTATGCTTGTGCACCTCTGGTGTATTAATAGGTATCAAACTAGATCGCATACATGGGCCTGGATGCTGGATATATATGCCATCCACTTCTGGCCTTCTGTACGTGTCTGGGCTCCTGTATCATATATTCATATCTGATTGTGATCAGTCACCTAATATAAGCTACGTATACATAGCAGCCAACCTGTTCACGTTTAAAAGAGTGCGACATACTCTACCATCATGCATGCAGACTATTCCATCCCAAGTAATAAAGCCGCCAAAGCTGACTAAAAGTTGAAACTACTCTCCACCACGAGAAATAAAAGCACTAGACAAGCCAAGATATACAACTGCAACCAGTTGATGAGCTCATCACCAGTACACCACACCACCATGAATCAGCTTCAAGAGGAGGTACCGAAGCTGTTCGGCTTCTGGGCAAGCCCCTACGTCCTCAAAGTGATATGGGCGCTAAGGATCAAAGGCGTCGAGTACGACTACATCGAGGAGGATCTCCGGAACAAGAGCGACCAGCTGCTGGAGTACAACCCCGTGCACAAGAAAGTTCCTGTGCTGGTTTATCAAGGTAAACCAATCGCAGAGTCAGAAGTGATACTCGAGTTCATCGATGAGGCATGGAAGCACTGCGGTCATCCTATCCTTCCGGAGGATCCCTACCAGCGTGCCATGGCTCGTTTCTGGGTGAAGTTTCAGCATGATAAGGTCAGAAACCTCCTACTTAATTATTTTTCTCCAACGATGCTCGTCGCCAGTCACATATCTATCGTTGTGTACTTAATAAAACATGAAAGATGAACCGTGTAAGTTTATATCCGTACGTGCAGCTCTCGCCACCGATTTGGAAGTGGTTCACCACGCAGGGGCAAGAAGAGGAGGAAGCATATGAAGCCTCCATAGAGCAGCTGCTGGTTCTGGAGAAGGAGCTTGATGGAAAGCGATTCTTTGGCGGCGACAAGATTGGCTTCGTGGACTTATCACTTGGTCCTCTGTCGTATGTGATTCCCATATATGAGGAGATCATCGGTGCCAAGTTGATAACAGAGCACAAGTTTCCATCTCTGTTCATGTGGATGGGGAATTTCTTGAGCTCACCGAGCGTGAAGGGTCACCTACCACCGCTGGATGAGCTGCAAGCGAGGTACCAGCCAATTCGTGAAGCATTCCTGAAAGGCAAAAATTGAGCAGTAGCGGCTACATGTTATTTACCTGCCACTTCGATCGATGTGCTTGGAGATAATGTCAATGCACTACAAAGTACAAACTGGTTTCTTAAAAAAAATGCACTACAAAGTGCATTCCGAAAACAACGATGTACACTAGTGGGAACAGGCCCGTCTCTAAGTTTATGAGGCCCCGGTGCGGAACACAAAATGGAGGCCCTATATTATTTAAAAAAAATATAAATAATCAAAATACAATAATATAAAATGGAGTATTTTGAGTTCATCATGTTACTAACATAAAATCCATGATAAATAAGGAATGGACGAATTTACTTACCGATATCGGTCTTCTCAACTTCTATTAAAAAGCATCATCCGTCTAGTATTTTTTGAAATAAAATTTTCAATGATTTCTTCATATTTAATCTTCTCCAGTAATTCACTACAAAGTACAAACTGGTTTCTTAAAAAAAAATGCACTACAAACTGCATTCCGAAAACAACGATGTACAGTGGGAAACTGCCCTAGGAAATGTTTCATTAAACTCCTAAAATAAGTAAACAATATTCTTGATCGAAGAGAGACACTGGTTCCAGGGTTCATGTCATTTTTGAACGGATGGCAAAAGATTTGCTGAATTTTTCTTAAAAGGAGCAAAATGAGCAAAAAAAAAAAACTCATGGGGTGCGCTAGCGCCTACAACTACACCAAAAAAAGGAGTGATAATGTAAACAAGCACACAAAAACAACTAAGAATTTTATTTATCAAGGGCACAATTTAATAAGTAGCTGGAGCATTTTGCCATTGAGCTTCAACAATTTGCTTAGAGCAGAGGGCTCATGTTTACACCAAGAGAGACCTTGAAACTGCAGGGTAATTGCCAATACACCTTTCGCTTTCTTCCTTCCCTGTAATACTTATCTCTACGTGCCCGGTGGTCCCTGTTAGTTACACTGCTTCTACTATTTCTATACACCAATGACCCTAATAACCCTTTGCCCCTTGCTAATACACCTATACTATTTTTCTTTTCCTAGTAAATGCTCCATCAACAATTCGTTCAAACCATCCCCAGTCATGCAGATTAGGACCAGCCATGGTGTTAACAATTGTGCAAATTAGATCGAGGCCATATGCACGATTGCATGAAGCTTAAGTAAATTGGCATCCCATCCCACACACTTAACGGTGTTGTGCTACATGAAGCTCTTGGTCTCGAGGCCTCCTGCAGATTTTGATATCCGACAGTCCGCGACAGGGTTACCCGAGAGGTAGATTGTTTGGAAAAGAGGATCATGGAACCAAGAACTAAAAGGTTCACAAATAGACACAAGGTTTAGACATGTTCTGTTTTCACGGAGCATAATACCCTACATCTTGTGTGTTGGAGTGTTTGTAATGCGTTGGATAGGTTACAAGCATATATTATAATAGTAATGGACAAAATAGGACACATGTGACATGCCTCTTCCCTCTGCTAAACTGCTCATGAGGTGATTCTATGCAAGTGCTCTAGTTTCAGCAGTACATCACCTTTCCTTGTGCAGCTGCAACACCATGTTTGTTTAGCTTTTGTCCACTCTACCTCTCTAGTCTTTTGCCTCTATTTCTTGGATGTCTGTGTGCGGCGATGTCACTTCGCTACAACTGGCTTCCAGGACTAGTTACCGCTACACCATCTAAGGTTTAATTATATGTATCATTCTGAGATTCATACTACAAAAAAGGATTTGAAATAGACCTTTAATCTTGTTCTTGATACTGGCATGAGCTACTAAAAGACTACTACTTATAGGACTACTATCATATACTTAGACTTAGAGCTAAGCAACCTAGACTTTGTTTCCTTTGTTGATGTTGCCTCTATGAAGACACACCTCGTATTTATTAAATCTTTCTTCTACCTTTTCCTCCACTTGATGGGTCATGCATGGTCCCTGCAGAAACACATAGAAATACAATTAGAACAACCATCAAGGGGGGAGGCTAAGTTTATTTTGGTCATGATTGAGCAGCTGATTATTACAACACACTAAAAAAAGAAAGATAACTTGTTGATACTTACTCCCAGATTAGAGGAAAAGAAACTCCTTTCACTCTGTATTCAAAGCCAATGGCTTCATGCCTAGGAGAAAACCTGAAGGACAAAGATAAACAATTTCTTACCACATAGGGATCAATAACAAAACGTCATGTTGTAACTTCTTTTAGACAATAATAAACAAAAAAAGTGTCTAAAGTCTAGTTTTAGCCTGTCCCTACCCATAAGATGAGCCTATGTATGCATAGCACCACAATTAACTCATGATGATTAGCTCAAAACACCAAGTTTGAGGCACTAGTAGGTTCGCTCGACCTATATATACTACCAAGGTTGCCTAAGTTGACCGCAACAAAATACTTAGGTTAATGGTGATGGACAAAGGTATTACAAAAAGACTATGCTTTACTATGAATATTGATGGACCGGCCAAAATTATGAACAGTAAAAGAACAAGACTATGAAAGATTAAGTTACTAAATTTTTACCTGGGCACTTGAAAGAAGCAAGAGTTGTATGGGGAAAGCTCAAGGGTGGATGTAGGTGGTAAGAGGGATGAAACCACATGATGAGGGCTATTACTGGTATTGACATTTTGACTTGTCCAAGCATCAATGGAGGCTTTGGTGGAAGATGCAAAGGGGCTCTCAGGCAAAATGTGCTCCACCACGCCACTACAATTCAAACAAACAAGGAACATATATCAATCCTTGAAGGACCAAGACCAAATCCAAAAGAAAGGGAATAATTAAGTTGCACCAAGTTCTGCATAACAATAGACATTAGTTGTGGTCATTAATTTCTTTGTTCTTTTACCCTAACCTTTGTCATGACTTTTATTTTCCCTTTTGTTATTTCCAACCATAATTAGCTTTAAGCTAGAATAGATAGACAAAAAGCAGTATCATATATTGTCACTTGCCAAACTATAATCAATTTGTTGGCCACCAAAAAATTGTGATTGGCAGAAGTGGGAAAAAGTGTGGAAGGACTATGAACATCAACCAGACAAACATGCCCAAAGAAAGGAAAGGCTGATGTGCATCTGTTTTGTTTTTTCATCCTACCTTTTTTTCTTACATTTTCACCTAAAATAAATAGCATGTGACCTTAGTTCTTATTTGGTAAAATACTTAAGTCCAAAATAGAAATTTTACCTTTCGTTGAATCCACAAGAAACATTGTTTGTTTCTATCACAAGACTAGATTCCCTCTTCTTCTCTTCCCTAAGGCCAACCACTTGCTTGGGACCGGCATCACCATCCTCTTCCCACTGCTCCTCATGCTTGCCTTCTAAATTAGTTGCAGAGACAACATCAACTGCAGCCACACCCATTGCAAGGACATTATTGTTCATCTTGCTCTCTACAATCAGAAACATGGATTCAAATCACAACTTGCCAGCAAGCACCTCACTGATGCAAAGACCAAGAACTTGTCAGGGTTAAGAAGTTGACCTTCGATGGTGACATCCTCCAAATGGTTGACATTGCCATTCCCATTGATGTTGCCTTGGCCATTAGCTTGTCCCAGAGGCATGGGGGAGCCCAGATTGTGACCCTTGCTCTTGAGGTCAAGTATCTGTAGACCCATGAACTGGTGTTCATCCATCCCAAAGTCTTGGTGTAGCTTGTCCTCCTGCCGCTGCTCTTTGAGCTTCCTTCTTAGAAATTCCTCAAGGTTAGTAGTGTTCCCATACATCATTCTTGGTCCTAACAATGGAAAAACCGAAACGTCATACACCTCTAATCTACAACAGGGATGTTGGAGAATACATGCACACAAAAAAGAGAACGGTTACTACTCACCAATTTGTGGTTTCTGCAGATCAAAGGGGTCCCTGGAATCGAACAAATTGGTGGGTGATGTGCAGCCGGTGAAGTCCTCATGCAACTTCCTGCAATAAAACAAAATCAAAGAGAAAAAAGTTCTTTAGAAACACAAACCATCAAAATAGGCAACATGCAATGTGGGATGGGAATGCAATGGACTTGAACATGCAACATGCAATGTCGACCTTGCCCTTCTCCTTGTAAGGCTTGACGAGCACACGCGCCTTGGACACGAAATGTGGGTTGCCCTTGGACAAGATGATCTTCACGCTTTCCGCATAGACGAAGGCGACAAAGCCGAACATGCGCTTCTTCTGGTAGGGGATGCGAACGTCCTGCACCGGCCCATACGTGCTGCTCCATTGCAACCAAAGGTCATCATTTCGTCTATTATTGGACTAGCTAGGAGACAGTTCAAACAAAACAAAAGGTAATAATGGTGCTATGCTTGATACCTAAAGTAGTTGGTCACGTCCTCCACGCTGAAGGTGGAATCAGCAGGGAAGGTCATGTAGATTTGCCGAGCAGCGGAGCTGGTGATGACGTCACCTTTGTCCATCTGTGGAGATTGCACTGGGAACTGGCGCATGTCCTCCCCATCGAGAAGCATGGCCGTCGCCGCCGCCGCCATCCTGGAACAACAACACAGAATTAGAAGGATGCGGAAAGAAAGTGTACAATACGAAAACCAAAATGAAATCTTTGGTGGTAAAAATGGCACCTTTTGGTCTTGTGCTGGTGGTGGTGGAGCAAGAAGTTGAGGTTGATGCCTTGGGACAACGATGTTGACAAGGGGAATATAGATGCCATGAGCTGCCGCGGACTCACAGTGACAAAGGCCTTGGCACGCATGACCGTCATGTCCCGCTCTACCACTATGGTGTCGTCCTTGGGCAAGCCGTGTATGAACCGACAGGAGGAACCATTCTTACAGTAACCGCGTGAGAAGAAAATGCATGGTTTCGACGCACCAGCCTTGGTGTTGCTTAGCGAGAAGCTTTGGCGATGGCCGTCGCTCACAGGCGACCCACAATCGTACTCACTCTTAGGGTAGAACATGCCACTGGCATCATTGCCAACCTGGTTAGTGATGAAGGGCAGCTGGTGGTCACCTCACTACCGGAAAATGCCAATATGCCGAGAGCAAAAATCTTTGCCGTGAGCCAAAAGCCGGGCTCTCGGCAAAGAAGATGTTTGCCGTGAGCCACGCCCCAAGACTCTCGGCAAAGAGGAAACCGTCGGCAAAAACAACATTTGCCGTGAGCACCTAAGGCTGGGCTCTCGGCAACGTTTGAGCACTCGACGAACGGAAACTTCGCCGAGAGCCAGAGCAGAGGCGCTCTCGGCACACTAGGACATCTCGGCATACATGATCACGTGCCACGTTCGTGCTCTCGCCGCCAGAGACGGCGTGTGGGGTGGCTAACGGCCGTCAACGTCTTTGCCGTGAGCCTACAAGGAGCTCACGGCAAAGAGATGTTTGCCGAGAGGGGAGGACGTGCTCTCGGCAAAATTGGACACGTGGCACGGCATCAGTCAGGCCGGCATGGCCACGTGGCAGCCTCTTTGCCGAGAGCCTTTCAGAGACTCTCGGCAAAGGCACGGTTTGCCGAGAGCCTTCCTAAGACTCTCGGCAAAGAGACTCTTTGCCGAGAGCCTCCTGGCGGCTCTCGGTAAACGTGTCCCACATATTTCACATTTCAACGCCCAAACAATTTTTCTTAGTTCACACATCCTACAAAGTACAACATGTGAGCATTTGATTATTTTACCAATTTGTTTGCTATTTTTAATTTCTTTGTATCCATTTGTTGGGTTTATGGAATAATTCTAAGTTGAATAGAGAAACGATTTGAAAAATGGTAAAAAATGAATTAACTAATGAGATTCATGTAAGTAAGTGTGATGTGAAGCCTTACCAACAAAATAAGAGTATATTTCAATGAAAAAATGGAAAAAACCACGTGAATTAATAGTTTTGCAATTATTAAAAATAGCAAATGAAGTCCGAAAATCATGATTTTTGTAGACATCCAATGATTTGGTGTACTAAGAGTGTGGGAAAAGTTAGACGAGGTTTCGGGCAATTTTGTGTCAAACCATGCACAAATCTAAACATCTCCGTAGAAGTTTCGCAAACATCACATGTGATCTCTAGAATTTGAACTCAAAGGGAACTTTAAATTTGAGTTTGCCTGCAAAACTTTGTGCACATGTTATAGACACTATAATATGGTCTATGTCAAAATTTGGTATTTTTTCAGAATAATTTGATATATATTTCTACTTCATATATACATGAAATAATGAAAATTTACTAAAATACAAATGAAATAATGAAATAATATGTAAACAAATAGGACTTCATGATTCTACTCATCATATGAAATAAGATCAGTATCACCAACACTTTAGAAAAAAGATATGGAGAGCACAATAAAATAAAAACTAATGGGGGAGGAACTCTTTGCCGAGAGCTTCAAGGCTAGCTCACGGCAAACAGGGTGTTTGCCGTGAGCTTGGCCTTGTGGCTCTCGGCAAATCCCTTTTTGCCGAGAGTTTGCAGCGGAGCTCACGGCAAACTAGTTTGAAATTTTTCGTACTGAAATTTGAAATTTTTCGAACTGAAAATTGAATCTTTGCCGAGAGCCCTGATCTGGCTCTCGGCAAAGAGAGCTTTTGCCGAGAGCCAGATCTGGCTCTCGGCAAACGTGCCTTGCTTTATGGCCAGTTTGAGCCTGTTTGCCGAGAGCACAGATCTAGCTCTCGGCGAACGCCCTGTTTGCCGAGAGCCTATATCTGGCTCTCGGCAAAACCGGGCTTTGCCGAGAGCCAGATCAAGGCTCTCGGCAAAGTTGAGTACCAGCTATCCAAAACCACGATACCCTTCTCTTCCCCACCCTATCCACGCACTGCACGCACGCACGTCTCCCACCCAGCGCCGCCGCCCCTCCTCCTATCGCCATCCCCTAGCGCCGCCGCCCTTCCTCTCCCCTCCATCTCCCAGCGCCGCCGCCCCTCCTCTCCTCCACCCCCAGCGCCGCCGCCCCTCCTCCCTTCAACCCCAGCGCCGCCGCCCCTCCCAGCCACCGTGGGACGCGTACGGCGCACCGTCCGGCCGCCGGATCTGCTCCGGCGACGCGACCGGACGTCGGATCTCCGCCGCCGCAGGAGGAGGGAGGCTGCGCTGTGGCCATTCCTTGCCCGCGAGCGCCCAGATTCGTCCCGCCGGTGAGTCCCCCACCTCACTCCTCTGCCTGTGGATTGGACTGGAGCCGCCGGCCGCGGCGGGCCGGACTAGTGCGAGCTCGGGAAAATTTTCAGATTTTGCGGAGGTTTTTGATCGAAATGAGAGCCTGCGACTGCGAGTGATTCGTGTTACTTCCTTCTCGTGTGGATCGAGCGTGTGATTAAGGCCGCCGCTGGCGTCTCAACAAAGTCATCGGTGAATGGTAGCTGATTTCAAAATGGTCAGGAGGCGTGTTTTGGCTTTGATTTTTGGTGTTATTCAATATGAAATGTGTGGGATTTATGGCTAGCATGAGCGTGGTTGCTGAACAAAACTAGTGATTTGTCGGGTTCATTCATGACGAGTATATTTGAAAGCTGTTTATTCATGATTTGTCGGGTCGATTCATTCCGAGTATATTTTGAAGCTGTTTATTCATGATTTGTCTGGTTGATTCATTACGAGCGTGTAGAGTCCAGTAAAAAAATGCATTTGGATTTGTGTTCTTAGGTCCTACTGTCCGTTTCCTGCTGGTGTGGGACCGTGTGAGCTATTTGAACAGTTTGATCCGGTCAGCGAAAGGGAAATTTATCTTGTTTATACTCTTGAGATTTTCTTCTCATCTTCGTGGCGAAATTGATTTTTCTGAGTATTCTGTGGAGTAATCAATTGAACTGTGGATCTCTTACAGAGCTTGCCACCACTAATTCATCCTAGTCCATTTCTGCATTCATGCAACTTAAATCTGCCTACACCTGTCGCTTTGAGCACTACTACTCCGCGCCGGACCAGCCGGACACCCTGGGCCGAGCGTAAAACAACAAGGCGGAGCGGGTGAAGGCCGAGTTGTGGGTAAGTCTTTCTGGCACTACATTAATGAATTCATCACATTTTCAATACTGAAATAATAATTGATGTGTGTATATGCAGGATTTCTACAGGTGCGAGGAGGGAACTGAGGTGAGGGCGGAGCGTAACGCCCACCGAGCCTGCCAGAAGCTCCTGCACGACATTCACTACGAGGCGCGCCTCCAGGCTATCGTGTACTACCACGCCCACTACGAACATCGAAAGGTCACCAAGAGGCAAGCCGTAACCATGACGTTGGAGAGGGAGGATTTCCTCAAGGTAACTAACTAACATCAAAACTTTTATTTTCTGAGAATAAACATGCTTCATTGGATCTTATACCTTAATTGCATTGAATTGCAGGTGCCTCCTAGTTGGTGCAATAATCACACAGAGGCCTGGGAGAAGATGGTGGACAAGTGGTGCTCTCCCGAGTGGCAGGAGAAGCACAATATTCACCGGAACAGGCGTTTGAAGATGGCAGGACCATCGCACCACCAGGGCAGCCGAGACCTCACGGGATACGCGAAGGCATGGGTAAGCGGCTTTAATTGTTTATTCTGATGCAAGACATTATGAAAACATTCTAACCGCTTTGTTCTCCTTTTCTGCAGTCGGCAGCACATGGCAACCGGGACTGCCCTCAGTTCAAGGCGTGGTGCTTAGCTCATATGGGCAAGGCAACGGATGACATCGACTACAGCGAGGACACTCCCGACTCGGCGTTCACCAACCCCACCATCCCTCCGAGGGTCAGTTCGTACACGTCTAGGTCAAGGGAGGTCCATGGGCCAGACTACGCTCCAAGCACCCAGAACTTTGATGGGCGAGTCGTCATGGAGGTGGGCGGAGGGAAGAAGCATGGGCGGTACTGGATGGGTGACAGCGTCATGGACTCGACCACGACGCCAAGACTCCCCGAGATTCGCCAAAGGGCGCCGAGCGGAAGCGACACAATCCGCCCACGCATGACACAGGAGCAGCTGCAGATATCGTCTCTACAGGTTATTTCTTTTTTACTTTGTTTTCCATTGCTTTTGATGTACGATTGCTTCGCATTCTAACATATATATTCTGAATGTATTGCAGTCCCAGCTCGCCCAAGAGAGGACCGAACGGGAGATCGAACGGCAGAGCCTACAGGCCAACTGGACCCAGTTGTACGCCTAGATGCAGAGCGTGGGCACTCAAGTGTCCGTCCCTCCCCCACAGCTTCAGTTTCAGCCACCGCCTCGGCAACCGACCCCTGTGAGTATAAAAACTTTTGGTTTGTAAGTTCATTGGTTAAATCTTGTCTCACGTGAAAACATTTCTCCTTTCTGCAGGGTCTCTCGGCGGGATCAAATGATCCCGCTGGAATGGTCAACATGTCGCCTGGTGTGTCGCCTGCGTCTCGTCCTCGTCTGTCGGACTGGTCGCCTTGGGGAACTCAGCAGGACGGACAGGGCTCACAGGATCGCGACCTCTCCAACCCCTCCCAAGCACACAACCCGTGGGAATGGCGGCACCACCATTAGGTAGTTGACGGACGTTGTGGTTAAACTTGTGGTCGAACTTGAATGTTATGTGCATGGATTTGTGCTATAACTTGTTGTTAAACTTCTGGTTAAACTTGTGATTGAAACAGTATGTTATGTGCATGAAATGTTTGTGTATTGGTTATATTAATTGCCTGTGATGTATTTGAGATGTATGTGTGATATATTTCAGTTGTTGGGCACCATATATGAGCAAATAAGAAATAAAAAAGGCCTCAGCCCAGGGGTTTGCCGAGAGGATTTAGCCAGGCTCTCGGCAAAGATGCCATTTTTTGCCGAGAGCCCCGGCCAAGGCTCTCGGCAAAGATGCCATTTTTTGCCGAGAGCCCCGGCCAAGGCTCTCGGCAAAACCCCTGTGCAGAGGCCCCGCGCCTGCCCCCCGTTGTGGGCCCCATGGGCTCTTTGCCGAGAGTCACATGCCAGGCTCTCGGCAAACCTTGAATTCTTTGCCGAGAGCGGGGCACATGACTCTCGGCAAATATTTAGTGCTTTGCCGAGAGGCTGGCTCCTGGCTCTCGGCAAACCCAGCTGCGGGCCCCACAGAGACGGCGCAACGCCGTCTCGCCGACGTTAGGGCCAGGCTCTTTGCCGAGAGTATAGATGCTCTCGGCAAATACCTCCTGTACACACGGCAAACCCTTTGCCGTGATCTCGGAGGAAAGCTCTCGGCAAAGGTGGCTTCGCCGAGAAAATCTTTGCCGAGTCAGATTTGCCGAGAGCCGGCTCTCGGCAAAGCCTTTGCCGAGAGGATGAGCCTCTTTGCCGAGAGTGCTAGGCTCACGGCAAAGAGCCTGGATCCGGTAGTGCCTCCCCTAGGCCTTTGGAGGCCCCAGGACAGGCCTGTCAGCAGCGGGTCATGCATGGGTGATGGCAGGGACACAAGCTTTGTGGCGAGGTTGGCGCGTGCAGTGGTGATGAAGGAATGGAGGAGGTGGTCGGGACCAAAGGCAAGGCGGATGAGCTCTTTTTCGCTGTTCTCCTGGATGAGGAGATGGCCCATGATCTTGGAGGCGTTGGCAGGGTCGAGTGTGTACACTCGATCGAACACCAACTTGGTGGCCTCCCAGACGTCCATGGTAATGACCACGGCGAGCAGGGGCGCGGCGTGGCCGTTCTTATTAGGTGGTGGTTTTGGGGGGAGATCGATGGAGGAGAGGCTGGGAAGGGAGGTGAAAAGCAGCTAGGTTACAGAGATAGAAGCAAGGAGGTGATAATTTTTATATTATTGAGATTTCAAGATGTAAATATGTAAAATAGCAATAGAATTGGCTGGCCAATAGTAAAACCTCTCCACACGCAAGGAGTTTTAGGTTTGAACCATGGCGGAAAAACCGAGGAGCTATGCTTTCAATTTTTCATGTTTAATAGCCATGATTACCTAACGTTACTAGTGGTTGGCGTATACATCCTTGGCTCTGGCAGTCAACAGTCACTTCGTGCATTACTATCTGTTGGCATATGTGGCTGGGCTCAAGCAGATCTGCACTTGTGCAAGTAGAAATGGTATCCCAGTGAACAATTCAATAATTCGGTAGTTGGCAATTTTCTTTACGAATTGGAATCCAATGTACAAAAAAATAAGGTAATTATGTTTCATGAATTTCGGTGTCATTATCACAGAAAACACAAAGTATTGTGCATATGTGCTTTTTGTGTATTTGTCTTTGTAAAACTCAACTACATGTTAAGCTGAACCAAACCTATGTAAACTGAGCCAAACCGATGTAAGTTGTAACCCAAACCTAACCCACATTATTTCTTGGACTAACCAATTCCCACCGAACCGTGCCCAACCAGAGCAAAGACCAAACCACAAAACCCGGTTCCCACCAAACCGTTGGCAGGTTTAGCAGCACGTTGATGCATGAGGAGGCTGATCTGCACAGGCTTTATTTAAAAAATTCCCTCGAATGATTACAAATTACGACGTACGCATGCGTGCATATATCCAGGCGAGAATGAGAGAAACCTGTTGTTGCATGAGTCGCAGTCGTAGTGTGCCAAAACTTTGTTTGCAAACGCGACAAGAAACAGCTGCGTGCATGCTGGCTATACAGCCTTGGGGAGTCTTGAACGCCTTCTTGGAAATACAACTGGGACACAGCAGGCGACAAGCATTAATGCAACCTTAATTGGCTATCGCTAGCTAGCTTGGCTTAGTTTGTTGTGAGCTTGGCCTGCAATATCCTGCATCTATCATGCCGTCAAGCCTCTTCTACATGAATCTCCAAACATCCATCGATGGATTGAGTAAATATTTTGTTCCACCATAGAGTGCAAAAAAAAAATGTGTGCAATGGGTACTCGACAGACTTCACTTTGGTTCGGCGAGGTACAGTAGGCCATTTTTTTTTTAGGTGAAACTGCAGGTCGTAATCTTAGTGTGTTGTAGTATGATCAAATAAATCCAGCCATAAACTAGCCTCCAATAGTTCTTATGATCTTAGGACGAGCACACTGATCGACTGTGTCTGTTTTGTTAGCACCTAGAGCATGTAGTATGAGCAGGAGAGTAAAGTATAACGTGACATATATATGTCCCTGATTTGTGTAGTATGAAGGTATGATGCCTAATTTGTGTAGACTAATTGATAATAATTAATAAGGCATGTTACATTAGATATACTAGTTTATCAACTTGTGCTCTCACATGGGCTAGTTAGAAATAGCTAATAATTATAATTATAATTATCTATCTCAGATGGGGTTATTTGATATTATTCTTATAAAAGAGGTGGGTAATTTTCATGAAGATTATAGGTTGCTTTAGATTATTTTTATAATGACAGAGGTGGGTAATTTAGATGAAGATTAGAGGGTTACTTTAGATTATTTTTATAATGACAGAGGTGTATAATTTATTAGAAAAGATAACAGATCCAATGACTATTATCATTAGAGTTGACGAACTGATGGCCGGATGTTTCTGGTTTTCATGAGAACTTGTAGGATTTCTCTAGTTTTTTAGGCTATTCCCAACCCAAGACACTAGTTATAGTGTCCATAAGATCCACATCAGTAAGAAACTAGCACTAGACACTACCCTTCCAATGCAAACACCACTAAGCAATATTTGAATTTAATGCTGCTCACCTCTCATTATGTCTTGGATAGTGTGTAGAAACCATGTCTCATGCAAGACCCAGTGTCCTCCTCTTTCTTCATTTATTTCTTTGCCACATCATCTTTTATCCTATGTGGCAACTCATTTAATTCTATGGACACCATCCTAGTCATTGGGTTGGGAATGGCCTTAGACTGTCCGCCTAAGATCTGAGGTGACATCACCTGGAGGCTTCAAAAAGAGTCTTCAATTAGTAATAGTAAGATTTTTACATAGGTGGGTGATTTACATGAAGATTAGGGGATTAGTTTGGATTATTTTTTATAATGATAGAGGTGGGTAATTTAGATACACATTTATGGGTTACCTTAGTTTATTTTCATAATGGTAGAGGTGAAAAAATTATTAAAAAACATTACAAATATGATGACTATTACGATTACATTTGCCGAATTGATGGATGTATGTTTCTGTTTTTTATGAGAAATCTATAGATTTCTCTATTTTTTATGATGACTATTAGGATTACAGTTGCCGAATTTGTATCTAGGCGGTTTCATGTGGAGGCTTGGAAATGAGCCTCTAATTTGTAATAGTAAGATGCTATACTTCTATGGTATCATTTAAAAGATGTCGAGACTTTGAGTATTGTCTGTCAAAAGTAACGGAACTGTAGAGGCTTGGAAACGAGCCTCTAATTTGTAATAGTAAGATGCTATACTTCTATTGTATCATTAAAAGATGTCGAGACTTTGAGTATGGTCTGTCAAAAGTAACAGAACTGGTTATGTATGTTCGTTTACTCACCACAGTATTGCTCGGCCAACATATCCTAAAGTTCAAATTTTGAACTAACAATCGTCCAACCATCAATATTTTTGTATTTTGTACTTATGAATTGTGATTACCTAGCTATGTTCGACAAGAAGCTCCACCTTGTGTATATATGAAGAACATCCCAAGTATACCTATATGAAAAGGTATATAGATTAATTACCAACTAAAACTATACCAACTGGACAATGATGAGTACACATCTAAATCACTATTATTAGCATTGTATTTATAGATATTAATTTAACAGGTAAGAGAACTAAGACAATAATTTTGGCTATTAGCTACAATCATTTTTTTTAAAAAATCTAATACTTATGCTTCACAAATTTACCAGCCCGTGTGGAAGCACGATTCAAAGGACTAGTACCGAGAAAGTGGATTTATTTTGTTAAGATGTTGGAGTTGCTCCTACAACTTTTTTGGAATAAAGCCAAGTGGAAAGTAGTTGCTCTTATGAATGGGCACGTGCTCTTTTCGTGCAAAGGGATATTTAAATTGAATGACTGATTATATTGCTCGCAACACTGTTGCTCCTCACGAGATATTTATGTATCTATACGGTGCAAATGCAGTGGTTGAGTGGGTATACGTACACACCATCCATTTTAGTTGGATGACACAAAAAAGATCTGAAAAACTAATATTTCCGACGTGGCTACAGACTACTTTGTGGCACCTTCCCACACAGCTCTTATTCTTGATTTGATTCTGCTATAAAACGTCATGATTTGATTGGATCTATATTCCACAATCAATGGGCCTCTGATCCAGGACACTGATCGACAGCTACTAGCATCGAATCCGACATGCTCTATTGCTCTGGAAAGGATAGGAGAGGCCGCCTACAGACCCCAGTCGCGTGTTACACGAGGGGAGAGAATTGCATTCTCATTCGTTTGTCTTGTGCTCGGCCGGGTCCCCGCCAAGCACCCCTATGGCCCTATCTCTTCTGAAATTTAATTTGCATTATATTCTCTTATTGAATAAAGAAAGCACGCTTAATCTGCTCCATAAAGTGATAAGTTATTACACGATACTTTATGTACTAGCATGCAAATTAAAGGGCCATCATCGCCTCTCAGCCTATTGCATAGGCCCCCAGCTCAGACGACGCCAGTGAAGTGAGTGGCCAATAGGTAGCAAGGCAATGGGCCGCCTCGCCGCTGCCCTGCTTCTCCTCCTCTTGCTTGCCTTGGCCTCGCCGTACCCGATAACGGCCACCGCCGCCGCCGCTGCAGGCAGCAACAATGCCGCGCTTGGCCGGAAAGGCGGCTACGTCGTCGAAGAGCCACCGGCGTCGCCGGGGAGGTACGCCGTGATCTTCGACGCCGGGAGCACGGGGAGCCGGGTGCACGTCTTCAAGTTCGACAAGAAGCTCGACCTCGTCCAGATCGGCGACGACATCGAGTTCTTCGCCAAGGTACGTACGTACGTGCTATATACAACGACGTGCTTCATGACTAACGCTCACATCGATGTTATATATATTACCACTTCATGATCTCTTAGGCTTTAGAACAACTATATATGCATATGCATGACGCGGCCATCAAAATGTCATACCAGTGGCTTACCGGCCTAGTTGTTTGAGGAGGTGGTGCTATCCATGCACTTACAGTTTTTTTTTATATAAAAACAATATGTGATTCCTTAGTTTATTACCAAGAACGGCTTCCTTGCCTATGTGATAGGGCCCGAGGGAAAAGAATACGACTGTACTCCATAATATAGGACCATTAGTTTCTTTAGTTGGATTAGTAAACATTTTTGTTTGTTTGTTTCTGAGAGCATCTGGCCACTAGGCAAGCTATGCCTCATGCAGATAGCCAGAGCCATAACCCAGTTTCTGACAGGCTGGACCCTGGACCATATGACGATGCACACTATTGGAGAAAGGGGCCGTGTTCTTTGGTAGTGTCAGGGCCGGTCAAACATCGATCCGGAACTAACGCACTAATCTAGTACCAGTGAGGGCGTATAATGTCTTTGGGAGCCATTTAGTACTGGCTGGAGCCTCAAGCCGACACTAAATAACGTCATTTGGTATTGGCAAGGGGTTCCAACCATTACTAAATGCACACATGAGAATATCTAGAGTTCTTCAGCTAATTTAGAAACAAAGAGCACATGGAAAATAAATTACCGGTTGGATTATTGGTAAACTTATATATGATGTTTATAAATTGTTGATCCAGGTAAAGCCCGGGCTAAGCTCATATGCTGGTCGACCCCAAGAGGCTGCAACCTCCATACTCCCCCTCCTTGAGGAGGCTAAGAAAATTGTCCCTCTCCGGCTTCAGAAAAACACTCCACTTAAACTTGGGGTAATTGCTTTCATCAACGAAGCTCATCTAGTAAAAGAAAATCTCAACTAATGACTCTTCCATACAGATATGTTATTACCAATTATTGTTCAATCACCTTCATTGAAAAAAATCCAGTTTCTTCTCAATCTGAAGTGTCTTACATATCGAAATTGCAGGCAACAGCCGGTCTGAGATTAATCGGGGACGATAAGGCAGAGGAGATTCTTGAAGCGGTACATTAATCTTTTCAAAAGTAATGTTTGGCATGGGATCTGGATACAAACAAAGAATGCTTGCTTTAGTTTATTGTTTCTTAATTATTACAGGTCCGTGATCTTGTCCACACCAAGAGTAAATTCCAGTACAATCCCAAATGGATCACTGTTCTCGAGGGGTCTCAAGAAGGGTCTTACCTATGGGTACGATTGAACATAACTTATGTTTGCTATCTCTAGTGGGAGCATCTCTTTTACTCTTTGCAAACTGATGTGATGCATGTGGCATATATTTGTTGTAGGTTGCTCTGAATTATCTACTAGGAAAATTGGGAGGGGACTACTCAAAGACGGTTGGTGTGATTGATATGGGGGGTGGATCAGTGCAAATGGCCTATGCAATTTCCACAAACGCTGCTGCAAATGCCCCAACTGCGCCTGCTGGGATGGATCCATATATTACAAAGGAGTACCTCAAGGGGAAAGATTATAACGTCTATGTCCACAGGTTGAGCAACATTATGTTTAAACTTTACTTACACTGCAGTACATATTTTGTTTAATCTTTCTTGGAAAGAAGTAATTACTCAACAATGGCGATTAAACACTTCTCCTAGTGCCTACATTTTTTAGTAAAATAATACTTAAATCATGATGAAAAGTTTATCGCGAGATTTCCTTCTTTACCTCTGCAGTTACTTGTACTATGGCACTTTAGCTGCTCGTGTAGAGATCTTGAAGGCAAAGAATGGGGCACTTAGCCACTGCGTTTTACGTGGGTTTAGTGGTAAGAAATTGGATAATTAAGCACCTTCGTCGCCTTTGTTGATCGATCATTTTCTCAATAAATTGCCTAATAATATTGTCATTTATAAAGGAAATTACACCTACAATGGGAAGGAATATGATGCAACAGCCTCACCAGAAGGTGCAGTGTATGATAAGTGCAGGGAAGAAATAATCAACGCACTAAACTTGAATGCACCGTGTGATACCAAGAATTGCACCTTTAATGGCGTGTGGAATGGAGGTGGTGGTGCTGGCCAAGATGACCTATATGTTGCATCTTTCTTCTTTGACAAAGCCGCTCAGGTATATAGATGCAAAACAACTAGCAGCCTGTTCGGCTGGCTGGGGTTGAGGGGCTGACGCGTGGGCCCGGGGGCTGCAGTCCCCACCCGTCAGCCGCTCATCCCCAGCCAGCGCTGGCTGGTTTCCAGCCAGCCGAACAGGCCCTAGATCTCTTGCACATTCTAAAAAAATAGATATCTTGAATGGTGTGAGAGGTTTGACCACCCTATAATTGGAATGAATCATGTTGCAGTTTGGCTTCATTGACAGTGAGGCACCAAGTGCAAAGTCCACCCCTGCGGCTTACAAAGCCGCTGCAGATAAGGTTTGTTCGTTGAGCGCCCAAGAAGCCAAAGCTGTATATCCTAATGTTCTTGATGTGCCATATATATGCATGGATCTTGTCTACCAATACACATTGCTCGTGGATGGCTTTGGTAAGTGCAAATGTATGTCTAGAAAATTTTATTTGTTAGACATTTTAGGTGTTTCGAACTAATCTATGTGCTTATGCAGGTTTGGATCCATCAAAGGATATTACGCTAGTGGCTAGGGTAAAGTATGGAGAGTACTTTATCGAGGCAGCTTGGCCCTTGGGTACTGCCATTGAAGCTGTTGCACCCAAGAAGATGAACCAGGATTCATGATTTAATCACCCCATGTTGTCCTTCTTAATTAGGGAATATGTTGTCTCCAACATAGTTACATCTTTGCTGTTACGTATGGATTTGGCATTGATGCCATGCAATAATAATATCTGTTGAGAAACCCTTTTACTTGCAGTGTTCATTGATGTTGCTGAAATTTTAGTCCATCTCACAAGGATACCCTTTGTTGGAGTCGTTCTGTAAGGGCTAATGAACATATCTTAGATATAACGTGGATCATTTTTGTGCCCTTGAACACAACTAGCTTGCACCCATCCATCAAGTCTTAGGATTCCGTTCACAAGTTTCTTTGACATTGATTGATGAATCGTTTCATGTCCTTGAAAATTAAGTTGTATTAATTTTGATTTAGTCATTTGCATATGGAGAGTTAGGTTGGGCTAATGAATGATTGGAGCTAGCTGCTCAATCTCATGTTGCCAACCTGCTATGTCCATAAGACACGAGCTCAGTGGATTTTTTTTAGGGGAAGGTAGGAATTTATTAATTGCAATTGGAAACATTTATTTACATCCAAAAATACAGGAGGAGAACCCAGACAAACATGGCGTCCAGGCCCAAGAGTACAATCATATTTTGCAAGATAATGAGCCTCCTGATTTGATTCCCTACCTTCATGTGCAAAACACACGTAATCAAAAGATCTTGACATCAGATCTATGCTTTGAATAATCATCATATAAGAGCATCTAGTCATTTCTATAATATTCTTAATGACATCAGACAGTCCGCGTCATTTTTCTTATGCCACAATCTTGAGCATGGATGGACAGTATCAAAACAAGATTAAGATTGTGTCCATTGTGTCCTTGGGCCAAGGGAAAAACTCTCGGACCCGCCACCTAATTGGGTCGTGTAGTACCGGCAACTGCATGAGCCAGTTAAGCGGTTGCTCATCTAGGGCCGAGCTGATGCAAAGAGCCCAAATCCAGGTAGCTTTGGCCCAAAGTCAAGCTAGCCCTCAAAGACATGGAGGAGGGCACACACCATCTATCGCAATAGCATCTAGCATAGTGCTTTGCTGAAAAGACAGCTACACTAGAACTCTAGAAGTACGTGACTAAAAAACCAGAAGTGGTTAATTGTATAGGGATTTGAAAAGAATAAAAAAAGAAAATATTTTTATGGCGTGTGGTATCAAAAAATTGTTCCAAGTGTCGTCGCTCACCATCGGTATCATGATCTTTCTTACAACGCCGTTGGTACGATTGATGGGAACCCGCTAGGGTTTACGCCCGATCTTTCGATGAGAGGCATGGGGATAACTCGATTGGATAATGGTGGCGTCGCTCACGGTCCGACTACAGTCTTCCAAGGCTGCGCCTTAGCAACCGATACTCCGTCTCCAATAGCTGCCGCGATCTTGTGGAGCGCATCACCCGGCCACTAGGGCGTCGTTCCTGCAAGCAGCTGAAGAACTAGCAAGAACAAGTACTACAAGTGCTGAATCACGAAATAAAGATGAAGGTTTTCAAAGTCAATCTCAACAATGGTGGGGTTCCGATTACAACAAGACGGGTGGCTGGATCAGCACACGCGCTTGAAGGCAAGTAGCAAAGGCTAAACTTGATCTAAACAAAATCCAAACTGTTCTTGGCGACAGTCAAGGGGTATTAGTATGTGGGAGGGCGACCAGAGAGGTGCTGGGGTCGTCCTCCAACCCTAGGACGCGTCCGTAATGGACTCAATTAGATACACGGCCCATGGGCCAAAATAGCGGCGATGCAGCACCATGGGCTGAAAAGGACTCGGTGGTATTTTGACGATTGCGGCTGACTCCGAGCAGATATGGACTTGATGTTGGATCCGTTGGAAAGTAGACTTGATAAGCTTTCCATAAAGTACTTGAACGCCCAAAACGGAGTCCGTATGAAGTCATGGCGGTCGTCACAAGTTGGTGCTGTCCTGCAGTCCGAATCCAGCGCGTACAATGCCCCTCTCCGTGTTATCCATGCCATCGTTCCTGAGTACAAGAGTGCACACGTCTCCATTGTCTAAACATAAATAAGAGCTTAAGAATGAACTTACTTACTTGATGTTGAAGTTGATGAGCACGAGCACGAGTAATAGGACCAAGTGGTGTTGGCGCAGATAGGGATGTATCGATGGTGTTGATGTCCTCATCAATGATGATTAGTGCTGATGCCGGCGTGCAAATTAGTATCTACAGTTAATCCTCTACACTGACTGCACCAGATCAACAAAGATGGATACTTTATCGGCGTGCGGTATCAAAATTTCGGGCCAGGGTTGTCCCTCATCGTTGGTATCATGATTGTTTTTACAGCCTCGCTAGTATCATGATTATTGTTGATGCCGGCGTGCAAATTTAGTATCTACGACTAATCCTTTACACTGACTGCACCCTATGAACAAACATGGGTGCTTTATCACATACTTTCTAAGTCCTATGAAAGATACAATTCTATGTTTTCCAGACATATTTATAGAGGCGTGCAAAAGATTCTCATACCCTCATTTTCGTTGGATTCATGCAACTAACTAGACTTCCTAAGATGGTAGTCCTAAGACAATTTTAGCATGCAAATTATATCTCACTACATAATTAGAGGACTAGTTGTGGTCCCATTAATTCCTAGGATTGGACTCTTTTAAAGGATTTTTAGTAGAATTGTAATTTTTAGGGGCGGAGAGAATATGCCATCAGCCATCAGAATCAATTACATTAGTTTAACTAATTGTCTAGTATTGTGTTTAGTAATTTCCCATGGGACGAATATACTAAGAAAAGTGCCGGGGATCTCTCCGGTCCCGTGCGTGCATGCTACACACTAGGAGAAAGATAATACTGCCATGTTTGTTTCTCGTGTGTGTCGGTTGTTTTGTAGAGGGGTGGTGAACTGTTGATCTCTGTTGTATAATATTGTAATCTTGATGGAGCCGAACGCACGTGAAGCAGCAGATTTTTGCAGCGCTAATTCTGCTTTTTAATCCAGACCAGATCATACCCCTTGCTGGCGCTGCTACTGCTTCATGTGAACCTCCCCTGCTGAGCTGTTTAAAAACGAACCCTTTGCATGTCCTCTTGAGCTACCACGCGCTTGAGCGCGTACGTCAGTGGCAATGGGTGATCAGGTCGTCGTGGGCATCGCGGCGCTGCTCCTCCTGCTCCTGCAGGTCCCCAGCCTGAGCCCCAGCGCCGTCGTCCTTGCAGAGTCCGAGCTTGGCCGGAAAGCCGTCGTCGTCTATGACGGGCGGGCGGCGGGGAGGTACGCCGTGATCTTCGATGCCGGCAGCACGGGGAGCCGGGTGCACGTCTTCAGGTTCGACAAGAAACTCAACCTCCTCAAAATCGGCCATGACGGCATTGAGGTCTTTGCCAAGGTACGTATTTTATACTACACCTAAAACGCATGGATCTGCTGTATGTACCGTGTTCGTTTTAGTATGCACTACTTGCTTAAGTTATGTAATTAAGATCATTTTTATATGTGTGAGAAAAGCTTCTGAATGTTTGTTGATCAACGAGCAAATAAAGAGATATACCTTGTTATTACTATATATTTTTGTTGCTGCAGGTGAAGCCCGGGCTGAGCGCATATGCTGGACGTCCCCAAGAGGCTGCAAATTCCTTACTGCCTCTACTTGACAAGGCCAAAAGTGTTGTCCCCGCATGCCTTATGGAAAGAACACCACTCAAACTTGGAGTACGTGAACGCGAGTTTACCATATATATAATTCCCTTGTATAAGCGATGAACAACTGTTGCCTCAAAAAAAAAAATTGATCAACAACTTCCAAGATAATTATAAACGCATACTTTTTTACTCTACTTACCGATAACAACACGGCAACGTATATGGTAGAAACCAACTTTTCCGTGGAAACTATGAAAACTTTGATCCAACAACACATGAATACTCATTTATGATACTTGTGGGTATGAGTACTATAGGCAATGCCAAAAGGTTCTTGTACTGAATAATGACAACAAACCCAGTGATTGGATCTATTGGACTGCATTGAAAATTAAGTTCGCTAGTTGGTTCATGTTTCAAATAGACCCCGATAGTTTAAATTTACCCTACCGATCATATTTGCAGGCAACTGCTGGGCTGAGACTTATTGGAGATGAGCAATCGGAGGAGATTCTTGAAGCGGTAGTTTATTTAAATTAAATTGAACTTGTTACCGTTGGCATTAAAATTACTCGTACAATTTTTCTGATTGAATTTTCATATAGGCCAGGAATCTTGTTCACACTAAGAGCAAATTTCAGTACAAGCCAGAGTGGATCAATGTTATTAAGGGATCTCAAGAAGGGTCATACCTATGGGTATGAGCGATTTGTCAAGCACAAATTACAAACCTTTATTTATTCACATTGTATACTTTTTCATTCCATATATTTATATACATTAATATTATGTTTTACAATATATAGTTGATGTGCTTGCCATGTGTTTGTTGTAGGTTGCTCTGAATTATCTCTTAAATAAATTGGGACGGGACTACTCACAGACTATAGGAGTGGTTGATATGGGTGGTGGATCGGTGCAGATGGCCTATGCCATTTCTGCAAATGCTGCTGCAAATGCTCCAGTTGTGCCCCAAGGGGAAGATCCCTATGTCACAAGAGAGTATCTTAAAGGAAAAAATTACAACATCTATACACACAGGTTTGGCATAAGCCATTCTGTTAGAAATTAAGAAATGAGAGATGCCAGCATGACCTTCAATCTCTTTGCAGTTATTTGCACTATGGCGCTTTTGCAGCACGAGTAGAGATTTTAAAGGCAAAAGATGAGCCATTCAGCAATTGCATGTTGCGTGGATTTGCTGGTATATAAGCTGACATTTGACAACATACATGTATATAGATAGATACTTAATAACTAGTTTTATTTGCCAACATGGCAATGTAACTAATGAACCCTCAAAGTGTATTTTTATATTAAAAAAATAATTTTGATCTTTTGTAGGCGAATACACCTACAATGGGGAGCAATATGATGCAACTGCAGCACCAGAAGGAGCAACCTATGAGAAGTGCAGGGAAGAGATAATCAAAGCGCTGAACCTGAATGCACCATGCGAAACAAAAAACTGCACTTTCAACGGTGTGTGGAACGGCGGTGGTGGAGCAGGCAAAGACAACCTCTATGTTGCATCAAGCTTCTACTATGTGGCCGCAGAGGTAGTAAGCGATGCTGCATAAATTCAGTTTAGATGCATAAAAGTTACTACAACATTTGAGGTGCATTTGTTCCCTTTACAAGCAGGTCGGCATTGTAGCTAGCAATGCACCCAGCGCAAAGACTACCCCCACTGCATTCAGAGCAGCTGCAGAGAAGGCTTGCCAACTCAGTACTGAAGAAGCCAAAATTGCGTTCCCAAACGTTAGTGATGGCGATGTGGCATACCTGTGCATGGACCTTGCCTACCAGTACACTTTGCTGGTGGATGGCTTTGGTTAGTATAAATTAATGATCGATGCTTAATTAATATACTTATTTTGCACATTACGGAATTATTGTGTTAAACCTTTTTTATTAGTAGTAGCTTTTGCGGTAATACTAAGTTAAGACAACATCGTACGTCTTCTTACTGGTAAAGTTTTGTGGATTAATATAATATTGCAGGCGTGGAACCTACGAAGGAGATGACGGTGGTAGACAAGGTGAAGCATGGAGAGTACTACGTTGAAGCTGCATGGCCTCTAGGCACTGCTATTGAGGCTGTGTCAAGAAAAAAATTGTTCCAAAGTGCATGATTTCTTTGGTTCTGGGGGTACTATATCATGTATGCGCCGTGTAATGGACTACAGTGACATCGTCATTCCCTGCATTGCCGTAGATATGGGAAGCCTCCAGTGTAGTAAGAAATAAAATAATTAATGCCTGGTTGGTAAAGTTATATTTCTCAAATTTGATCGCCATTTGTTTTTGAGATAATGCAGTATGGCCCCATGGCATGTATGAAAATTAAGCAGAAACAAGCCCAATTAGCAAGAGCAGTTGATATTATTACAATTTATTACAACGGTTCCCCAAGGCAGATGGGCCAAAATGTCGCCATGTCGAGTCAGTCAGCCCAATAATGTCGAGTTGCAGCCCACTTCTATTTGGATCCCCAAGCGGCCTGGCCAAGCGCATGTAATACACTAATACAGTTGGGCCGGCTGGCCGTGACCTCAAGCCTTGCTTGCGTGCTTGAACAAGATGTGTCTGACTCTGACCGGTCGTTACGTTTCATGCTGCTACTCTGTATCACACAGTCACACTGTCCAACTCTCGCACATGACACATGCATGGATGTGCTCAAAACAAAAGGGCATCGCTGGCTGCTGAGGAGTAGTGAGAGCTACTATCGATAGCTCTTTAAGAAAAGCAAAAAAACATGAAGGAGTTAGTGTAAAAGAATACATTAAAAGAAAAGCTCCCTCGTATATAAAGGCATGCTTTAATTGCAAAGAAAAAAGATGATGTATCCAGCTGAGTCAGTGACACAACACATAAGCTAGCCTCGGGGGGCTGGATATATTATACGTGGACCGCAGGATGCATACGTTTCATATATAATGCTTTCTAGTACTGTACAGTATGGCAATGTGCATGTGAAATGCATGCATGAATATTAACTGGATCGATCTCTGTGCATACGTGTTCTCATACTAGGTAGGTCGACGCATGCATGGTCTGCATCATCATCGATGCATGCTCTGCGACACCAACATACATGTTACATGTACTATGTTACATGCACGCATGCCTCCGCGATGGATCGCTTTGGCGATAGACATGGATGTCCCTGTCATAGGAAAAGCAGCAGGGTGGCCATGAGTAACCAAATAATTGCCTGCCTTCTTCTTCTCTTGCATTGCTGCGTGATCATCATCCAAGCAAAGTAACATTCCATTAAGGCATAGCAGGTGGCACTACATATGTGTGCAAAGAAGATGATGATGCAGCTATATATAGCTTGTCCATGCACGGCACACACATGGCAGATGCGATCGACTTTATTAGCGCTTTAATTTTCTCCTGGAAATTAAGCCCCATCGATCAGCACCACACAGACCCAGATCACCAAGCAATTATATATTCGCTCGTGCAAGCTGTTAATTAGTTAGTTATAATTGGAGAGCTAGCTTAGCCTTATAGCTTGTCAAAAATTAAATTTACCATAAGACGGCCTCAACACCTGTCTGAAATGACACCAAGTATATACTGTAGTAGACTAATAAGCATCGCTTTCGCAAATTTCGTCACTCGGCCCGTCATCCTGCTCCTGCACGCACGCATAGTCCAGATCTTGACCTTTCCACACCTACTGGCGCGGCGCCAAACAAGCACCTATATGTTAGCTGTAGTGAGCCTGCAACTGCAAAGAATTCCCACGAAAAAAAAAGGCAAAACATCAAACATCGGTTTCGACGCATCTTTTCGTTGCTTACACCTTTTGCTTTCTCTTTATTTGTGACCAGTTTTATGATCTAAGAATGCTTTAAAAAATTAGCTGTATTAGGTCATATTTTTATTTCTCTGAAAAAATGTGCCTTTCCGTGTATAATTTATTTAGCTTTAGGCCACATGTACCAATAACAAGGTGTTTAAGATGACTTTGTGTTAATCTCAAGATCTATCCATGTAGGCGTCCGTGGACTCGCTTCCGTCAAAATTTGTTTGCAAAGTCTAGGCCAGCCTCAAACCATAATGAATTATCCAAACATGCAAGAGAAAATCAAATATATTTCTTGATACTAAAGTCAACCACCTTTGTTTGCCGCCTCTTCCCTATTGGAACCATTCAAGGCCCAATTTTCAACACAAATTAAGAGGCCGCATATGGTCCTCTCTTGACGTTTTTTTAGTAGCTAGTAGTAGCACAAACAAGCATAAAACATCAAAAGCTAAATGAGTTTATAATTGAGGGGACGCATGGTTCCCACGGGTGGTCCCATTCCCATCCTATCATCCTATATTCCTATGGATCAACCTCACACGTTAAACAAAGCCACAAAGGGCGGCCAGTCAAATGCCTCGAGCTCGCCGCAATGCACTGTAGTACATACCAGACTGTCACATATAATTGGCGGCAAGGGCAGGTCGACACGTGTCGCCGTAGACGTCGTCTTCGTCCTGTGGAACCATTTCTTTTGCTTTCGTTATCCACGTTCTTCCCCCCTTGCACACGGGTGCCTTGCGTGGAGCCACGCCGATAACCACGCGCCCAGGGGCAAATTAGTCATCCTCCAGCAGTCCATTAGCTCGAAAACTACTCCCCTTCCCAATTGTTTTCTGTCTTTGACGCCGCATAGTCTGAACAATGGATTAGCCTAAAGTAATTACAGTACTTGATAGTGATTAACTAGGTGTGAAAAGGGCGCAGGTACCGTGCCAGCCTCAGTTATTGACGCCTGGAGAGTGCCAATTGTCCATTCTGACCCTGTACTACGTCAACCTAATCCATTCGAGCACTGTCCACCAACTGTACCCAAGAGGAAGCAACAGGGCTTGGGCGCTTGGCATCTATAAATGGGAGCCCCAGGCCCTGCATCTCAAAAATTTCAAGACTCCTGCTTGCCTTCTAAATAAACACTAGTCTGATCCTAGTTACATCTCCTTCCTGGAGACTCCCTACAGCTAGTAGTAGTCAACATAAACTGTGTAGTAGACTGTAGAGCAATCAGAGCAGTCACCATTGTTTATCAGCATGTCGAACTCTAGTAGTAGACTGCCTAATCTTCCAGCCGGGTTCCGGTTCCACCCCACAGATGAGGAGCTCATCGTTCACTACCTCATGAACCAAGCTTCCTCCCTCCCATGCCCTGTCCCCATCATTGCCGAGGTCAACATCTACCAGTGCAACCCTTGGGATCTTCCTGGTAATTAATCACATAGTTTTTTAATACTAGTTAACACATTCTTCAGCAAGTTCAGTTTCTGATCCAACCTAACAAAAATTTCCCAATGTTTTCAGCCAAAGCTTTGTTTGGGGAGAACGAGTGGTACTTCTTCAGCCCGAGGGATCGCAAGTACCCGAATGGCGCCCGCCCTAACCGTGCTGCTGGATCGGGCTACTGGAAGGCCACCGGCACTGACAAGGCCATCCTATCCACTCCCACGAGCGAGAACATCGGAGTGAAGAAGGCCCTTGTGTTCTATGGAGGTAAGCCTCCCAAGGGTGTCAAGACCGACTGGATCATGCACGAGTACCGCCTCACCGGATCAGCTAACAACAAGCGCACAAAGCGCATCGGATCATCCATGAGGGTGAGATTAAATTTCCTAATGTTCTTTTGCAATTACTTGCATCTCCCGAGCTGATGACGTACCCTATGATCGATGTTTGCTGAATTTGTAATTTATTGTCGTTGAATTTCAGCTGGACGACTGGGTCCTCTGCAGGATCTACAAGAAAAGCAACAACTTTCAGTTCTCTGATCAGGAGCAGGAGGGCTCAACTGTGGAGGAAGAAATATCCCTCAACAACAACAACATGAATGGCACAAGCGCAGCCTCGCCCAAGTCTGAAGCTAATGATCATGATCAGTTCTATCCGACGAGCATGAGCAAGTCTTTTTCGATCACTGATCTCCTCAATACCATCGACTGCTCGGCGCTGTCACAGCTCCTAGATAGCCCAGTTGAAGCTGAGCCACCTCTAATCTACCCAACAACTACACAAACACACGAATCATTTAACTGTAACAACAACGTGAACAACACCCACTTCAATCTACCACAGGTAGAAGCATGTTCAGATTATGTTGCTGCTAACTGCAACGGTCTGAAGAGGAAGCGAGTGATGACCATGGACGGTGCTGAATCCTTCGATGATGGCAGCAGTAATTTCAGTACAAAACTGAAGCTGCCAAGTGATTCAAGGAGCAGCCACAGCCATTTTGGCAGCACGAGCAGCTACTGCAACCAGCAGCAGCTTGTGGACACGAGTGGCTTTCAGTACAGCAGCCTGCTCAGCTATCCATTCCTCCAGATGCAGTAGTAGTACTACCGAGATCTTGATATGAATTCTCATATTAAACTGAAACTCCACTACCGGGTGGAACAAACTGAGGCGATGGTGGGGGGTTGTGCCATTTGAATGTCTTGTTGATTAGTCTGCGGAGTTCTACAAAAGACAGATTTGATTCTTGCTGATGATCAGAAAATTTTAAAATTTCTCGAGCATTTCGTTTTCATTTTCTATTCATGTAATAGCTAAGATTGTAAATTAGGGAGGTGTACTACTGAAAGTCACGTGTGGATCAATGAAGTATGACCACGTTTCTTGTACTGCGTGTGCATTTGGCATGTGCTAGCTGTTGGTATCCTTATCCACTCGATCGGAGAGTGCTAGATAGACGATGAATCCGGACGCTGCTTGCTGTTCTATTGGAAGAATATACCTTTAGCTGTTTCCAGTAGATCCTGTTGTAGGTACGGATGAATCAGAGTAAAACATGCGTAGACGACCTTGTCATTGTGCCGTTGATGCTAGGTTATCTTGACGTGTATCTTAGTCATACTAGTTCCAATCCACACGCGTGGTATCTTTCAGTTATTCCACATCACAACATTCTTGCCAATTTCTGCCACGGAAACCAAGGTCGATCCAAGAAGAGACAATTAATACTTGAGGACAAATGAATCAAAATTCAATCTTTTGTTGAGAGTCCTTAATTCAACGTTGAGGAAGAAGTCTCATGACCATGATCATGAGTGTGCATGCGTTGGTGGACCAACCAATGCCATGGCAAAACGTCATCACCGGAGATGCTGGCCTGCTGCTATTTTAATGGCACGGCAGGACACCGGAAAGACAACGACGGCGGCGGCGCACGTTGCCCGAATACCACTTGCTTATTTATATCTATCTAAGTATGCACGGTTGGTGATGGCCCACATATGACATGATCCAACAGCAGTTAGATAAGCCCTAGCCCCTAGCTAATCAGTTGATTAACCCTACCCCCATTTGGTTAAGAAAGTCTCCTCATTGGAGACAGCCATGGCCATTTGTTTATGCTTAGCTTGTAGCTAGCTCTTTCACACGATTGATCGTAGGTTACATGGAGGACAAGAAGATAACGCAAACAAATGCAGCGCTACAACTTTTGGAGATGGTCTACCTCTGCAACAAACCCATTCTTCAAAGCAATAAAGTCGAAATTATATAAACTAGCTGTGCAGCATGAGGTCACGTACATGTTAATAACCATGCACTATTGGTGCTTGATTCTGTGTTAGTCTAAGTGCTTGGAAAGGATAGCCGAAATAAGATGAGCTGATGGCCGAGGCGAGGAGAGTAGATAAGAGAAAGTATGGAGGGTAAGGTCCAGATCTGGCTGCTGAAGTCATGCTCTAAACCAATATCATAGATTATCTCGCTCTAAGCATGCTCATGAAAAGCTTTGCTAATTGGAAGCTTTTGGAGCTTATTACTAGGATGTTTGAACTTTGAAATGCACATGTTCTATTGACGTCAAAAGGCTAAAGACTAGCTTATCCAGTATGACATGCCGCACGGACGGTTGATTCCTTTTCTAGAATGCATGAGCTAGCCACTAGCCATTAATAATTGGTTTGCATGGAGTGGCATGAACTGACGTAGTTGTGCTGATCCTGATTCAGCTTGGAGTAATCGTGACGATCGAGTTCGTAAACTAATTGGTACCCTTAGAGCTTTGTTTTGTGATACGCTAATAAAATGGCTATGCTCTGAGTGACCTGGGCCAAAACTTATATGGGCTATAAAGCCCTGCAGCAGTTCTCCGCCACAAATGGGCTGTTTGATTTGGACCAAAATGATGCACATATATAGACCTTTTCTAAGTAAAAGTTTAACATGGCACTAACAGCTCGTAACCACATATTTATTGGGAAATGTGTATCATGTTGAAACTAATCTCTCTGTACAATTATGAAAAAATTAATCCAAGCCATACAATATTGATCAAGGGGACACTCACGGCCCACGGGAGGTGGGAGGGGGGATTTTAAAAAATGCCTCTAATGACCTATGCAAATCACCTCTCCCACCTTACAAATCAACCCTTCCACCTCCCTGAACGTCCCCTTAGATCAACATCGTGTGGCCTAAATATTATTAGGTCATGGTCCAATATCACTATGTATGACCCTTACAAAAGAAGAAAAAAATGATGATCTTCCCAGCTGATCTCCAAATTAATTTGTGTCTAGATTTTTTTTTTCTTTTGGTTCGTGACGAAGTCAGCAAAAACTGTGCCAACTTTCGACAAACCGTATGGCTGAACTTTCCATCTTTTGCCCGTAGACTGTCTATCTGGATAGTCAAGGGCTGTGTTCAGATTGGAAGTAAAAAGTACTTTTTCTAGATGAATAGTGCACTGAAAAACGTGTTCTGTGAGTAGGATGAATAGAAAAAACTTGTTGGAGAAGTACTTTTTCATGAATCTGAACACAGCCAGATCGAGCTTCAGCTTTGATCAGCATATATCAGCTGGACGGCCAGCAATCTTCTATCATGCACGTGGCTGAGCGCTGTCAGGTTGAACGATTTCGATTGTTGCAGCCGCCATTCCATGCATGGTGTGTGAACAGCCGTCATGCATGTAGGGAGGGATCTCTGACCATTCAAAACCTGTACGTAATTCTGTATGTCAGTCATATGTTCGTCAGCAGCTGCCAACTAGTAGATCCATTTGCACGATCAGCTACAAATTATATGCACAGTGGTTGATCCTTAGCGATGGGCTGTACAGCAAAGAAAAGGAAGAAAAATTGACCTTGCATGTATAAATATATCACAGCAAAGAATAAATCCACCCATCAATGCACGCATACTGATGGCGACGTGCTCAATTTGTCAAAAGAGATGGCAATTACCAAGAAAAACCCAACCCCCGTCCGGCTACACAAATCTCTAGCCAATAACCAATTTAGAAATCAACATCCCGTACGTCCTGGTACTAGATAAAAATACACGTGGAATGATATGATTTTGAATCATCTGTGTATCGATACATGACCTGGACTAAACCGAAAACTGAAATTTCAAATGCCGATGGAAAAAATATAATGTTAATGAAAACAAACATAGTGGCAAAAAATGGTTGATTTTTATCCATTGGATTTTCGATCTACAGTCACAAAGCCAGCGACCTCATGTGGTGTCCTATAGTCTACATTTTTTTTATGTCGCCGGGGACAAAAAAAAAAAGTCCCCACCAATGGTTGTTTTGGTGCAAAGCACCTTACATGGTCCATATGCCATGAAAAAATCCTGAATTGAATCTGAAACCCAACCATGCATGTTCTTTTTCAGCAAAATTGATGGTGGCCAAAAAAACCAAAAAGCCTAGTGGCTTACCTCAGAAGCCTCCCGACAGTTAGCAGTCCCCTTATTAGCTGTAAATAGCTGTCACGCCACTGTATTTTTTTTTAAATTAAAAAAGAACATTTGAGATCCAAAAATAAAGTACTTTAAACTATGCCTCTGATGACACCTCTTAATTCTGATTAGGTGGCCACGGTAGCATGCATTTGCTACGTCCACTGTCCACTTAATTCTTGATTAGACCTAGCTAATAATTGATATTTTTTTTTATGTTGTCCTAGCAATCAAAACCGAGTGAAGACTGAAGATTTCCTTACTAGGCAAGGCAAAGGAGGCTGGGCTAGTTCTTCCAGAGGAAGATTAGGTCTCTCACTGTCTTACACGCCCCACTATAAAACTTGGCTTCCTCCTCTCTTTCTCCCCCTTTCTATTGATTCCCCCACCTTTCTTGTGTTCACAAGCTTCCTCTAGCAAGCTTAGCTTTTCTCTCTGCTTTTTTTTTTCTGAGACCCTGGTTTCTCTCCTGTTCCTTTAGTGATTAAGCTGCAGTTCATAGAGTTTCCAAGAAGAAGAGATAATCATCGATCATGGTGGAGCGTAGTGTGAAATCGGAGCAAGGAGGCGACTTGTTCTTGCCTCCCGGATTCAGGTTTCATCCTACAGACGAAGAGGTCATCACAAGCTATCTCCTTCAGAAGTTGTTGAACCCTAGCTTCGACCCTCGAGCCATGGGGGAGGTGGACCTCAACAGGTGCGAGCCATGGGATCTCCCAAGTAAGTAGTCATGTTGTGTATCTTTTCCAAATAAATCCTTTTTGTTCTTCAGTTGCACCAGCAGATAGATACATGTAGTTTTGCGAGCTGATCCATAAATTAAACAACAGGCAAGGCGAAGACGGGGGAGAAGGAGTGGTACTTCTTCAGCCACAAGGACATGAAATACCCGACGGGCATGCGCACCAACCGTGCTACCAAGGAGGGATACTGGAAGGCCACCGGCAAGGACAGGGAGATCTTCAAGCCATCATCAGCTTCTGCTGCTGGAGGCCGTGAGCTGGTGGGGATGAAGAAGACGCTGGTGTTCTACATGGGCAGGGCTCCAAAGGGAACCAAGACCAACTGGGTGATGCACGAGTTCCGCCTCCACGGCAAGTCCAGGCACAACAACGCCAACCTACGCTTCAATCCCAAGGTATCAATAATAATACGCTCTACTGATCGAACAACATTACTAATTGCCTGTACTGTACATGTTGAAAATTAATTTGCAATGTTTTTCAACTTAAAGCGGGTCATGAGGAGTTACTAATTGATTTTTATTTTACAAAAATGTTCAGGATGAATGGGTCGTGTGCAAGGTGCACCACAAGAATGGGGAAGCGAACAAAAAGCCCGCCGCCGAGGAGTTGTCTGCCGGCACGCCAAACGTGAGCTCCGTCATTTCAGACGACGCCGGTGCCGGCGAAGGAGGAGATGAGTTTCTGGCCGACTCCATGCTGAATCCCAATCCCAGCATGTACTTCAACTCCACCATCAACGCGGCGCCGCCGCACAACGCGGACTACTTCATTTCTTCTGCCGCCGCGGGAGCTACGACGTCTACTACTACCATCGGTAGCTTCGTCGACCTTCCTAATAACTACGTATTCAACGACACAACGAGCTTCAACAACCTTCACCAGATGGCCGTGGCCAATTCAGCAGCTCCAAGAATCAGTAGCGTTAGCAGTTACGGCTCCCCGTGGAACATGGCAGACTATAACCAGGCAATGGGAAGCTACAACTTGCATCACCAGGCAATGCTGGCGAAAGCTCTGGGAGGAAACCATTTCGCTGGTGGGTTACCGAGCCCATCGGTTACAGGAATTCTGCAGCATAACTCTGAAGGGTGCCCCAGCACAAGTTTGGGAACGTCGGTGATACAAGTAGTGCTGCTATTGGACCAGCTACTGACAATTTGGGTACCCGTCCAGTGCGCTACTAATAAATGGGTGCTACTACTACTTCTTTAGTGATCGTTATAGGAGTTTTGTGGCAGTTTAATTTAGAAGGTTGCTTAATTCATTAATTAGTTTGGAAAACTAGCTAAGAGATCATACTGTTTGTTTTAATTAGGTGATGCATGTAAACAGGAGTACAGGACAGAGTTTTTATGTTTGTTGGTGACGATTCCAGATTTGCTCCTATAATTGGTGAAGATATTTTTGTGCATATGGATCATGCATAGTTTTATAACTTGCTACCAATTATTTTGATGCCACTACCAGATATATGCATTTCTATTGTTGACCAAAATATAGTGAAAGAATGCAAATTATTATCTTTTATGTACCATTGAGTTCCTTTTCAGAACCTCGTACTAAATTCGATTAGCTTTTTTTTAGTCCTTCATATCCCGTAGTGCTTGCATAGGGAGATACCAGATTTTGGTCTAAAAGGTACATAACGTAGGTATTAAAAATATCAAGTTGCAATTTTGGCACCTACTGATACTTCTTGAGGGATTGTAAGACTAAATAAAAGGCTCAAATTTTATTGGTATATAGCAGGAAAGAAAGCCACTTCAGTTTATCACTAACTAAAAGATTAAGCTTTGTAATCTTGGCGCACAAGTCAGGATCGGAGTGGCACAGCTTGGTGCAAGCTAAGTGTGTCAGAGATGAGCATTGGGTTCATCAGAAAATCACGTGCCGCCAGGTCGGTAGAGCATGTTGGACGGCGCATGCAGTTCACATGGTGACGTCACTCTCCATCGACTCATTAACTTTACAGAAATGCAGGAGCAAAGCGCGTATGTAGCTAGAGAACAAATGCCAGCTACGAGCCTACGGCTGTGTTTAAGTTGTTGGGGAAGAAAAAGAACTTTTTCTGGGAAGCGTGGCTGTGTTTAAGTTGTTGGGGAAGAAAAAGAACTTTTTCTGGGAAGCGTGTTTTGTGAGTGGGATGAATAGGAAAGTTGAAGGGAATTGAAGAAGAACTTTTTTGGGAAGCGTGTTTTCTGAGAGGGATGAATGGGAAAGTTCAAAAGATCTTTTAGAAGTAAACATCAACTAACCAATGCCTGACAGCTTACATTCAGCATTGCCGATCCACATCTTTGGAATTGCACTAAAATACTGTTCATGTGGCTCGAGCAGCTCAGCTGAACTAGATATGCTGAAAGCTGAATTATAGCCTAGTCATTTCTTAGTCAATTATTATTGTCTTATGGATGGGTCCCTATTTAATTAATCTGTTTTCATTTCATACAGTTCATACATAAGAGTCACCCGGTTTATGGACATACCTTCTCTCCGGGTGTACAAAAATCTTGGAACCCCGGCCACATCGGCAAGGGGATTCTTTTAAAATCAGTCCCGTAAATCCGCTTTCGTCAGGAATTGAACCTGGGTTGTGCTCTTATTTGACTATCAATAGTGCCCTAATATAATCTTCTACGGCGTAGCCACAGGGAAAGTCCTTAATAATCAAGAATTTACAATCATCACAATTTATCAGAGCAAGAAGTTTTTAGCACACATGTGCCCATCTGCCCATTAGCACTGATTTCTGTCATGGTCTTTCTTGCAAGTTATGTTTTGCAGGCTTCTCTTCCAGCAGGCATGTATGGTTCCTCAGAACCTAACAAGCGCTTATCTGGCAGCCTGCAGATGGCCAGAATGTCGCAGTCAGCACCGACCATACGAAAATCAGGAGCGTGCATGCATGTTGCCTTCAACAATTTTGCTTTCATGTCTATGTACACGTCATTTTCAGACCAGTATCAAACCGGTATCGATCAAATCATAGATAACAAGCTAGCATGGACGATGGATCTCATCTGTTGGTGTGTTACTTATTGAACAAGTGGCCTCAAAGGCTTAAACTGATATAAGCTACGACTACGAGGATGTTGGTCAAGAAAACAAGGAGCAAGAAAAGGTCGCGCAACAGGAACGGATTGGAAAAGGCAAGGAAAAGTGCTAACAGAGAAGGCAAGGAAAGATCTTTTCCATGCTTCAACCTACTGCTACATGTGCAGTGTGCTACAGCTAATGTAATGCCAATTCATTGGTTCCACGTATTTTATTTGCAAATTGTAAATATTTCGTTTTTACCGATTTTGCTAGCACAATAACACTACTAAGAGATAAAAAAAATGATTAGCTGACTCTCCCACCTTTTTCATTCCTATCATCCCTAAAAATATTAGCATCTGATCTTTCAATTTGTTACAGAAGACTTAGGCCTTATTTAGATCGCCAACTTTTACCAACTTTCTAGTCATATCGAGTCACATCTCCCCTCACAGACACGCTTACCAATGCACTATTCATACCTCCAACTTTCCCCAACTTCACCAACTAAACAAGGCCTAAGTTGTTCGGTTGCATTTACATCCAGTAACGAGTAAAAAGGTACGAGCATTTTTATATGAAGGTGCCACAAATTTCCAAGTGCTTCAATGCCAAGCGAAGACAGAATGAAACAGCATAAAGGACAAATTGACCCCAGAGAAAAGACTCGACTCGACCTATTTTCAGAAGCTTGATCACTTACGCCATAAGTTGCCCTGAAAGTAACCTCACAAGTGGAAGCTACAAAAGTGGCTTTTTATTTATGTCCTAATCAGCCAAATAGATCGAGTGAAACGGTCTTGTAGCACCTGTTGATTCATTACCAAGTAACGAAATGTGGATCCCACACATGATCCTGGACAATAACTGTAGCAAGAAAATAAGCAAACATCTTCATCAGGGACAAGGACAAAGGATGTTTCCAATAAGGCCGTGGAGTGCATTTCACATGCACAGAAACAATGACTTGCAGTTTCATCATAGATGTTGACAGCAGAAACAGGCACAACTCAGTTTCAGTCGAGGCCCAAGAGATGTAATACGTGTAGTACAGTAACTTCTCATCAAATAAATAACAAAATTCCATTTTATTTGATGCACAGTGCCATCTTATTGGTTACCTGAATTTCAGGTTATTCACAGAAAACAGAGGAGGCAATGCTATGTCTGGTACAACACAAGCCTCACACATGTATTTGTTTGCAATAGCTCAGCTAGATCTCCTCCGTAGAGTATTACACCAAAAATTGAGCACAGTGTAAATAACAGTTGGCTCAGTAAATACACATGGCACTTTGGAACAGGGAACTAACAATATCCACAGTGCAGACCAATGAACATAGGTCATTCATACTCCTTGTGCCTCGCCAAGCTAATCTCCCATATCCTGCATGAAAGTGTGATCTAAGATTCCTGGGGAGCTTCAAACCTCGAGGGAGTATCAATTCCCATCATACACATGAGTCCTGATATCAGGATGATAAGAAGCACAATTCCCTGCACATAGTAGATAAGTGTGACTGTTTGAAAATAATGCAAGGATACAAGGTATATATACAAATACAAACGATCATTTTACAGGAGAGCACACATTTGAGAAAAGAGTTTAGAAACAGAATACAAGTAACAACTTACAACAAAAGTCCCTTCCAGAAGAGTTGATTTGACTAGGCACTCGCCATCACATTTGCCACGGGCAGCTTTAGCAGTAGTATTGGTCTTCTCTGCAAGATACCTGCCTAATGGCAGGTTGGACGGCTTCTCCAATAAACCAGATGGTTGAGAAGCATAAAGAATGGTATATTTAACTCCAGACTTCTTCAGCACGTCGACCAGCTCAGAAAGCAAGTCTCCTGCAGTGACATAGTACTAAATTAGCTTTCATCTGTACTGCACAAAGTGAAACCACAAGCCTTTTGATCTTATTCTAACCTTCTGATTTCGCAGGGTCTAAATCCTCGAAGCCACCACTACAGAAGACAATCAGATTGGTCTGTCCACTTGGTTTGTTTCCCATCCTTGATGCCACTAAGTCCTGTAATGTACATGTTTGTCAATGTGAAGAACAAATATAGAGAAAACCCAAAAAGAATATATAATAACTTACTCGAACAGAATCCATGTTGTGATGTTTCTTCAGATCTTGACCAGTTATAGTACATGTGTCTGTGTAGGTGATATGGTTTTTTTCAAAACCATTGTCACAATTCTCAGCAAAGCCAGACAGCAATGAATTCTCCAATTTCTCATCATCTGATGTGGAAACATAGGGGAATGCCATGGAAAACTCTGAACTTGTGAAGGACAGCTGGTAGAAGCATAGAGATTATAAGCATACAAATTTTGTACCAGTTAAACGATAACTGAGATAGAGAGAAAACAGTGCCAGTTATTACCTTTAGTGTATCTGCTAAAGCTGGGTCAACTTGCTTATCTTTAGAGATGTCTGACGATTGTAGCTAATGGAGAAAAAAAAAGTTAATGGTCTGTGACAACTGAATCAATAAATGTCTTAGATTACTTCACCATATACATTAAACGGTGGAGAATTTGCTAGTTTTATCGCTTTATGGAATAAAGAAACACTATTCAGTTAAAAATTTTATTTGATTCAGGGCCTGATTAGTTGGAGAAACTTTACCGTAGCAATTATAAACCGAAGATTAGGACGACTAAACATGATCTAATTATAAAACTAATTACACGGATGGACGCGAAATCGCGAAACGAATCTATTAAGCTTAATTAATCCACGTCATGGTCTAATCATGGCAAATTAGGCTTAATAGATTCATCTTGCAAACTCACCATGGGATTATGGAATGGGTTTTGTCAATTATCCACATTTAATACTTCTAATTCATATTCAAACATTCAAATTTACTGTAGCGATATTTGTACAGGCAGATAATTTCAAACCAGTAAAAAATAGAAAAATAATAATAGATCGCTACCAAATAAGTACCTTTGAGCCAAGAAAAACAATGGCAACATCAACATTCTTCTGAACATCCTCTCTTGAACACTAAGAATAAAATCACGACATCAGGGAACTTAAATATGTAAAATTCTTTGCCTTCAGGGATTTAGCTGATACCAGGGATACTTACCATCAAGTTTGACCAGCCACTTTCCTCAAGAACAGATTTAGCTAAACTCTTTGGCGATAATGTCTGGTAGTGGACTACTTCCTTAGCTTCATCGGAATGGAGTCTGGATGATAAAGGCCGATGGAATGTAAGTAAGTTCGAGAGTATGGAAATGGCATCTGATTGCTAAAGCAGTAATTAGAAGGTACAAGAAAGATTTGGTATGAGCTAATAAGTTTGAGCTGACAAGACACTGACAAAGTAATCACTGGATCTTATCAGCGAGCAACTGAAATTATGTCAATGAATATTGACTGATTAGCAACATCAGAGATTAGGAACATCAGAGTATAGCATTAGTATTGCATCTATCAGCAGCATCAGCAACCAGGTGTGACATGTAACCTAGGCAGGAAGTGTTCAGTACTTACGATGTATTACTGATGTAAAATTCTCTGATAAAAGAAACTCTTACTATTACTAGTCATTGTTTTATTTGACTGAACTCGTTGCTTCTAATTCCAATCCATTGCTTGATTAGAGGTTAAGATAGGTTCTCCCATAAAAATTAAGAGCCCCAAGCCCAAAGCAGCCCCAGTTCATACTCCAGGTATCTAAATTAGAGCATACAATATTTTCAGGCATGAGGTATAGTATCCCACAATGTGCTCTTTGCAACATTAAAAATACATGTTTTCCATCAGTTTTTCTTTTCTATTTCCCTCCTAAACCTAAAGTCTCAATCTTGGTGTTTATTGGATACATTGGACAAATATGTTGTTCCAAAATCAAAAGTAAAAAACGTGTGATACAGTGTGATAGTACACAAGTCAATCGGCACTAAACAGATGTTTCCTCCAATAAGATGTTATCACGAATGCCCAGCCCTATTTAACATATGATCCCATTGGTTGGACCATGTTCTATTTAGCATTTAACAAGGCAATAACAAACAAGTTTTTTGGCAACCAAAGGAAGTATTCCTTGAACAACAATGCTTTGTATACCTATGCACAATAACTTTCTAATTTCTAAGTGAAGCAGAACAACAGGAAGCCCCAACATTAACATCACGCATCTTAGCTCGAGATCTCAAGCCAGGGTCCGAAAAGATAAGCCCAACAAGTTACCCACCCGTAGTTCTTGGGCGCCCAGAGGAACGCTGGCGCCACCACCTGCGCCGCCGAGGCCACCTGCGCTGCGGCCAGCAACACCGCCAGCACCGCCCATGCCGCTGCCATCTGATCCAATCGAATCCGGCCGATCGCCAAAACAGGGCAAAAAAAATGAGGAAAATTGGCGAAACAAAAAGTCGATCCGGACAATTGAGCAAAGAGATCACGAAAAAATCTAACCTTTGGGCGGAGCAACGATCACAGATTGGGAATTTGTGCTGCCTCGCTCGGTTGGGTTGCTCTCCTCTGGCTCTGAGTCGCCGTGGCCGTGATCTGAATCGGTACCGCTGATTCTGGAGGCGAAGGGAGGCTGCACGTTGTTGGTTGCTTGGTCGCTGAGGCTGACCTGTGGGTCCCCGTTATCAGAGGCTGTCTTATGTGGTCAACAGGTCAAGTTCGTGTCGTGAACTCGTGATGCAGGTAAGCCCCCGCGCACCGCATACAACTCTTTTCTTTGTCAGGAAAAAAAAGAAGAGGAGAAAAAAAAGTTGCAAATCGGAACGAATGGTTATAAGGCCATGTGTCAGGTGTGCCCAGGACAAACAGCTAGCAGCCTGAAGTCCTGAACTCTTATCTCCAATGACCCACAGATAACTGAATCGAAAGCAACAGGCAGGGACAAATTCAATTCGCAAACAATGCCAAGGCCTCTCCTCTCGAGCCCGTCCCCTCCATCTTCTCCTGTGCCAAGAAACAGCCTGATCTGATTATGGAAGCCGCAGCGGCTACTGCCTCCTCCCTGATCCTCTTCTCCACTACTCCCAGGGCACTAACAAGCTTAAAAACTCCCCCATCGTTGCTTCGTCGTCCCTGCAGCAGCTGTTCCGTCTCCAGTGCAAAACAGCAGCATCTGGTTTGCCTGGCTGTGCCAAGGTTACACAACCAGAGGAGGAGGAGCAGCCTGAGGGTGTTCTTCGAGTCTCGCTGACGGCGAATCAACTCTTGGTTCCTCTTCTTCAGTAAGATGGGTTCTCGACCCTGCAGGTTTGCTCTACAGCCTAACATCATTGGTTCCTCCATTTTCTTCTTCTAGTAGCTCTGAGAGTATGTCAAGCCCAACTGAATTGATATAGTGGCACCTGCAATTTAGCATTAGTGGCTGTCTTGAACAAGTGAACATCCTTCTCGTCTTGCATAATTGCATTGTCAGTACTCGATAGCATTTCCTCAACAAAACAAAACCAAAAAAAAAAATACTCAAACTGCATTTGCATGCCCATTTCCATTGCTGGGATTGGACAAGGAAATGTGCATGGATCATTCTTGCCCATGTTTCAGAACAAAGATCAGAGTATTCATTCTGTTCCTTGCATTGTCGATTTCAGGCGACGGCGATTGGCGCCACATCGGCTACAAAGTCGAACGCCCGGGCGCCATCGAGATTGTCTCCGTACGTGCTGCCAACATTTTGCTTGTTCTGCTCAAATTTTGTATCATGCATCACTATCCTTCTTTTATATCTGCACCGTGAGCCATTGGCATTATCAGCAGCTTAGCAACATGTGCACGGTAAAGCAAGCTGAAAGTCACCGCCTTGATAAAAAAAGATAGTTTGTGGTTTGTTAACTGTCCAGGATGCGATAACCGTCGGTAGGGTCGCTGACAAAGCCGACATCGTCCTCCCCGTTGCCACAGGTAATCAGTTTTTGCAAATTCAGTTTCTGCACTACAGCGTTGTTCTGAAACAGATAGCAGCCGTGGATGTTTAATTGGGTTGCTTTGGCAAGCTCAGAGACCAGGGCTACATAATAAATTGTTTCGTGGCTTGATCTTTGCATTCCCTGTGCGCATATGAAAATGCAGTTTCTGGTACGCACGCTCGGCTGGAGAAGAGAGACAGGAGGTTGCTTGTTACGGACCTGAGCAGCACCAACGGCACCTACATCAATGACCGCCGCCTCAACCCTGGCTTTCCCATCCCCGTCGACCCAGGCGCCCTGCTCATCTTCGGTGACATCCACTTGGCCATGTTTCGTGTCAGGAAGATGATGGTTCAGGTGCCCAGCGACACCGACGATGCAGCCCAACAGGGAGCCAACACAGAGGTCGTAGTATCAGCTGCCGCTGAAGCTGAAGATACTACTACAAGCTAAACAGTAGATGCTACGTGCTGTGTTCAGATCGGAGGTAGAAAGTACTTTTTCTAGATGAATAGTGCACTAGAAAGTGTGTTCTGTGGGTGGGATGAATAGAAAAAACTTATTGGAGAAGTACTTTTTTTAATCTGAACACAGCCTTGTGTGCGGTTTATCTGTCTCAGAATAGATGCTCTGAATAAGCGTGCAGATGCTACTGCCGTCTCAGGAGCATACAGAAGAGTTGTATTCGGTTTATCCATCTCAGGAGCACAAAGTAGTATGCGGTTTATCTTTATTTAAACTTATTACCGAGATCAAACTACGTGGTTTGGAGTCGCTCATGATGTGCAATACAATGGAGGGAATTTTTTTTTTTTTTTTGAAATGATGAACCATCCTCTACACAAAGCCAGTGGCAGGAGCAGCTGATAGGAAGGCGTGAAAGTACTATATTAGGCTACAACCAAGTGATATCACTTCACGCAATTGCAGTTTCAGTCAAAGGCGCATCAGACACTGGAGTGCAACAGGAAACAGAGGAACACCGCATAACAGGGTGAGAAGACGCCATAGTAAATAGATATAACAATCCAGTGTATTTGACAGATTTACTGTGGACTGTGCATTAGTAGCAAAAACACATAAACGATGAATTGGGTGTGCTTTCCATGATAACTCGGCATAAAAAGAAAATATTCAATGCCAACCGCAAGGCAGCATAAAAAGAAAAATAGACACCCAAAATCACAAAAAAAATATATGAACAATTCAATCCATCTATATAAACTCAATCTGGAACACAGCATGCCACTGAATTGCACAATGACAACACGCCTTAAACAGGCAAATCGCATTAAAAAATGGCCATTGGCCAAGCCTTGCCCAGGGTAAGGTTGTTTGGGGTGAGAAATACACAAATCAAATGCCGGCAACTACAGAACCAATCCATAAAGATGAAATAGCACGAGGAACACAGCAAGGAATATCATGTAACTCATCCTGGCATAACAGTGTCATGCTCCTGAAATTATACAGCAAATGAAACATAGTGAACATGCTCGCCCAAATGTCGCAGGACATCCTGCCACATCTACAACAAAAAGGAATTTAACTATGCATCAAAATGAATAAAGTGGATTCAGAGACACAACTCAACAGAGAGAAGAACAAGATTGACAGATCAATTTATCACAATATTGACTTCAAGGGATAAACAATAAAACAACAGCGAATGGAGATATAAGTGTTTTTCCTCAGCTAGGAAATAACAAGCACAGCAAGTCAGCAACCTATCACATTATATGACTAAACATGGGGTAATGATAGAATCCCTTTACATGTATCTGATTAGAAAAAAACATTTCCCTTGCACAAGATTTATCAATCAGTCTACAAAGTACGAGTAGAAAACTGCCCACCAGGAGCAATTGAAAATTATCAGTCATAACCCAAGTTGTCTACAATCATATCATACCCCAAGTTTGGTCAGCAGTCATATCGTCCAAGGCAGTGAAGAACTGAAGATAGCTCATTTAAGTAACATGGATATTAAGCATGAAACAGATACTCGACCAAATTAAAATACTCTTCCACAGCACAGATATAACAAAATCATAACAGAATTCCTGGACATAAGTAACAAGCAAAAGCATACTAAAGAGACAATTGAATAGTCTTTCAGTTCTCTCACATTCATATCACAATGTGAAAAAAGGTTCGACACTAGTAGGCTTAAAAGTCTAAACTTGGAGGTAAAGCAGCAGCTAGGTATAGAACCAGATAGGTAGCTCGATTGATAGGAGACTAAGCCAAGAACACCCAAGGTGATCTGGTAACTTGTGATCTGCAAACTAACGGTAAGACTTCTGGAACCTGGCGCGGGCACCGCGTCCACCGAACTTCTTCGGCTCGCAACGCCTGGGGTCGGCGACGAGGAGGGTGCGGTCGTAGCGTCCGAAGATGTCCTTGACCTCCTTCTTGGCGGCCTCATCGACGTACTTCTGGTAGTAGGCGACGAGGGCCTTGGCGATGGCCTGGCGAATGGCGTAGATCTGCGACGTCTTCCCTCCGCCGCGGACGCGGATCCTCATGTCGATGTCCTTAAAGCGGGAGCGGCCGGCGAGCAGGATGGGCTCGATAGCCTTGAGGAGGAGCATCTCCGGGCGGATGAGCTCGATGGGGACGCCGTTCACCTTGATGAGCCCGCGCCCCGGCTTGGTGTAGGCCACGGCCACGGCCGTCTTCTTGCGGCCGAAGCACTGGACGGTGCCCGCGGCCGGGCGGGTGAGCACAGCAGCCATGGTCGGCTTCCTCGACTACTTCACCTGGAACCAAAAGCAAGAGCCACCGCACGGCATGAATCAGTAAGGGCGAGGCCAAATCCATGGCGGTAACCGAAATGAAACAGGCGCGCGAGAGGAGTTGGGGGAGGGGATATCACCTGGGCAGCGTGCGACGGCGAGCTAGCGGCCTCGAGGCGAATGGGAGGCGTCTGCAACGGCGGCGGCGGCGAGGGGTGGGGAAGAAGGAAAGCGGCGGCGCAGGAGCGAGAGAGTTTATGTAGAGGTGGCACCGTGGAACAATTAGGAGCGAAAACCCTAATGGGCTCGTTATGGGCCGATCCGCCCGCGAGGCCTTCTCTGTTGGCCCAGTTACAGTTGAGAATGATAAAAGGCCCATGGCGGAAGGGGAGGAAGAAGCTAGGGTTTCGGCCCTCACAACACTACTTGATCTTATCTGAGCGAGGCGTCCGGCGGCGCCGCGGCGGCCGGAGTCGCCTCTCCCACGGCCGTGTTGCCCCCGCCGTGCCTCCTGGGCTTGTGGGATGGCGACGCGGTTCCTTGGGGTAAAGAGGCGGCGATGGCGCTGGGGTTGCCGCCGGCGACTCGCGATGACGACTGCCCGCGGTCGGAGCGCGCGCGATGATGGCCGCGCGGGTTCACCCCCAACAACATAAAATTCCAAAATTTCTTCTTCCAGTGGTTTCCTTTCGTTTGTTTTCGTTGTTAACCGTACGATTTTGCCTAAAAATATGCTTTTTATGTGTTGTTTGACTCTTGTTTTAGGTTTTTATATGCTCGATCAATTTTGTGGTCTGATTTGCCTTTACTGTTTTCTCATATTCATGGTTGACATGTTACATTATTAATGCGTTGGGATGTAAGTAATATCCGCCCATTGCTATCATTTTTTAGTTTCCACCTTTTGATTTTGGTTCAGTAATAGTATCTGATTCCTAACATTGTCTGCATGAGCATTAAGCTATATATGTCCTAATCCTTGGGATCTCGCAAGTTAATTCAAATAATTGTCTTAGAGTATTGTAACTTATCACAATGTGTTGGGCTTTATAACACATTCAGGCCTGTAGCTTAATGCATAAGAATGTGTTGATATATCATGATTTTTTATGTGACGATAGAACACGCAATTGGCCATTGCATTGCTTGACAAATTGTAATTCTGCATTTTTATGCCAGGAGCAGGAGTTGAAAATCACACGTTTGCCCAGCTTATCTCCTGTCCAAGGATGGTATCATTGCAAGATCAAGAAAGAAGTTCCTTCTTTGGTTTCAGCCAGGAGCAGGAACTAGTTTTCTAGAGCAGCTCACCACTTAGCCTTTGGTGTTGTTAGATTGCTGCTACACCTGATGTATTTTTTTTTTCATTTTAAGGCATTCATTTGGAAAACTGATCATGTTCAAGTTGTATTTCATCCTATTCTTAATATGATGACTCCTGGATCTCAGGCTTTTCCTCAAAATAGTCAACAGGGCTGCCTCTTTTGCAATATAGTTAGTATAACCAAAATAGTACATCGTCTATTTTTGCAGAATAAATAGGAGTAGATATTACTACTCTACTATTGGGCTAAGCTCTACAAGGGTGCTACTTTTTTTTTTATTCATAGTCATTTTTGTTGGGTTGCCACTTGCCAAGTGTTTCTAAAACCCATTATGATATTATCCATCCACTTAAACTCAATCCAACTATGTTAGCACCTCTGTTTTGGTGTTTCTCTGATGCACCAAGAACTAATTTGTGCTTGGGTTGAAGCCGCAGGGTGAATTGGTGACGATGTGCTCAAATTCTGACTTCAATATATATGTTGTTGCTCAAGCTCAACATGAATATTCTGGCAAATCCATACACTGCAGCCCTGATTGTTATGACACATGTTCATTGCATTTATGCCTTTTTCTGTGAAGCTGAAACAGTGTTGCTGCTGTAGAATGAAGTTTGAAGTTGAATGCATGGAATCTGTGCATTTGCTATTGTCCTGGACCTTCTGAACATCGAAGGAATGGACAACTTATTCGGAGTATTTCTCAGTGACATTACTGCCTACTTGTTTCCTCACTCAAAATGTTTATTGCAAACAAATTGCTGGCTGAAATTAGTTGCTTAATATATGAAGTTGTCTTTGCATTATCTCTTTGTTTTTGTTAATCTGTGTGTTGCATTCTGTTTGTGAACAAACCAGTTTCCACTATAGTTAAAGCTAACGAGAAGGAATACTTGAGAGTGAAACATGAAAGGAAATGCTGAACTGGTTCCTTTTCCCTCTTCAAGCAGGAAGGTGTTGCATTGCATTGGCTTCTACCATGATAATAGGCCTCACGAATGCAATATTAAGTTTCAGAAGCAAACATGCATTCACAAAGCAGCTTCTCTCAGTCTCACTTAACTGCTAATCACATAAGGTTGACCTTATATATATTGGATTTCTTCACAAGAGAGGTCGAACTGACAGCTCAACAAATCCCAACAGCAAATTGGTGGCATTTTAAACCCTGCGCCACTACTAGTACATGACATGATATATGATGTTTAGTATCTTGTTTAATTGCATTGAATATCTGTCACGAATATATAAACTTTTAGCGGTGCAGGTTCAGGGTAATGATTTACATACATATCTGAACCTGATTTTATTGCTGTATTCAACATCTTTGTTTAGTTGTATTCAACTATCGGTAGCGGCAGCTTGCCCCTAGACGCAACGTGCATCCACGTTGCCGCCATTAATTGGAGCTCCAAAACATTAGTATGTTTTCCTCAACGAGCGCTCGATCACCTCGACAGTCACAGAGGATCCGACCGATGATTTATGCCATCCAGGTTAGTTTAATTTCTATACTACTAGCTGCTTAAACACCACCATTCAACTCTTAAGCATCACACCCCACACACGCAACCACACAAGCAGCTAGCTTGCTCCTCGCCGTCAATCCGTCAGGCAGGGCACATGGAGGTCGTGACGGGGGCGCTGCCAAGCCTCCTACCCAAACTCGCTGATCTGCTCATCGGCGAGTACAACCTCCGGAAGGAAGTGAAAGGGGGCATCATCTTCCTCCAGGCAGAGCTGGAGACGATGAAGGCCGCCCTCGAGGAGATCTCCGAGACGCCACCTGACAAGCTTAGCAAGGTGGACAAGATCTGGGCCAGGGACGTCAAGGAGCTCTCCTACGACATCGAGGACAAAATCGACGCATTCATGGTGCGCTGCAAGGGCCAGGACAGCAGGCTGGCTGAAGAACAGCATGGCCTCAGGAAGATCATTACCAGGAGCCACAATCTGTTGATCCAGCCCAACATCCGCCGTAAGATCGCTACTGACATCAGAGACATCAAGAGCCGTGTCATGGAGGTGCACGAGCGGCGCCAAAGGTATGACGTCAACAACAACCAAGGTATTGATAAGCCTGTGAAAGTTGATCCCCGTGCATTGGTTCGGTACGAGGACGTTTCCAAGCTAGTTGGCATTGATGAGACCAGAGACGAGGTCATCAAGATTCTGATACAAGGCAACAACCAGCAAGTAGTATCCCGGCAGCAAGACAAGATAGTTTCCATTGTGGGATTTGGAGGCCTGGGAAAGACAACTCTTGCTAATGCCGTGTATGAAAATCTTAGAAAGCAATTTGATTGCTCAGCTTTTGTTCCCGTCTCTCGGACTCCTGACATGGACAAGTTATTCAACAACTTGCTGTATCAACTTGCCAAGAGAAATAATGCATGCACCACCGATAATGCCATCTATGAGCTCAGAGAATTTCTTGGGAGCAAGAGGTATGATGAACGAATCAAATAAAACTAGCCATCAATTTATGATTATGCACTTTTATCTGTCGATGGGACAATTGGAAGAACACCACACATTTTTTTGAAGAAAAAAATACGTATGTATTATTGAATCTTCCTAGTTGAGTCCTTAATTAGGGCTTGTTCGGTTCCATCGGATTCAATCCGGGCCGGAAATGGTAAATATACTAAGAAATTTACGATAGGTACAATAAGAGACCGGGATTCATTCCGGTCAAAAGCTAATTTACTCACCATAGTGACACCAAAAGACAACGAATCAATCCACTAGTCAAGAGGTGGAGAATCATTCCGGGTCTCTTGTGTCCATCACGAATAAATTAGTTTATGATCCGGAATAAATCTCGGTCTCTAGATGTACCTATCATAAATTTCTTGTTATATCTACCATTCCCGACCCGGATTGAATCCGATGGAACCGAATAAGCCCTTAACGTTTTATCCTTTCACAAGCAGATTCCTACCATCAACTGTTAGACCCCTTATCATCATTCATCAAGTAGAATAGTTGAATTTGTCTTATATAACATGGAACGGAAGCTCCAGTATAAAATAGTATATGGTATCTGATACTGTCAACATTTTTTGGTCTATCTGAAAGAGTATCATGACGTTTGTGAAATTTAGACTCCTTATCTACAATGTGAATCTAGTCGTACCCTAATTTACAAGCTTCATTTCTGAATTCTGATATGTATAGGTACTTCATTGTGATTGATGATATATGGGATATCTCACATTGGGAAGCAATTAGGTGTGCACTGCCTAGAAGTAATGGTGGATGCAAAATTGTCATAACTACGCGCATTCAGGAAGTCGCTGAGAAAGTTGGCAGTGCTTACCAGATGAAGCCCCTTTGCCGTCACAACTCTAGAATATTATTATACAGAAGAATATATGGCCACGACGGCAAAGACAAGTGTCCTAATGAGGAGCTAGAGGAAGTATCTGATAAGATACTAACCAAATGTGCTGGGGTACCTTTAGCTATCATCACGGTAGCTAGTTTGCTGGCCAGCAAAGGGAGAAGTAAATTGGACTGGTACGAGGTGTACAATTCCATTGGTACTGGTATGGAAAACAATACAAAGATGGATAGCATGAGAAAGATTTTTTCGGTCAGCTATTATGACCTTCCATCTAATAATCTAAGGGCTTGCTTGTTGTATTTGAGTGTATTTCCAGAAGATTATGAAATTGATAAAAGATGTTTGATATGGATGTGGATAGCTGAGGGTTTTATCCAATGTAGAAGACAAGGGCAGAGGCCATTTGAAGTTGGAGAGAGTTACTTCAATGAGCTCATAAATAGAAGTTTGATCCAACCTGTATATGATTATGATGGTACGGGGATACGGTCTTGCCACGTACATGATATGGTGCTTGACCTTATCCGTTCCTTGTCAAGCGAAGAGAACTTTATTACCCTATCGAATGATGTGGGCACCACATATCAGCCACATAAGGCAATAGTTCGGAGGTTATCCCTTCAAAATGGCAAGGTAGATCATCGAGCTACGCATGGGGATACAGCGAGGAGCATGGAGCAGGTGCGGTCTTTGGTAGTCTTTTCATATGCTGCAAGTCTGATACCAGCCCTTTCAAGGTTCAAAGTTGTACGTGTGCTGCATTTGGAAAACTGTGACCTTTCACATGGTTACAAGCTTAAGCATATCGGGAAGTTAGTTCACTTGAGGTGCCTAGGACTACGTTCCACTAACATTGTTGAGCTCCCTGACGAAATAGGAAACCTGCAAGAGCTACAGATGTTGGACATCTCGGGGAATCACATTTCAACCTTGCCGCTCACTATTGAAAAGCTAAGGCAGCAGTTAAAGTGCCTATACGTTGGTGGACAGGGTTCATGTTTAACCCCGATCCGGATTGGGCATCTAACATCACTCGAAGAGCTATCATGGTTATTCATCACACGCTCCTCTGCTAATAATATTATAGAAGAGATGGGGCGTCTAACAGAACTGAGGGTGTTGAGTATTGACTGCATGGTCACAGGCGAATTGCAAAATATGCTTGCTGAGAGCTTAAATAAGCTGCAAAATATCCAGAATCTATCTATCGGCATCTTCGGACGATCAGGTAGCTTGAAGGGCTGGACTGGGCCTCCTAGTCTCCGTAGTCTCAAAGTAACCCCCTATTGTTTCCCAAAGCTGCCGGCCTGGATTAACCCCTCTCATGTCCAGAACCTCTCCTTGCTAGTGATCTGTGTGGCCGAGATACAGCAGGAGGATCTCAAAACTCTTGGCAAGTTTCCTGCTCTCCGCTACCTACTCATGCAGCAGCTGGGCAAGAGAAGTCCTGATGCCCCTACTAGGGAATTGGTCATCTGTGGGGGTTCTTTCCCTTGCCTGCTACGCTGCAAGCTGCTGGGACACTATGAACGTGTGGTGTTTCAGCAAGGAGCTATGCCGAGCCTCACGAGCCTTGAGCTCCATATCTATAGGAGGGTGTGGCACGCGTGGGAGCCGACCGGAATTCCCAACTTGGGCTTTGAGAACCTGCCGTCGCTCCTGGAACTTCGTGTCGGCCTTCGAGAAGGACATGGCGACCCGTCGAAGGAGGAAGCTAGGACTGCGCTGAGGAACATGGCTGAAATCCATCCGAACCATCCAAACATTTTGGCCGATGACAAGTAATAGTGATCCATGAAGGTGCATATGATGGCTGCGTTTCTTCCCTAGCTATTATTAGTTCATGGCTCATAATTTCTTTCCCCTTCACTGTAAGGTTAACCTGCTGATGAATGTGCTTCCGTCTCTGATTCAGGTTATTCATGGACTAGAGAAAAACTAAGTAGTAGATTCCTTCATTCCTTGTGATGTCCGAACGTCACATCAATTAAGCTTCAAGGGATCAAAATATCTGTTGACGCAGCATGCAGCTGTGCTTTCTTACCTGCCATGCTGCTCAGCTACTATTAGCTCTCGTGCTGGTTGAAGGTGGATCGAGTCTGACTTGCTTTGATTTGGGAGTGCGCTGTGCTGCATCCTCTGCTTGCTGCTCTGCATTTTGTGAAATGATTCGATCCAACTGTTAGCTGTTCAACCCCGATCCGGATTGGACTTCTGATCAAATAAAGCCTTGTGGAAATCTTGACATTGATTATGAGCGCTTTATGTATATCAATACTCTTTGAACACCTTCTTTAGTTTGGGGTGTGTTTTGCGAGTTGTGACCAGGCAGCAGACAGCATAATAATCTGGTATTCAGCCAGAAAATCCAGAACCTGGGCAATTGAGGGAGAACGGTTCCTCGCAAGCATTTCTAAGCAAGAGCTCTACTTTCTATCATCGAGAAATTGAGTTCTTATCACTGTAATTATAGTTTTTTCCCATTAATTTTGCAATGTGATTTGATATGGCACATCTCATGGGCGGAGGTCTAACCAAGAGCGCTACTTTCTGTCATCGATAGTGATTCCATCAATATTCTGCAGGTATTTCTGAATCTTATTTACAGTGTTTTTCAGAAGTGAAACCATTTACTCGCCAGCAACTTCTCAGATAAACGCCGTGAAAATTCAACAAACACACTTCCCTCTATCCTGGAATTTTTCAGAATAGAGATTGAAATTATAGCGTATGCCAGCCGCAAAATGGCAATAGTGGCTGGATGAGCTTGAGAAAATAAGATCCGATGCATGAGAACATGACAGAAGAATGAGTTCTGATCCCACAATGTTGAGAAACAGCAAAACTATGTCTCTCTTTTATTATTACATTGAATACATACACGTTACAAAAACAAGCCTTTGCCTTGGCAGTATACGCTTGAACTGGACCAACAAATCCTAAGTTACACGTATTTTCTGAGGATAACCTGAATATTACAATCTATCTGTTCTGTGCAACCGAGAAAACCAGTGTCAGTGAGATGTTGGTTAGATATAAATTAGACTAGCCAACAGAGACAACAAGACAGACACGCCCCTTTCTGTTTACTTTCCTCTGTCGGATCTTGAAAATCTACTAGATCTATGCACCTTCAGGTGAATTGCCGGCACCCTTCGGGCAAGTGCTTGCCAGATCATCTGGACTGCATCAGCCTTCTGGGATGGATACTGATACTCAAAATGTTTATCCACCTCTTTGAGCCTATTCCACATACTTGTCCATTGTTCCTTGCTTACACCACTAATCAGTTTCATCACGTAACCTTTTTTAACAGCATCAAACGATCGGACAAAGATGGAGAACTTTGAATAATCCAATACGTCCTCATAAGGTAGCTCAATGTCGTCACTAATGATAACAGGGACGCAATGGCTCATTATCGCATCAAATAGACGATTGGAAGAAGGGGTGTCCCCGGCAATGTTTAGGCAAAATTTTGATGAGTGCATTCCTTGACTGGCTTTACTGGCCCCATGGTCCTGGACACTCCCGAAGGAAAAATAAACATCCTTTTCGTCTTTGAGCATATAATATAGCTCCTGTCGAATGCTCCCTCCCTGGGCATGAATGATGCAGCATATTAGCTTATGAAAAATGCCAATTCTCACTAAACAATACAAGCACTGAAAACCGGCACCATGAAATCTTTTAAAAGATGACGACTGCAACTAGCTGGCAGCCGTAGCTGCAGTCTTTTTGGCACAATAAATTTGTTTGTTTCAATAGATACTCCAAACACGGCATACACAAATGAAATTGGTTGATACATCCCAGTACTAATACCACTGAAGATTATCAAAATAGATAAACTAGACAAATGAAACAGGGCATTACGTTAATATTTTTATCTCTGAAACTTAACTAGCTTGAGACAAACAAAAATAAACCAGGAGCCTTTCTGACAAAGATGGAAGATCAAGAAAGTCTTGTGAACCTCACTGAATATATACACTATACGAACTTCATTCAGATATTCAAGTTTTCAAATACGGTGATGGATGTAGATTATAAAGGAAGAGCAACGAACTTTGAAAAAAAAAACAGAATAATTATGTACTCTGATGAAAAACACAGAATATTTTTTTGGTACAAACTAGGCAACTAGTTACACGTGAGTCATGAGCCCTACATAATGTAGTCATAAGCTACTGTCACCTATTTCCAAATTATGCTACTCTCACTGTACATCTTACTGGTTTCTAATGTTGTTCATAATTGACGAGTTTTGCTAGGGGAAAAAAAGGAGTCTTTAGCACAAAAGACGAGTTTTTGTGATGGCACTACTACTACTTATAGTAGAATATTAATACTTGACAGGTTCATAATGATTACTCCACAGAACCAGCGAAATTAATCACCAAACCACTAGATCAGCACCAGGTATAAATTCTAAATGATAAGGTTGGAATATACAGCGCCCAATTAGCAGCAAGCAAAATTACCTCCTTCCTGTAAATGGCTCCCCGGAAGTACAACAATGTCGGCCGGTCATCGAACCCAGCCGAGTCGTTGACAAACGTCTTGGCCATGTGCTTGTAAGGCGCAATGACATCCTTCTCCAAACGGGCCACCCTGGGGTGGTACCTCCCGAAGTCTGAAAGCACGAACACCGCCGGCGACAGCACCGCCCGGGCATGAAGCAAGCTGTTGGGGTGGTGCGCGACGATGACGTGGTCGGCGCCACCGTATCTCTTCCACTCCGGCCGCGCCGTGAGGTACCTGACGAGCTTCTCCTGCAGGGCCTTGTCCCTGCCGACCTTCTCCGGCGGCACTGGCCGGGAGTGGCGGTTGTAGCTGAGAGAGGCAAAGAAGGGGACGAAGATGAGGTCGGCGTCGCGGTAGTCGGCGACCCTGACGGCGGCGCTGCAGGGTGGCGAGGACGAGGAAAGGAGGTCAAGCGTGAGCCAGTACTCGACGCTGTGCTGCTGGTTGAGCCCCCCAGGGTAGCGTGGAGGAGGTGAGGCGTCGTTGGTGAGGTCCGGCCAGACGGAGTCGGGGGAAGGCGGCGACCATCCGAGGAGGCCGAAGTGGAACTCGGGCGGCAAGTCGTACATGAAGAACTTGACGGCGGCGGCGCGCGGGTCGCATCTCGCCGCGGCACCGGAGTCCGAGGCGGATGCCAGGTCGTCGGGGTGGCCGTTCTCGTCAAGGAAGGAGAGCTCCTTGCGCGCGGCGGCGGTGGCGTTGGAGGAGACGCCGGCGATGGTCACGGGGACGGCCGCGGCGGAGAAGGCGGCGGGTGGGAAGGGGAGGCCGGTGTCGGCGGGGCGCCAGCGCGCGCCGGCGGCTGCGAAGAGGAAGATGGTGGAGGCGACGAGGACGGTGGCGGCGGCGAGCGGGAGGAGGAGGGTGCGGCCGCGGAGGTGCGCCATGGGGTTGCGCGGCGGGTCATCGCTGGATTGAGGGGGGCGTTGGTGGAGGAGGCATCATCCCCATGGCGGATCGATCTGATTCGATTCAGGAGAGAAGAGGATCGATCTGATTCGATTCAGGAGAGGAGAAGAGGAGTGGAGTGGCTGCAATGCAAGCAAGCATCTGCTGCGAAGAAACAAGGGACGCGTGTGCTTGTGCTTCCAGAAGTTTGGATGGGTTTGGTTCGTGGGCCCGTTGTTGTGGGCCGTCAGCCCACAAGACTTATTGATGGAGCAGGTAGTAGAACCACACTGGACTGGAGTGGTACAAGAGGCTGAAGCAGCAGCCACAGCCAGTGCAGTGATCCTGAGCTGAAAACAAACAGCAAGCAATCTCACGCATGATGGCGACTGAACTAGTCAGTCGTGTCGGTTTTGCAATGCAACTGAGCTGAAAACTGCAGTATCAACTCTCACGCATGCAACTGAACTAGTCAATCCTCAATCGTATCCCTCCCGTCGATCTTATTTGGAGCCAAGTGTAAGTTTATCTGTCAATGCAACGCAACTGAATCAATCTATTCTTAGTAACGGACACAGTCTATATACATACCAGTATACCATCGGGTGGAGTTTACAACGCTACACTATCTGTGATCTCTTCGTCTGAAGCTGTGTTTGTTCTTCTTCCCTCGTCACCTCAGTCGGTCCATACAGTACAGCAGGCTACACCATGGCCAGGGCGCTGGCCTTGCTCCTCATCTGCTTCCTCTTCCTGCTCGCACTCGCCTCCGCCAAGGTAATAAGCAGTAGTATGTAGCAGATGACCAACATTCGCATTGGATTCCCTTTTTATTCTGCCATGACTTCTCAGATTCCATCACAATTTACATGTCCGATGTCCATCTGAAGATCGTCGCTGACAATGGGATCGCTGGTCAAGACCTGATGAACGAAGGGGACGTTGTCCACGGCCACAAGGTATGCACCAACCTCTACCATCACACAGCTGCAGAGGACACACATGAAACAAACTCATGTAACACTACAACAGGCACTGATCCATCTGATGCCTTGAGTGTCTCGGCGTCTGTACGTGCAGGACAACAACGATGGCAAGGGAAATCTCAAGCCTTCTAGTAAGCAGTTCCTTCTTTTTACGTTCTCATCTAAGACTAGTTGATACTTCATCATCAAATATATATGTTTGGATTGGTGTGAGCAAATGCAAACACAGAGTGCGCGGGGGAGTGCAGGCGGCGGTGCTCCAAGACGCATCACAAGAAGCCGTTCCTATTCTTCTGCAACAAGTGCTGCGCCAAGTGCCTCTGCGTGCCCCAAGGAACCTACGGCAACAAGGACACCTGCCCCTGCTACAACAACTGGAAGACCAAGAAAGGAGGACCCAAGTGCCCTTGAGCTGTGGGGTTTTTCTTTCTTCGTTCTATTTTAGGAATAAGCAAGTTTAGGCTAGTTTAGTTATTAGTGCAGGAGCATTTGGTTTGGCCATCACTTGATGAGTCTCGGATAGGCTTGGGTCTACGATTGATTGAATTATGCTCTCTGAATTTTGTACCTTAGTCTGACGGACGAGCAGAGAGACTTTGAACGAGAGAACGTCTTCCTTTCTTAGGGTGTGTTTAGATTGGGGAAAGATTCCCCGAAAATACACTGTTCATCAAAAAAACACTGTAGATGAATAGTGATATGTGAGTAGAAGAGGTGGGATGAATAGGGAAAAGTTGGATGAATAGTGGATTTTTGGAGAAACTTTGGGAAACTAAACGGGGCCTTAATCCTCGCCTGCTACTCTCTCTGACCCTCTGTGTCGGCGATTTATGCTGACTAGGTTCTCGAGGGGGTGCCCCGAGAGAAGGGTTTAGGGAGAAGTCGTCGAGAATCTAGAGCCGAAGGTGACAAGAGACGGTTTAGACAGGTTCGGGTCGCCGGAGCGTAATACCCTACGTCCTGTATGGTGTATCTTGTATTGATGAGATGTTGCAATGCCTGGCGGTGTTGCCCCATGGTCTAATCTAGGGACCCCTGCCCTCCTTTATATATCCAGGGGGCGAGGTTTACATGGTAAGTCTCCTAGTCGGTTACAATTGAGGAGTCCTAGTAGGACAAGGTGTCCTAGTAGGAGTCTAGCTTGATTAGGGAACCTGGGGTTTCTATACCCAACAAGCCCCCGAGCGCTTCATTGCCTGAAGTACAACCCTGCTGTGAGTCTTGGAATATTGCTGAGTTGTTTGCCAACTCGAGTTCTTCTGAAGTCATCCGAGTTCTCTCAGCTTGGTTGTATGAAGACTTTGAGGTGCTCAAAAACTTCTTGGAGAATCTCATTGGTGCGCACCGTAAAGGTGCGCCCAATTGGGTAGCCCCCGAGCCTCGTTTTGCTTTGAAGAAGGAATTCGAGGGTCTTCAATGAATATTTCCCGAAGAGCTTCAATTTCCGAAGAATCCGAGTTCTTTTGAACCCTAGCGTTGCCTCCGAGATTCGGTATTAACCGAAAAATTCCGAAGAATCTTTGATGACGCACCCGCAGCCCCCGAGCCTTGATCCGATTTAATAAATCGGATTAAGGATCTGGACTCCAGGATTTGTAGAAGATCTGATGTAACTCCGATGGAGCGAAGATGTCCGAGTACTTTGCTGAAAACGTACTCGGCGAGCATCATGGTCCGAGTTCTTTGTTGAAAAAAGAACCCGGCTGGCGTGGTGGTCCGAGTTCTTTATGGAAAAAGAACTCAGCTGGTGTAGTGGTCCGAGTTCTTTGTTGAAAAAAGAACCCAGCTTGCATCAGCCCCCGAGCACGAAAGTGCGCGGAACTGCGATGGTGTGCCGAAGCTTGATTTGGTCAAAACTGCAACTGAGAGTTGTCATGGAGAACGATCCGTTGAGGCCTCAAAAGAACCCGGAAAGACTCCCTATAGCCATAGCTATTTTTATCCGTATGAAGAAAAACCCAGAGTTCTCAAGATAGAACCCTGGTGTGCCATCACATAGTGTGGCAGTGACAAAAAGTCGTTTTTGAGACTTCCGTCATGGGAAACAATTCTGTTAAGGCCTCGAAAGAACCCAGAAAGATCCCTTATAGCATAAGCTATCTTTTAAAGTGTACCCAAGAGGATACTTGGGAACAAACTGCATGTGTTTTGCCGGAGCAAGAACCCAGTGAGACCCACGGAGCGGCAGCTTTAAGCTGAAAATTATCGCGAAGTAGCGAAATTGGAGGAACAGATCCGTTATCGGCCCCGAAGGAACCCGGACAGACCTCGTTTATGTGCTCCGAGTGCATGAAAAGAAAATTGTCCGAGTCTAGAAAGAACACGGAAGTTTTGAAGAAAAAATCCAAGAATTTCTAAGAACCCTTGGCCGTCTCTGTGTCAATGACCAGGACTTAGTCAAAATATACATGGCGTAAATTTTAACTGTTGAAAAACAGCCCTGTTAAGGACCCGAAGGAACCCAGGGAGATTTCTTATAGCATAAGCTATCTTGTAAGGTGTATCCCAGGAGGATACTTGGGAACAAACTGCATGTGTTTTGCCGGAGCAAGAACCCAGTAAGACCCACGGAGCGGCAGCTGAAAGCTGAAGACTATCGCCGAGTAGCGAATTAGAGGAGCCTGTCCGTTCTCGGCCCCGAAGGAACCCGGATAGACCTCATTTGTGAGCTCCGAATGTGTGAAGAGGAAACTGTCCGAGTCTAGGAAGAACACGGAAGTTGTGAATATTGTCGCAAAGACAAAGTAAACAACCCTGAAAAGGGAATTTCATTGAGGTATATCGCGTTGCCGAAACAACGGTACAAAAGAACGTATGGTGCGGAAGCAACCAGTTCATGTATTGCCGAAGCAATGTTTGCAGAAGAACGCAAGATGCCAGGGCATTTGGTCTTCGTGGTGCCGAAACACTGTTGCAGAAGAACTCAGGATGCCGAAGCAACCAGTTCATGTATTGCCGGAGCAATGTTATAGAAGAACTCTGGATGCCGGAGCAATTGGTTCATGTGGTACCGAAGCAATCAATACATGTGTTGCCGAAACAACCCAGCTTGGTCTTGATCAACTCTCTGGAGACTCCAGGCATGTCAGGAAGCTGTGTAGCAAAGATGTCCGAGTACTTTGCTGAAAAAAGTACTCGGCTAGCGTCACGGTCCGAGTTCTTTATTGAAATAAGAACTCAGCTGGCGCAATGGTCCGAGTTCTTTATTGAAAAAAGAACCCGGCTTGGGCCCGCAGGAAGTTGACGAGCGCGCTTTGCGCTGGAGTAAGGATGGAGCCAAGCACCGCCGTCTTCGTTGGATCTTCTGTCTGGAGATCAACTGTCTTCGTGGCAACTGTATCCACTGGTTTGATGGCTTGCGTCTCTACCCGTTTTCTGTTTCTTGGTGGGCTTGCCGAAAGTTTCCCGTAGGAGCGAGCATTCGCCCATGGTGTGCTTGCTGTCCGGATGGTAGGGACAACGCTTCTTGAGAAGTTTGTTGAATTCTTCCGTTCTTTGCTGCGGAGACTGAGCAGCGCGAATGGTCTGGATGGCAGCTCTTCCTTCCCTAATCCGAATGATTTCATTGCGGGCATCGTTCTGGATGATGTGAATACGAGCCGGACGGGGTTCTTCGCGACGGTTGGACCTGGGGGGTTCCTCGCGAGGACGGCGGGGTTCCTCACGAGGTGTAGTTGTGTCCTTTGTTCTTCCGGCGGAGCTGCCGTAGTGGCTGCTCTGACGCCTGGCTGACAGTGCTTGGTGGCGCGACGAACTCTTGCTTTTGGAAGCGTAGCGACCTCCGTCCAAGCGATCAACCATGGCCGCTGCGGCTTCTAGGCGGGCTTTGGCGAGGTTGATCTCAGGGGTTGTTTGGAAACCTTCGAAGACGCTGACCCCGAACAAGATGTTGGCCACAGGGGAGTTGAAGATGTCTTGTTTGTCGAACTCAGAGTTGAGATTTTTCTTCTTGATGAAGCGACGTCGGAGGGCGCGGTTGCGGTTGCGCTCGATACGGAGTTCCCGGTCTGCGTCGGTTTCCCCTTCCTCTGTTGGAGCGTCGTCGGAGACAACTTCTTCATCGCTGTGCTCATTGAGGAGCACGCAGGAATGGCGACCGGGGTTGCTAGGCCCGGTTCTTCTGCTACCCGTGGCAGCAGGGAGCTCTCTGCCTTCTTGGAAAGGAAGCAGAGGTAGGATGTCCCGTACCGTGGAAGGTACGTTTGCTTCAAAAAGAGCTACCTCGGGATCCATGTCAGGCCAATGAACGATAACCCCCGAGGGAGTTGTGGTCATGACAAGATCCGAGGTCGCTCCGCCGGGTTGGAGAACCTTCTTCTTCAGGTGCTTCTGGTGGACCGCGGCTGAGTTTGTTAGTCCGGAGGGAAACTGGGATGCGCGCGGCCCACGTGGCGAAGTCTTCGTCCCGCGGGGGTTGGAGCCAGAGTTCCTGGGTACCTGCGGGGTTGCTGTCACGGTCCTGATCGTTGAACCCTGGCGGGACTCGGAAGTGATCCGGAGTCCGCCGGGGAGTCGTGGACACGTGGTTTGATCCTGCCCCTTGATAGGGGTTGGGTTGACATGGTCGGCCCGGGATTGAATCTGCTTCTGGCGCCATGTACTCCCCCGAGTAGGATACGATCCAGGGATCGTGTCGGAATTCGTGATTTTCCGAGATCCTTGCGGAGTAGTTTGCGTGCGTGGCGAAGCTGGTGCGGCCGCCTTGTCGCGCAGTTGGTGTTGAAGCTCGCCTTCCTGGTTTGCGATGCAAAGCCAGGAGCCGAAGATGAAGGAGGCGCCTGCCTCGAACTTGGTGACGATGGAGGCGCTGAAGGAGGCCATCGACTCTTTACTGAAGACTCGACGAGTAGATCCCCACGGACGGCGCCAAAGTGTCGGCGAATTATGCTGACTAGGGTCTCGAGGGGGTGCCCCGAGAGAAGGGTTTAGGGAGAAGTCGTCGAGAATCTAGAGCCGAAGGTGACAAGAGACGGTTTAGACAGGTTCGGGTCGCCGGAGCGTAATACCCTACGTCCTGTATGGTGTATCTTGTATTGATGAGATGTTGCAATGCCTGGCGGTGTTGCCCCATGGTCTAATCTAGGGACACCTGCCCTCCTTTATATATCCAGGGGGCGAGGTTTACATGGTAAGTCTCCTAGTCGGTTACAATTGAGGAGTCCTAGTAGGACAAGGTGTCCTAGTAGGAGTCTAGCTTGATTAGGGAACCTGGGGTTTCTATACCCAACACTCTGTTTCTTCCCTTAATCTTCCCAGACACGGCCACACGGGTTGCTTTCTCGTCACTACAGAGTAAAGATAGATCCCCGGCGACTCGCCCGAAAAAACTGCACACCATCAAACCAATGATTGCGCTACCATACCATCAATCAGCATTACTACACGAGTAACAGTTGACTTGTCTGAAACACATGAATCAGGATCAGATGCCAAGCTACTCCACTCCACAACTTTTGCATTCTAATTTCCATAGGCAGGCCATTGATTCACGTCCGTCTCGTTTCTGACTTTGTGATTCGGTGTGCCTGCAGTGGCCTGCATAGCCAATCAACTCAAAGGGCCCTGCTGTATCTTTCAGTCATCCCATCTGTTTCTTGGTGTCGCTGGTCGTAACGCCCGATTGGACGCCAACCAGAAAAACGACACCATCCCCTCCACGAATGGCAGACACGCTGGCCCTAGCAAGCAATATCCAGTTGCCACCTTCCCATCCTGGTGGCAGCTCACTACCTGCTTGTATCGATCCATCGATGTGATGCCTGCAGATTCTAACCAACATATATAAATCCTCACTACAACATTTCAGAACTTAGATCTTCAGGTTCTGAATTCTGACAATTAATTTGCTTTAGCTTCCTTCACAAAATCATATCATCTTCTCCCATACACCTCAATATATAAGTCGCTGTTGCAAAGCTGTTCATCTGATCGCTGCGACACACGTGCATTCGTCGTGGATCTGCCAAGCATTCAGAGGAGGAGAGGAGAGAGGAGAGGAGAACAGCTAAGCTAGCTCCGATCGATCCAACCAAGTTTCCGGTGCTTGGAGCCAAGCTGGCAGAAAGGAAGAGGCCTTCAATTGCACGCAACTCCTTCACATGCAGATTCACATCCGTCGCAAAAGGATGCCAGCCAGCCAATTCAGCCAATGCAGCATCAACCACTGTTCCCCACATACACCCACATGAAGCTTCCACCAACAATTGGTAGGGGACCTTCCTGCCTGCCTTCACATCCATCTTCCTTTCTCTCAAACAGTGTCCCATTTGTTTGATGCTAGCCAAGGTGAGATTTGAGCATGATAAGTGGCAGAAGCTCACTGATTATTCTACTGACTGACGGCAACAGAAACACTGTGCGCCTGATCTTCGACGGCAGTAGTGGCTTTGGAGAACAGACATTCTGTTGAGCAGAGGACAGAGGGAAATGCATGGCAGAGTTGATAAGGCTTCAGTTACAGTGTCCCATGTTGGCATCGCGTTGCATGATTTGATTTGATAGGTGGAGCCTAATAGCACATTATCCACCTGCTAGTAGGGATCCTTCCCTCCCTACTCTGGAAATCCACAAGGTCAAACAAACTGAGCACCTATAATTATAGAGACTAGTACCTGTAAATTGGCATTAAATTTAGCAAAATGTACTTGCACAGCTTTTTCAAGATTTTCGGTCAAGTGTGCAGCTCGTGGGGTACCAAGGTACTCCTGATATAATATACCATTGTTCATTCGTTACTTTAGTACTTGATATTTAAGGCTACTAATTAAGAGAAATTATTGAGCTTCATTTCGTTAAGTTGACAGAAATTCATTGACTTGCCAAGTGCAAACGGTCTTAAGTGATGTACGGCAAATCCTTAGAAGATTACTACAATCGTCAATGTTCATTTTAAAACATAAAGCTAAAAAATGAAAACTTAAAAGAATCAGTTCAATTTTTCAAATTTAACTTAGTTAACTTATTAGTATTTTATAACTATGACATGACAGATAATGGGATTTCCTACTTGGAATATGTTCCATCTTCACTCGGGAAATTCGTGAAGCGGAGTAGGAATATATACCATCCTTTTGTCAGTACAGCGCCAGTGATGTGAAATTGTGAATATATGCCCAGAGTCTTCCGTTTCTTGAGAGAACATAACATGATTTTCTTGATCACCGGTTCCACCACTGAAGACAAGTTTGGCTACTGAAAACGACCATCCTGTATCCCTGTCTCTACGTTCACAATCTACTCTACCGGTCTAGTTGATTCTACCACAGTACTATAAATCTTTTTTTCTATTTCCCGAAGAGATTTCTCAACCTTGACAGGCAGATATCATGGTGTCTTTCATGTATTCAACCTTACTCTGAACGATCACCAACCTACATTGCATTCCGGTTTGGTCATGTCCATTTACCCGGTATCAAAGAATCTGCCTCAAGTTCCTAGCTACGTCGTTGCCTTAGGTCTGGACAAATCAGATACACATATCACAGGTCTGAATGCGGACAAATTGGCACAACATCTGAAATTTGAAGTATGCATGGTTCCATACTGGGAGCTGTTCATATCACACAGCTATGTATGCAACATCACAACATCATTGACCAATGGTGACCTGATGAATTGGAGCACATGAGCAACAATAAATTAAACAGTGCAATTGGTCAGATGTCAATCGAAAAGAAAATCAGAGGGAAGGTGGCAGAAGCAAGTAGCAAATGGAGAAGCCGGGTCAATTGGAGAGGAGTGCTTCTCTGTCCAACCTCCAATGTGCATCCAAAAAAATCTTCTTTTTCATGCCTAATTCCTTCTTGTGTTCCGTGTTCCTAGTTCGTACATAGAGGTAGCTGGATCTCCAAAAGCTATGACCAAATTGATGTGCAATTTTCCCTTTCTCTTCATGAACCTTGGTCAAGATGTCAGTGTCAGTACACGAAAATCTTTCTCGAGGTTAGCAGCTATACTAGTCTCAATCAAGCTGAGACCCATTAAACGTTTTGTCAAGTCAATTCAGGTGTAATCCTGACTACTAATGGACCTACTAAAAATGTTAGTTAGTTGGTCATGCTGGTCTTTGACAAATAATAGCTGGAGTCACCAAACTGCCACCTTTAGTGGCTCTCTGGTAGCTACACCACTAGATAGGATATAGCCTTTTGTTAATGCAAATAATTTAGTACCACCAACAGAAATAACGACCAGACTAGATCATTCATAATGTTTTCAACATACCACTTATCAGCAAGATTAATTCAAAAATAATGTCTCCAATTGTTTCTAAGAATAAACCCCATTAAAAAAAGGAAAACAGATTATCACACTAAACTTTTGACCCCAAAATGTGATTCAGTTCCCTAAAAAACAGGTGATTCAAAAGGTAGTATCATATTATCACATGACTCATGATCCATCTGGAAAAGGAAAAAAAATAAACAAAGAGTGCACGCATTACTATTAGGAAACAAACCGCCGCGTCAAGACAAGGCAAAGAATTGTCATGACACATGATTCTTAAAAAGAAGTATCCGATCGTGCTTCATGACTCATGCTCCATTTCGAAAGCAAAATATGTGTATAGCCAATTCTCTAACACGCGCCACTTAAGAATCAATTGGATTACTTCGTGACTCACTATATATTTCGTTCTTTTAAGAAAAGAAAGATGCGTGTAAATTAGCGCGGCGCCTAAAACGACAAATAAACAAAGAGCGAACGCATTGCCATTTTAGCATTTTGCAAAACAGAAAGCAGTGCTAATCAGCAGGTTGGTTCTTTAACCCGTGATCCTCCTCCCCACCTAGCTAGTTGCCCCTCCAACATATAAAGTCACACCCTCCAGGCAGGCAGCCTCCATAGCTGTGATAGCAATTGAGCCATTTTTTTCCCCACTCCTTCCATCTCAAAGTCTCAGCAACTTGCCCATCCATCACCATTCACCAAACATCGATCGTCAACCACCACCGGCACGCGGCACCACCTATGGGTCCTCAGCAAGATCGGAAGTCGTCCATGGCGAACGGGACGGTGTCGAGGAAGGAGACGAAGGTGGTGCACTACCGGGAGTGCCAGCGCAACCACGCGGCGGCCATCGGCGGGTACGCCGTGGACGGGTGCCGCGAGTTCATGGCCTCCGGCGCGGAGGGCACGGCGGCGGCGCTCATGTGCGCCGCCTGCGCGTGCCACCGGAGCTTCCACAGGCGCGAGCAGGTGGAGGCCGACTACGACTGCTCCTCAACCACCTCCGGCTGATGAACTGAAGCATCCATCGGCATGTGATGAGCTAGCAGATCAGATGGGTGGTGAGGTGAGAATATCGATCATGGTGGGGAAGCAAGGCATTGAAATGATTGGTAGGTGCATTATATGGACCAATATTTATTTTCTTCCCTTTTTTTCCTTCTCTTGGTCTTGGATTTTCAGTGAAAACTATAAATGTGTTGAACTGTTGATCGTGTTGGTATATGGTGCTTGTAACTGATGTCATGTTGTGTATATATTTGAGTGTTTTCCTTGTTATTTCCGTATAGAAATGAACACCTTGTCAAATATATTCATAAACCTTTGCTTCTTGTTGCTTGGGATCTGTGTCCCTGTAAATTTTCCTTGGGGCTTGGGGGAGATAATTCTGCATCAAAATTGGTGCTTTTGTTCTTGAGGCTTCATTGCTTTTCCATCATACCGGAATACCGGATAAGCTCGCTTGGAAGTGTGATCTTATTTTGACTGTGCAGAGTGTGGATTCCGGAGCACCATCGATATATACGATCTAGTTGCGCTGTGCTTTTTTTCCCTTGAGAGTAACGAAAGCGATCAGTCCACTTTGATTTGTTTAGTTGAATGGGATCAGTACTTGTCTATATGTTTATATATGTTATCCTTCCACTAGCCGGCATGATACATGTTTCATATATTATGCTGATCATATCTTCATGGATCAAAGTACGTATGTGACTGAAATGCATGCTTATCCGGTATATTGTCAATTTCATCGATGATATTACTGTAGATATATCCGGTACCCCTGCCTACTGTTCACGTTTAATGATCGGCTCGAATCGGAAATAGTGGAATACTGTTCTTGTGCCGGACGCACTTGCATGTTGTTGTCAAACTGTGCTAACATTGGCGCCATATATTGACATCGTTTTCATCAGTTGTTTCACCGCTGTCGATCAGTCATTGTTGTTAACTGCTAGCTCCCATGGCCTGCTGTCTGATGTTATATCCTTCAAGGCTTCAAGACGTCTTTGCGAAACTTACTGTATGCGTTGATTTAGAGAAAGCTGCATTCAGGCAGGGTTGCACGCTTGATCTGATCGGCAGGCGCCAGATGACTGTAAAAATAATTGGCTAGGAAAAATCTGAATTATTGCGCTCATTGGTTGAGATAGATTCAGTCATTCAGATTAAGGAAGGGTTCCCTCTGAATCTCTGATATACAGGAGCGGCCAGCAGGGCCAACTGCTGGATTAGATTGCCCTATGCATTCTGTGATTGCCAGCTTGCTTGCTGGTCCATTCCTAGCGCATGCGCTGGGAGCTAGCCTGGGACCCCGGTGGCAAGGCCAGACCGTGCTTGGCCCGTGGCCTTTGATGTGGAGCATCCAAATCTTCTCCTTCAATTTAAAAAAAAAGGTGACATACGCGTGCCAAAAAAGAAAAACTTAACCAGGCCTTCAGGGTCCGAATGAAGGCCTTGTGACAAAGGTAGAATACAATCTCGAGCTAAGGTCAAGAAAATCCTCGTCACCCACCTAGTGTCGGTCACCATTTCACCAATGCAAGCGGTCATCTGGTCCATTTTTCAGGTGTGAGCACCTTGTTTCATGCGCTAGCTTAGCTTAGCTAGCTCGAGGCAATCAATGTACGTACGCGCATGTGTGGATGTTCCTTCAAATCTTGGACCTCAATATATATGTTGATCTTTTGATCTGATTGGGGCTGCCGCTGCAAATAAAGCTGGCTGTTTGATTGATCCTGGCCTTTTGCAATGTTGTTGGGCAGCAACATGTGCGTCACGTGTTTCTTTCCTTTGATGTATATCGGATTTTCTGATCGAGCAGTGACTACTCTTTTTTCACGCTGACGAGTCCATGCATGTTCTCTCAATCCTACATCTTATTTAGTCGGTGGAGATTGGAGGAAGTTTACTGTACCAAACTTTATTGTAGCAAAAGTTTGTGAGGGAAATCACAGTTTTTATTGGAACGAAAAAGACTAAAGAAATAGTAAATATCTAGGCACTAAACAACTTGCTAGTGTGCTTTTGTACCTTTTTCCAGCATGTTGTAGTACTGGCGTAGCTATACACATTTGGACGCATGGATGGATGCCACCTAGGCCCAATTTGACTCGGAGACATGGCCATTTTTTTTTGTATGGGTGGGTGGGAGGGGGAGGGGGGTCGATGTTGTTGTTGGTTCCCGTACGCCTTTGAAACCAAGGTAAAAAGAAAAAAAGACCACCCTGAGCCTACTGGGTTTTGGCCCGCGTCATACCTCCTAAAGAACGGTCTTGCTTAGCGAAAATTAAGGCAAAAAAATTCAGGCCAATCTAGGCCCGTCTCTAAATAATTTATGTTTTTAAGTAAAAAGAACAAAATGCCCAAGTTTAGTGTGAACAGCCAAAACTTATCTATAGGATGGTCGTTGGCACAAATTTCCACCCCGAAATAAATCGAAGCGTTTTTTGATCCAAAAAATGCTCAAGCTAGAGGTAGTAGAATGGAGCTAAAGAGTTTTAGGCGATCCAAACACCCCAATTCTACTGTTCAGTGTCTATTTTTTTTCCCAATATACTTGTATTTTACTTATATTGTTATATTATATGATATAATCTCTACATTTTGGTAACATATTATAGAAAGAAACTGGTTGTTAAAATCCAATTTTGAAGACTTTCTAGATCCTAATACACCTCGTGTAAACTAAGGATTCACAAGCAACATGGATGTAGAGACTCTGTTTATCTGACTATTGAAAATTCATTTTCATGGAGCGATTTCACCTGTTCTCCATCCATTTTGAAGTTTGCAAACCCGAAGCGAGTGTTTCCAGCTCCAAATATTTTAGCCCAAAGCGTTGCAGGTTCCCCATTAACTGGGCCAAGCCCATCTAATCTAACCAGTGTGAATGTGCAGCCAGCCCACAAATAGATGGACCCACGTGGCAGTCAGAACCAGAATCTCAACTCAATTTGGTTGGCGGGGGGCTTTCCCTCCTCCCAAATCCAAATCCAAATCCCTCTCCCTTCCCTCCCGTTCCAATTCCTCCTCCTCTCTCATCAGATCCCCATTTCCCAACCCCTCCTCCGACCTCGATCCAATCCAATCCCCCCCGATTGATGCTGCGGCGATGGTGCGCGAGCTGCGCGTCGACTCCTTCTACGCGCGCCTCCGCGCCGCCGCATCCGCCTCCGCCGCGGGCTCCTCCTCCCCGCTCCTGATCCTCCCCTCCGCCGCCGACGCCGACTCGCTCTGCGCCGTCCGGGCCCTCGCCCACGTCCTCTCCGCCGACTCCATCCGCTTCTCCATCTACCCCGTCGCCTCCGCCGCCGCCGCCAGGGACCTCCTCGCCTCCTTCTCCTCCTCCTCCTGCCTCCTCCTCGTCAACTGGGGCGCCCACCGCGACCTCTGCGGGATCCTGCCCCCCGCCGCCACCGCCTTCGTCGTCGACTCCCACCGCCCTGTCCACCTCCACAACCTCTGCGCGCGCAACGACCGCGTCGTCGTCCTCTTCACCGCCGACGACGAGCAGACCGCGGATCTCTCCTACGACTTCGACCTCTCCGCGCTCGCCGACGCCTCCGACCTCGACGCCGAGGGGGACGCCGACGACCACCTCCGCGTCACCGGCGACGCGTCCGACTCCGATGCCTCGGATTCCGACTCCGACGGCGACGGCGGAGGCGGCAGGAGGAAGCGCCGCCGCCTCTCCGACGATGCGGAGGCGGAAGGCGGCGACCCCGTCAGGCTCTTCGCCAAGCTGCGCCGGGAGTACTACCGCCTCGGCACCTTCCACGGCAAGCCGTCGGGCTGCCTTATGTACGAGCTCGCCCACGCGCTCCGGAAGAACACCAACGAGCTTCTCTGGCTCGCCTGCGTCGCCCTCACTGACCAATTCGTCCACGACCGCATCACCAACGAGCGATACCAGGCCGCCGTCATGGAGCTCGAGCAGCACATCAACGGCTCGGGGAACCTCGACCTCTCAGGCGTCGGCTCCGTCGTCACGCTCAAGGACGGCACCAAGATCCGGGCGCCGGAGACCTCCCGCATCGCCTATGAGGACGAGCCGCGACTCATGCTGCTGCGGGAGTGGAGCCTCTTTGACTCCATGCTCTGCTCCTCCTATGTCGCCACCAAGCTCAAGACGTGGAGCGACAATGGCCTCAAGAAGCTCAAGCTGCTGCTGGCCAGGATGGGCTTCCCGCTTGCAGACTGCCAGAAGAACTTCCAGTACATGAGCATGGAGGTCAAGCGCAAGATGAGGGATGAGTTTGACCGCTTCCTGCCAGAGTATGGGCTCACTGAATTCTACTACCGGAGCTTCTTGAGAGTGCATGGATACAGGTCCAAGGTTTCTGCTGCAGATGTTGTGTACGGCGTCACAGCTTTGCTTGAATCTCTCAATTCTGAATCCAAGGACTCAAAGGAGTCTTCAGCTGCTGAGCAGTTTTGGGTTGCTTACTCTGCATTGTCACTGAGCAATGTCGATCAGTTGCGGAAAGGGATGCAATCTGCAATTGAAATACAGAGGGCAATATTGAGACAAGGAAGCTCGGCAATTACTAAGACAGGGTTTATACGGAGCGCCAAGAAGTTCCGGTGGGTGAAGCTTGATGACCCTGTGGACACTAACAGGCTTTGCCACCCTCAGGCCCTTACCAAGTTCTGCTTCTTTCTGATGGATGCACTCAAGGAAAGGGGTGCGAGGGTTAAGCCACTAATCTGTGCTTGCTTGGCAAAGGAGCCTGAAAAGGTACTGGTTGTTGGGGTATGTGGGAAGCCAAGGCTTGGGGCTGTTCAGGGTAATGCATTTGGCAATGCATTTAGATCAGCAGCAGAGGAGATCGGCGCAGACTATTTCCATGACATGTTTGAGTCATCATGGATTGTTCTGGATGTTGTTGCGGTCAGTTCTTTTATGATTTGGTTAACGGAAAAGCTGTAATCAAATGGCATGGGCTTGTAACTGTGGTTCATTCTTCATGTCCCAAGATGGGAGGCTCAGGCACGATTCTCTCTGAATAAAGATGTTTGAGGCCATTTGGTGCATGGCATGTATTTTCCTAAATACCTGTCCATCTGCCATTTCTCACATAGTGAAAGCAGCCTGACAATCTCTTTGCTAAGTTTGAGCTGTGGATCGATCATGACTTCATAAACTGAGAAGAGGATTTTCCTCTGTTTAACTCCCCCATTAGCAAATGATAGATCTACACATTCAGATGCAAACCTGATTCTAACCTAGAGGGGGGAAGGTATATTTGTTTGCTATTCTTCTTTATCTGATAGAATGTTTGTTGTATTGTATCTGCATAAGCGCTTGTGAACATTTTTTTGTATTAAATTCTGTATCACAAGTATCTTGAAATTCCATAAGTTTATAGCAAGCAGTCAAGAACCTTTATCTATTATGCAAGCCAGCTATTATTTGTATGAAGAACAAAGACATCAAAAGAGCAGATGTATTCTTTTCTATTAAAAGTAATGTTGAAGCAAGGAAGCAGTCATTTCGTTTTTATGACTGTAAACCATTGCCTATATTGATCATGACCTTTTCAGCGCTTTAATATACTTGCACATTTCTTCTTTGTACAAGAAGTATCAGGTATGTCATATCTCCTTGTCCAGATAGTTGAGGTGTGCTACTCTAGAGCTTTACTTATATTATATGTTCTCTTGATATGCTTTCTATGCCTTATTTTGTTGCACGATTGGCAGTTTTCTTTTATGTTGTTTTCAGTTGTGCTATAGTTGATCTAATATGCTGTAATTTTATATGCGTGCAAACGTGTATGCAAGCTTGCACTTTCTGGCCTGCAATGTAACCCAAACATTATTATATTCTTAATACAAAATTACATAGCTCTCTGTGTACTTTCAGGAAAAAAACATTTATATAGTCTTAGGGATTTTATACACTGTAGATAAGACCTTTGAATTCTCATCCATGAACTTGAACTCTTTTGCTAATGCTACCCTTTTCACTTTTAGCGGTGTATACTTTATCTGCTAGAAATATTGATCAATCTCAGCTCAGTCTTAAACCTGAAAAATTGTTTATGATGATAAATATATTTATTTTTATGAAAATTATGTTTCATATCATTGTTAAATTGTTAGAGCATCTCCAGCAATGGCCTCTAAATCACACCCTCTACTTCTTGAATAAGGGTGTGTTTAGATTGTAGGAAAAAACACTGTAGCATAAGAAAAACACTGTAGCATTCGCTGGGAAACGTGTTTTGTGAGGAAGGAATAGTGAAAAGTTGGAATGAATAGTGAATAGTTGGAAATCTGGACATGGCCTAAGGGAACACTTCCCAACTGAATTAAGTGTATTGCTGTCTGATCATATAACAGCTGAATTACCTTTTCTTTCCTTCCTCATTCCATATTATATGCCTGCATCTTTCTGGATTAGTTGTATTGGCATTGATCATGTAATATCCTTGTTTCTGGAGGAAGATTGAAATTGCTGCCTGCCTACCTGCTAACATTGTTAAGACAAAACAAGCGTGAGAAATTTGAATTGATAGCAGTACCACCATTATTTATGACATCATGAGTTAGTTCCCCTTCCTGAAAGGTTTTGCTTATTTATATCAATTATCAGTCCCTGCTGCAAGTATTACTTCTGCAGTCATGGCCGAAGGGTTTGTTGGACTGGGCTGTTACAACTAGCGGTGGGCTTTATGAATTGTGGCCTTTAAGTATAGTCCAAATGGCCTAGAAACTGTTTGGGCCAAGAATGGGGACTGCAGAACAGCTAAACTAACCCATTGTTCCCCTGCTAATTTTTGGCGTCGCGTCCATGTGTTTTAGACACACGAATGTGTCTGTTCGACGAGCTAGGATAGCACCGGTGCCGGCGAGCAGTGTCCATTGGCATTTCTGACATAACTTTCCCCAGCTTATATTGCCATGCTGTTAGCAATTCACATGTGCCGTGAAGTGGTCCATCTCCGCTCTTCCTGGGCCCCCACCCCCAGGGGTTGTCTGTTTTGTAAGTTCCCCCCTGCTATCTGGACACACGCTTTGATTTCTGTAATATACCAATAAGAATTGCTTTCACTTGATTTATCATTATGCATCACTGGTCCTATATCATTCAACCTAGAGGACACTCAATATACAGGTCAATTTCTCTGCCTTTTCTTTCAATCTTTAATAAATTTCCTTCTCTTCAATTTTGTAGAAAGTTCTTCCCTTTACAGAACACTGCCCAAATGTTTTCCCACCTAAAACTAGCACATTCAATTTCCGATGTCCAACTTGTGTTTTTCAGTATTTGGGTCTATTGATAATGTCCAATCCAATGATGGTCAAGGTTGACGGTTGATGACTAACTGTTTAGCTGGATATTGATGCATAAATATCGGTTCTATGAACAATTAATCTTTGATGATTACTTGGTATCCACCTATACATTATGTTCTGTTACTCTGTCCTGCCATCTTCTCCTATTATCCTGTTGAAAAGGTACTATGAATTTTTCCTATCAGACAGTCCAATTTGATTGCAAGCAGTGAATAAATTTGGGCCATATTGTCTCGGCAGTTTTGGTTACATAAATCAGACAAGCTACACACTCCACATCTCGCATATTGTCTAGGGCGAAGTGGTTTGCGACCTGTTGACTGTTGCTTCTCTTTAGGTGAAGCTGGCCATTATCAATCATGGAAATTGTATACTGATTTTCCAATCTGCTGATGCTTTCATTCATGTAGGAATTGCTAACAACTAGTGGTCATATGCTAATTCCTCAAAACTGGAATAATTTGGTGCGATGCTCTCCTTAAGATTCTGGTTGATGCAAGGCAATTGGAAAGTGTCACGATTTATCAGTCTATACTGGCATACTGCAACTGTATGTCCTTATATACCTTCCTACCTAAAGATTGATGCGTCTAAGAGTGCAAAAATAATTTGCTTGCAACTTGCATTATAGAGTACAACGAGTCATGATAATTTTGCATGAAATGTCTTGAAAACATGGTGTGAAAATAAACCATTTTTAATTGTTGACAATTCATTACAAGCCAGACATCTGCACTATTTTTTCTTGACCTCATTAAGAAATTTAACTAACCATTTCCTGTCAATTTTTATGATCATCCTGGTTACTGTCAGTTGGTAATCATCCATCATATCTTTTCTTATCTCAAATTTATAATCAATCAATGAATCAAGACTACCTGGAACATAGCAAGCAATCTGTCTCATGGCCTCCTGAATGCCCATATCAAGCCTATTGAAAATGTGCTCTGGTGGGGAAGGCCTGCATTTAATAGTTGGTTATGGGATAGGGATAATCTCATATATGCTGATTATCCGTGACAAATAAAGTAGACTGAGAATGATCTAGCTATACAGATTTGTTGTTGCATAAATATACATCAATGGTTTACTATGGGTCTTCCTCGAACAAAAGCATCCTATATTGATCAAGTTATGTACAAGTGGAAGTATGCAGCGAACAGTTTGTGGCAGTGAAATTCACTAGTGTAACCTTGGTAATTAGAAAGCTTGAACTAATCTACAGATCTAGCTCTCCACTGTGTTTTTCTAGGTAAAAAAAACAGTATGGTATGTTTGTTGGCACATTCACTATGTTTTTTTTTATGGAACAGTAGGGAAGGTCTGTACTGAATCTTTTTGTTTTTATAAGAAGGACATGTGTACAAATACAAGGTCTTAGGCCCAAAAAGACCCTAACAGAATTATTGGAGATTACACAACCAAAATTAAAAGCTTCAGGGAGGGTTTTGCATGATGCAGAGCCAAACCAATCTCCTTCCTGAGGGAAGCCTTCCATCTAGCTAGAGGCAGAGGCAGAGGCAAGAGCAGAGGCAGCACAGAAAATGATGGAGTTCTGGTTATATAAGTAGTCTCAAATACAGCCATTTCAACCCCAGCAAATGCATCTTTCAATTCTTTATGGATTTTGATAATAGCTACTTTCACGAGGCTTTATATTTACCCTTCTCCACTTTATGAACCCATATGGAAGTGTCATGTCAAGCAACTCCAGAAGATTACTCGCATGACAGTTGTACTGTAACTTGCAGCTTCTAAAGTAAAAAATAAAATAATGCATTATGTGTCAGATTGTAGCTCTTTCTACATGTGGACTATTTTTTATGAAAAGAGTGCAAAGGATAAGTTCATACCAAAAGGGTTTGCGTTTTGTGAAAGAAGAGTTAACCGAGAAAATCCACTGAGCTTGGTATATGCAACGTTCTCATAACTGTGAAGTGATTGTGACAAGATTAGTAAGTCTTTTTTTAAACAATGCTCTCTTGGTCTTCCTCAACAACAAAAGAAGCTGGTGGATGTGGTCCTTGTGGTGCTAGTCTGGCTAGTAGTTGGGAGGTAAGCTACTAGCTCCATTGTCGTGATTCTACTGTACAAATTAAATGTGAACTAGGATATGGGCAAGTGAAGCTAGTTGGAAGGTGTTGTGGCAATATTTTGAACCAATCGCATAAGCTGCTAACTGTTCTCCTTTATTGTATATCTGCATGTCTTACAGACTCATGCTATCATTCTTTTTTTTTTCCAGTGTCTATTTTTTCTTCTGGATCAAGGCATTATGCAACAGTTATTGCCTTTTTACTTTTTAGCATGTTAAATTGTTAAAGGTCATGTGTGTTTACAATGTTCCCTCTATAGAGCATCTTTAATTAGAGGTAGAGTCAGGCTGGCTGGGTATCTAAAACATGAAGGATGAATATTCTAGTAGCACTTATGGAGGTATCTTGACTTTGACTTCTAATCCCATGCCATTCTGAGCATAAATAATTGACTCTAGAGTAAATAAGCATGCTACTGTATTTCTTGAATAATCGTGCAAGTTTTTTCCACTGGTAGATGAGGCAGTAGTTTTTCATTTGAACATATACTTTCACGATTGGGAATGCTATTTCACTGATATTCTAGTTAGGCTAGGACAATGGTACCCCGTCAACTGTTGAGTTTACACTTCAATTCTATGTTTTCTATGGAAAAGGAATTAAGGTCCTAGACGGCATGCTCAGTTGTTTTATTTGTTTCACTTTTTTTCTTCAATTAACATGTAATTTTACACATTCAGGAAAGCTTAGCATGGCTCACATCATACACCTTGTCAAACTGTACATATATCTGTCTGTTTTACACGTCTAGACTGGAAAGTGGTTTTCAGTTTACTGAAATCCTTATTCAATTCTATTCATGGGTGACATTGTTCAGGTCGTCATATGTTTCCTTTTCTTTTGCTACATCATCTGCCTATTAAAGAGCAATTAAAGAACTGATGATGACACTATCCTATACTACAGATGCGTCACTTCCAGATGGCTTGTATTTCTTACTCCTATCGTGATGAGGGAGGGTATCATCTATTAGGGTTAAGGACCACCTGGTCTTAATAAGGTTCAGCTTTGAGTCTATTGCCTTTGTGTACAGAAATAATAGCGATGGCAACTTATGTCTGAGGCCATATGGAATGTTCGTCGGAGATAAGATCAATGCAGGCCTCGGAACAAGGACCCATCCTCACAGAAGTGGAATAGGTCGCATGAAGAGAACTGTTGAAATCCGCACATAAAGACTCCTTTTTCGGCTGATGACGATTAGCTGAGGGTGAAGTCTTTGCAAAGGATACTTCAGAATTCTTTAGAAACAATAATCAGTGGTCATAAACTGCCATTCAGCATGTGCTGCAAAAATTTGAGGAACAGTTTTCAGATGATTCAGTCCCAGAACCCATGATTGTTTTTGCCTTTTATGGGAACAGATGTAAACAGCTTTTCATGAAACTAGCATCCTATCTGTGTTGCTATGCTGAAAGAAGTTTCCTGAAAGGCACCGGAGCCCAGGTAACACAAATTGACCTTTTTCATACTTAATTCCTACCTGCAGGTTGGTTGCACTGGCACATTCTTCCATTGGCACGGTTCCGGTACACGTGAGCCATATGGTTCGCCTTGGTCCCTCTTGTATATTGATGGCTGTACCCAGACTGCAATGCATATATGCTTCTAATTATTGATGCTTATTGTGTTCTCCAGATACGTATGTAGTTACTGAATGCTTTTGCATAGATGAATTAAACATGCAGTTATTATGGCGTTATCTTTAATCAAACACATACACCATGTATGATGTATATGCAGATGGAGTTTGATTTAAGTTCAGTTCGCGTTTCTATCTCTCAGTATTGCTTGAATCACTGTAGAGTGTGCTAGGATTGTTTTCTTTTCCTGGCTTGACGCAGATTGCCCTTGGTTGGTTGACGTTCTCCTTTCATTTGGTTGAAGCTTAATAACGATATCAGTTACGTAGACTATGACTGACTTAACATTCCTGGTTGTGGTTGTTATAAGACAAGTTTCGAACGGCCTATGCCCATATGATCTCTGGTCCAGCTCTACCTGATCCGAGGCATGCATATATCTGCACGAAGCAAGCTGGGTCGGCAACTCTGTACTCAGGTGTGCAACATCAGGATTTTGGCGACAGACTAGGGGTTGTACAGGCAGAACAATCAAAGCTTGAGACGTCACCCAGCTTACACTTCCTCTGAGGTTTTGCCCTTACCTAATGATCAACATACCATTTGAATGTTCATTTTCATCCAAAAGAAATCTGACATGTGAAGTTTCCACATGTTAAGCGCAGTGTATAATGCCAGCTGTGTTGCTTTCTGGCTGTTGTCGTTTTTATGTTAGTACAATACTACTATGTATTATCTGTGGTAAATCATCCCCCTCCCCCCCCCCTCTCCCCCCAACATGACTTCTAAAAAAGGTATTATCTTGTCTCTGTTTTATGTTTCATCATGTCTGATTGTCTGTTGAGCATTCTGGGTCTCTTAAATCTCTTTGTCTGTTGAGCATTCAGCATCTCGTTGTACCTTCGAATTTTTAATTTGACATATGGCCAACTTGCAATGCATTTCCACTCATGCAGATGTTTTGCTAGGTATGGTTGCCAATATTTTTCGTTTGCTCCATCGCTGAAAATTTGTTTTTTTTTTCAATGAAAGCTGTTGAATAAATGCTTTAACATTTGCATTTGAAAAGAAAAGAAATGATTTGTGCTAAATGACTAGGACCTTGGGATTGGGGTGTGGGCAGGGAAAATACAACTGGCGTGGGTTTTCTTTCTGCACTAAATGTGATCAGGGACCATCAGCTGTTTGCTGATAGAGACTTGCAATTACTTCACCTCTATGCAGCTTCTTTTTCTTGAATACACCTCTCTTCAGCTCCTATCTAGCAAAAATAAGTTTATTCCATGCATTCATTCACATTTTATTTTTACTACTGAGTACTTCAATTCATATTATATTTCAGGACCAAACATAAGAAGCACGGAAAGAATGCAGCGTGCGTGCTGGGTACAGGTAGACTTTCACTGCACCTGAAAAAATTAAGTCTACTTATATTTATTTTTCAAAAGTAAATAATTGAACTTCTATATAGTAATGGACAATACAAATGAGAAGTTCAATAAACTGATCAAAATGCACAGCAATATGTATAACAAAAATATCAAATAAGAAAAATAGAGCAATTACATCATGCCGACATGCTTACATGTCATCTGGTGGCACTTATTACTGTTGTTCTCTCTTATTCTTCTGACTTTTGATTTGTCAAATCTACCACAAGTAATGTTTCTATACTAGATGGCCAAGATGTCAACGTGCAGTCATTGAATTCGATTTGACCAATATTTATGTAGTATTAGCATATGTTGTTTTGTCTCATGCATCCAACAGTAACATATATATAGCTTTTCCTAAAAGGAACTTGCAGAAAAAAATCAACCTATCTAACTGTCGTGTATAGAATCTGGACTGTCATATTGATCTCTTCTTAATTTATTTCATCTAAAACATCATTGGAACTGAGCAGCAGACGTCGTCCGGACAGATCCATGAGGTCAACGACCTGCTCGGTGGCCTCTTCGAACAGCCACTTCTCGATCGGAGACAGTGCTCCCTGCTGGTGTTGCTGCTTGAGCTCATCGCGGTAACTGCGGTGTCCCATCAACGCCGGCTGCTGCGGCGGTGGCAACGGCAGTATGTCGCTGAAGACCGGCGATGGCGTCGTACTGCTGGACATGTGGTTGAACGATAGCAAAGGGTTGATCTCGGTGGACGAGGGCTTGATGTCGGTGGCGCCATTATTCTGCGGCGAGGAGCTCTTCATGAAGCCATTGAGAAGCTTGGATATGTTGTCCATGCTGGAGGCGTACGGCGAGGAGGAGCTGTCACCGTCGGTGGTGGCGGCGAACGGCGAGCGCCGGGCGATGAGCTGGGTAACCTCCTCGCCGGTGTTGATGTGTGCGTAGTTGTTCTTGGAGAGGGGATTATTATTAGCGATCATGTCGACATGGTGGTGATCGACGACATGGCCGGTGGCGTCGGCAGTGGTTGTTGGTATGATGGAAGAAGATTCAGAGGCAGGTGGAGGTGGCGCGAAGATGGCACCGATGGCTTGGTGCTTCTGGAGCTTCTTCTTGAGGTGAGTGTTCCAGTAGTTCTTGATGTCGTTGTCCGTTCTCTGCGGGAGGTACGAAGCAATGGCAGCCCATCTGCACAAAAGTCATGAACATGCAGGGATATCTGCTGGTCAATCAACACGCACGCCATGCATGGCCGGAAATGATTGAACAAGAAGAATCTGAAGAAATAGCAGCAATGGTGGTTGTGTGCATGAATAATACTGGCCTGTTGCCTAGCATGGACTGGAGGTGGACGATGATGCCTTCCTCGTGTTGGGTGAAGTTGCCGCGCCTGATGCCGGGGCGGAGGTAGTTGGTCCAGCGGAGGCGGCAGCTCTTGCTGCAGCGCATGAGGCCGGTGTTGATGGGCACGGAGCGCCAGTTGCCGGGGCCGTGCTCCTGGATGTAGGACACCAGGATGATGTCTTCCTCCGGCGTCCATGGACCCTTCTTGATCCCCACCTTGTCGCAGCACGGCGGCCTCCCCATCGTCTCCCTCCTTGCCCGCCCGGTGCCTCTCGCTCTTCGATCGTCTTGTTGGCTGTGTGTCTCTGCAGCAGTGGAGTGATGAGTATACCCTACAGCTGTGTCGTCCCATTATATAGGACATGGGGTGAATGTGAGTGAGCTCCTTTTCACTTGCTATCATCTAACTAACCAACACCCAGCAATAGCAACTAGTACTACCTTGGCTGATCGATCGATCATCTCTTTTCACCCAGCTACTATGTGGACGATGTGAGAGCATGCATGCATGCTTTCCATCCCTTTCTGTCAAGGACATCTATCACATGAATCACAGGAATTGACCCAGACCCACTTCGACCTCTAAATTAAAAGCAAGAATTACCTAGAGAAACTGTTTGCTACTGTTGGCTACTGTGTCAAATTTAAAGCTTGGTTTGCTAGACCTTTGCACGTACTTAATCAAGGCATTGTGTGCTGCCGTGTAGGAAATACCAGGACCCCACGAGTTGGATGATAGCTACACCCTCCCTCATAGGAAAAATACAATTCTAGGTTCAAACTTTCTTAGCTTTGACTAAATTTATAGAAACTACAATTAACTATTGTGACTAAATTTATACGGTATGATAATATTTCATAACAAGTATAATATAAGTATTTGGCATCTTAAATAATATTATTTTCTTGAATATAGTTGGTCAAAATTACGATGGATTGACTCCTTGGGATACGAGGATTGTATCTTGAGTAAAATACACAAGCGGTTCTCGAACTTGTTACACTGTGTCAATTAGGTCCATGAACTCTCAAAGTACATATTTGGGTCCCTAAACTTGTTAAACTGTGTCATTTAGGTCCGAAGTACCAAAAAAACCTTATACATGTTCAAATGATACTAATTACAAATGATTTTTTATACACTTTCTCCCCTCAAATTATTGTTGCCATTACAATTCATACTAAAGTACATTATCAGAATGCATGATGTCATAATTATATGTACAATGATGACAAACCAGGAGCCAGGTCAGCAATAGAGGGGTATTTTCAGAACTTTGGACCTTGATGACATAGTTTAGCAAGCTTAGGGACCTGAATATGCATTTTGAGAGTTCGGGGACCTAGATGACACAATGGGACAAGTTTGAGGACTACTGGTGCACTTTACTCTTGTATTATTTTGGGACAGAGAGGGTAGGTTCCAACAAATGACCTTGCATTTTAGTTTTTTTTACACGTAAAGTTTGGATAAATAATTGACCTACTAATGATATTTTATCAGCTCTTTGCTGATTCTGTATTTAGCAAATGAGTCCATGTATATGATTTTATCAAGTGCATATATGCAGGCAGGTCCATGCTCATAAAGGCAACTTGTGACTAGGCCCACGTGCAGTGTGCCTGCATTGCAACCACATCCTCTTTTCTTCTTCAATTAAAGTGAGAGATTTTATAAAAAAATAATTTATCAATACAACAATTTCCACACAACTAGATCGACCAGGATACGATCTCACACCCCTTTTGATGAGTTTGCATTGCATGACAGCTAACACTATCTGAGAACATGTAGCTAAAGACTGTTAGACCACTGCAATGTTCATGGTGTACGGGCATGTTATTGCGCTTGTGGGAGTAGGGGTTCCACGTCACTCGTCCCTCCGGTCCGATATATTGATGATGGGCAACACGTCGCTTTAATCCTATTTATAATCCCACGTGCCCTTTGTGCACTGCTAAGCAATGTTGGAGTAAGTACCTGGTTTTCCAAACACTTATAGAACGCTCTTTGTGCACTGCTAAGCAATGTTGCGGAGCTCTCATTTACCCATGGCCGCTCTTTGTGCACCTGAGACGGTGGTAAATTTGTGAGCTCATTTGTCAATGGCTGCTCTTTGTGCACCTGAGACGGTGGTAATGGCAGTGGCGGAGCCAGGATCAAAATTTACCTATAACAAATCTACTAGTACTAATTTATATAAAAAGCATACGCATGTGAAAAGAGGTCACACTATAATAAAAAAGAATATGCACATTAAATATATACAAATTAAAAGATAAACTTTTCATTAGTGGCACCACATATGGTGGCCGTCATGGCTTGCTATAATGGTGGCTCCGCCTTTGTTGTGGTTCCTAGATATGATATTTTATTTTTAACAATGAATATTTTCATATATATATTTTGCGTGGCTACTAAAGAAAATATTTTCTATAAATGGCTTGTAACATTTATTCATAGGCATTTAGTTACACCCGCCTGTGATCTAAGGCCTGTTGTCAACTAAACATCTAACTGGGTAGCCATGCTTGCTTCATGGAAATAAAACATTCTCAAAGAGACTTACTGGTAATAAGCAAACTTTCATACCTACAAGTTTCTTCATAATAAGATTGACAATGCACAATTTCTTTTACGATTCACACCGTGCCCTTTTTAATTTTCTATATAGACAACAAGCTAATAAGTGGTCTCATTAGTGTCCTAACCACCATACATGCATGTGCATTTTGGTTTTTGGACCAATGAGCGAGAATAGTTACACTATAATAATCTTAAATCGAAGTCTAGACGCGCTTTGTGCATCAATTGCTGGATCATATCTTCAACAGGAAAGGACCCACTGCATGCTACAAATAGGATAGAAATTGTGTGCAAATAAGTCAATAACAATCATGAATCTTCACTTCCAGATGGGCAAGAACTCTGTCCCACAAGTTATGGAGTCACAGTGGGTAGTCATCATCAAGGGTTGTCAATGCCTGTGTGTGTGCATATCATATCAATTCAGTGGACCCTTAGCCTTTGGGAGAGAAAAGGACTCGCGGCTTAATTGCATATATATGTTCTATGGAGAAATATAGAGGATATATAGCGGCTGGCATAGTGTGTGCACGAACGAATAATAGCGTCCTAATAGTACACAATTTTATACATAGTGCTCACTTCTTAATTAGGACCACTGTTGGGGAACAGACTACTAAATGAAGGAAAAGGAGTCTCATACCGCCAATAAATCCTGTGTCGTCGACCCATATGGTAATCGACTCTTGGCCCATCTTATATACTAATAATGTCACAGATAATTAAGTAACCGGGTGCAGGCTTTTGTTTCTTGGTTAGTTATAATCATGATCGGTTTGTGCCTAAATCACTAAACTAATGCACTTGTTATTACCTGCTTATAATTAGTATTGTGTATTATTGTGTGATTATGTGTTTGTTTCAGATCCCACAGCTATTAGTTCTCTACTAGAGCTGGCTAGCTGGATTGGTCCTGTTGACAAACTTACCTTTCTTAAGATATTTCAAAACATAAGTTAAATTATATTGCAAGAGACCAAAGAATAGCCAAAAAGCAGATATATTCCAAACTGTTCCAAGTAGAGATAAAATGCATATGGTCGCTGCCCTGGATATCTTGACTGTCTATATTTCTTCAAAAATTTCAACTGAAATTTGGAAGTATGTTATGGCTAGATTCATCATGTTCAAGAGTAATTTCAAACTATAATAACTCTTCTGCAGTTCTGTATAATTATGTTCTACAGTAGTTTGTTTACCATATATATCACTGAACGTATGTATACCGCACAGAGTAATCAACAAAAATATTTGTAACCGAAGTTGGTGTAATCGACTCGTGAGGATCTATAGTAGGAGGTAACGCGATCGAAGTCCTCAAGTAGTCTAGTTCCAAAGCATGGACGTACAATGGTCGGTCGGGCACAGAGGCCTTAGTTAGTGCCGGTGAAATGGGGATTGCTTGGACGACGATGACGACGTACGGATTGAGATGGTCCCAGCTGTGCTGCAGGCCGTCAACACAGGTCTCTCTAGCTACTAATAAAAACCATTGTTATTATTATTTGGTCCATCGCAAATCTGAGAGGGCCACACCACCATCAGCAGCTTGATCTTTCTTCTCTGCTAGCGTTGCCTACTTGCTCATGTGTGAGTAAAAGCTTTGGACCACCACCAGTGATCCTGAAGAAGGGGGCATGATATGATCATACCACCACCTGCTTGCAGCGTCTGGTGTACACACACCACACCCGTACGGTGGTGCTGATATACGTGCTACACATGTACCTCCACCCACTCTTCTTCTTCTTTTGACATCATAGCTACAAGGGTACAACCCCGTTAATATGCTAAACGCATCAAAAGTTTTAACAGTACGACAGTGTCTTTGCAAAGTGATTTTGTAAAGGGATGGTTTTGTCCGTGTTTGTTGGAGATGAAATGCGAAAAACAATGGCCAAAGTCTGGAAGTCTCGTAGTAGAGATGTGAAAATATGGAGCTCTTTTAGAATAATTAGTAAGTACCACATAACTTGCAAAATACTAAATCGGACAATAAGAAATATATGAAGTACCTAAAAATACCTAAATAAAAATACCTAAAAGTACCAAAATCGTGGGACCAAGTACCAATTAAGTGGGCCTGGGAGGTAATTTAATTTTATTTTCTTGTAAGTACCATTAAGTACTAGCAAAAGTACTTCAAGTAGCTGCAAATATCAGCAAGTACTTGCCCATCATTCTAAAAGAGGTCGGAAATAAGGGTCTATCTCGCAAAGGCTTTGACTTTCCAAAACCTATCTTGTTTTGGCATCAATAATGAACACTCTAGTGTAAGTTGTTATTGGATTTTTGGTGAATTCATTTTTTACATGCTTAGTAGGGTTCCACAAAATACTGGTGAGGAATCCAGTGTGAAAAAAACTTGGTGAGCATGAGTGAAAAAAATGGCAAGCATTGTCGCTAGGGTGTGGAAGGGCTAACAGCCGGGCCACATGTCGCCGCACTTAGCGATTACGTGGACCTGTTTGCCGAGTGTGTCCCAAAACACTTGGCAAAACATGTGTTTGCCGTGTTAGCGGCGAACACTCGGCAAAGGACTAATGGTTGATGGTCTGCGGCCAGCGGCCATCGCACGTGGCGGGCATGTAATACTGCTTACCGAGTGGTTCCTCTTTGCTGAGTGTCCTCTTCATGTTTGCTGAGTGTCGTGTTCTCAACACTCGGCAAAAATTCTTGTTTAACGAGTGATTTTTTTTGCCAAGTCTTTTGTGAGGGACACTCGGCACATAAGCTGTTTGCCTAGTGCCTGAAGAAACACACGGCAAAGTGTAGGTTTATGGTAGTGCTATAGTGCATCTCTTTAGGGATCAGCCCTTCTTTTATCCGACTTGGACAAACCTTTGGTTGACACCCATAAAAAGACACTACACCAACCGTATATATAATATGATGTGATGTTTGTTCAAAACTAGAGGTCACTGCAAATAACAATAAATAGATGCCTCAACATATTAAAGATAATTCAAATACTAATGTACACACACCCACGACTCTCATTAACTGAGTTAGGCACTTAGGCTGAATTCCTTGTGTACTGCCTATATATATTGTAGTAAGGTCCATCATCTAGTGAGGACGTGCGCTTTTAATTTGTGACCGAGACGTTTGCATTGGACTCTCTCCGTTCCAAATTATTGGTCATCCTAGCTTTTTACTAGATTCATTAAATATGCTATGAATTTAGACAAGTATATAGGTTCATAGAAGATGCTATGAACTTAGACACTCAAAATAGTATCCAGGATGACTAATAATTTGGAATGGAAGGAGTACTACACTAATGACAACATAGCAGCTAAGTTAGTAACAAAATGTACTGTATATTGTACTCTAATAATGTACACAGGCACACACTTGAATTTGCTTCATTGGTCAACCTAGCTAGCATATGTCATCATAGTTTCTAAGGGCTTCTTTGGGAGTGATTTTCATCCACAGCAGCCTGAAGCTGTAAAAACCTGTAAAACAAAAATGGCTTCGGCATTGAAGCCATTTTCATTCACAGCCTGAAGTCATTTACCAAATGAACGAGATTAGTGCCATGACAAAATATTATATCTGCAGATATTCTTTCTCCTTTTTTTTCCCCGAACGTTGATTTGATCCAATTCCCAGTAGCCAAGGAAAGAAGCCCAGAAGTTTGTGGAGGCGAGGCCCAAAAAAGAGTAGCCAAGGTATTATGGGCTCAGTTGAGCCTGTGTACTTATCTAAAAAAAAGGTTGAGCCTGTGTACAGAGTTTAATTGTCACACTTGATTTTAGAAAGAAAACCAGATGCATCTCATGTGTGTGCCAGGATCAAGTTTCACACATATGATAGACTCCATGAATAAACAGAACACAAAGTTACAGCGGAAAGAATAGAATAAAGACAATACAAACGTTTTCTAGCAGCGGAATCTTGAACTCTTCACCACAGGCAGCAGTTGACTGGGGGTTGCGTACGCCTAGCATCATCTTCAACAAGTTCACACACCTTCTGAATACTGAGCAGCAATAAGCAAGGATGAGTACACTTATGGTTGGTACTCAGCAAGGCCACCGAAATAACCAGAACAATTTAATAATCAACTTCAAGTATATTTAATCATGTGAGGGTCCAGGCCGTTCATGACCGCGAACACGGTTGTTATAACAGTTTTACACTCTGCAGAGGTTGTACACTTTCACCACAATTCGCGTAAAAGCTCCGAGGAACTTTAAACCCAACCATGCTTTGCTGGCCAAAGCATGTACCACACTTCCGAGGTGTGACTGCATAGGGACGCTACGAGGCCTTTACAAAGATTCCCTAGTTAAAAACGACCCGCTAAGGTTTCCGGATCGGAAGCAGGCATAACCCTCCCTAACGGGCATAGTGTCTTAGCTAAGCCCACTTCCCGAGAGGACCGGGCTATACACTGTCAACCGCCACCCCCATGCCCTTTCGGCAAGATCATTCCTAACCAAGGTTTTTAATTAGTTAGCCAAGACCAGAGCCATTATATTACTGTGGTTGTATGGGTAATCCTGGGTGGTTCTCCATGTTCCGATTAACATATATGATCTTATAAAGCATAGGTAGAAGGATGGTTAGGGACACTTGCCTTTCTGCAAAAGAATACCACTGCTCAGTCTTCAACTCTTGTTCTTGACAGCTTCGGAACGATGCTCCTCTAATCGTAGCAAACATTGAGCACAAGCACAAACATGCAAGCAAAGAAATAGGTACAACTAAGAACAATACACCAATCAAAAGAAAAGCTTTTAAAAGAACGCACTAAACGATGGGGCTCGATACTACGATCACGAAAGCGCAAGAAACGTTGAAAACAGAACCACGGTAGAAAGGATACAACTATCGAAAGATTTATATACAAAATAAACAAAAGGTTCTATGCTTCTTTTATTTTAATTAAGAAAAGACATGTAATGAATATTCCAGAGAAATATTCGGTATTTAAATTAATCAAATTATACTTTGATATGAAAAGACGGGTAAAGCCTAATTAATTTTATTTGCAAATGTTTATATAATGATTATATACCAATTAAATATTTTAATTTGCAATAAAACATGAGAGAGCATATAGACGAATAACTTTATGTATCGCGTTGGACTAAACAAGTTATATTGAAAGCACATTCAAGTTGGAAATTATTCATATTAATTTAGATCACACAAAACCGGTGTTTACCCTTAATTATATTTTAATAAAGAAAACTAGTTCAATAATTGTTAATCATATTAACATCAATTTTTTATGAAATAACGGGTATATCCTGAATTTACTTTTAATTAGAAAAGCTAGTGAAGTAGATATAGACATTAATCAAGTTCACATTTATTCACAAAAGTCGATATATGAACCTAGTCAAGTTTTATTCAGAAAACTAGATTCAACATTGAGCATTAAGCAAGTTAATTATTAGTTTATGAAAACCGATATATAACCTACTTGCTTTTATTTGGAAAAACATATGAAGTGAATATTGCAGGTTAGAATATTTGCTTATGAAACAAAGAGACATTACTTTTAACCATATTTTATTATAAAACATTAGTTTAAATAATGATTAACCAAATTAACTTTTATTATAAAACATGGAGGTGGAACTCTAATTTGATTTTATGCAATTTGTAAAGTTTTAAGCAAGTTAATATTTTATTTATTTTCAAAACACGAAACTTGGTAAACAACACTATTAAACTAAAGTCTACGCTTTTAAAAGATTAGCGCAACAAGAACTAGATTAAACGGAGACTAACGTAGAAACTACTAGACTGGATTGTAGACTTCTAATGCTTTTAGGGGGTTTTCTATAAGATTGATCAAGACATAGTGAAAAGATCAGAGAATTAGAAAATAGGACAGGGGTCTAAGTGCAAAAGCTCGAAGAGCTTGCTGCCATGGCGGACAGGCGGCTCTGGTGCTCGGCTCGCCGTCGATTCAAGGGGAGGGGAGCTCGGCAAAGTAGGGGAAAAGAGAGAGGAGAGAGAAGGGATCGCGAGAAGGTGCTCACCAGTGGCGGAGGTGGACGATGGCGACCGGAATTTGGCCGGCGGCGGCAGCGACGCGGGTTTCTCGGGGCCGGACTCCTCCGGTGACGGAACGGCGATGCAAACCAGTCAGGCACGCGCGAATCGGCTCGGTGGAACCAGGAGCAGAGTCGGTTTGGTCCGGCGATGCTCTTTGGCGGCGAATTGACGGAGAACGGCTGGCGGCTTGAGCTTGCCCTGGCGAGCTCCAGGAGGCGGCGCTGCGCAGGTTAGGGCAAGGCGAGGCGAGGCAGCAGGACGGAGAGGAAGCTCGGGTTTTATAGGGGGTTCGAGACCCGACCTTGGCGTGGCGCGCACGTCGAGGAGTCCGGCGGCGCGAGGTAATGAGCTCGGACTCTGTCGAGTTTGAGTTGGGTACGGCGGAGGTAGAAGATGACACCCAGGGCCCGCGCGTCGGTGAGACAGAGAGAGAGAGCAGTGGGAGAGAAGAGGGGATGACATGTGGGGTCGAGAGGTCAGAGAGAGAAAGGAAGATGGCTGCTGGGCCGAAATAGATGGGTCGACGGGGTTGAGTGATGGGCCAGGGTGAAAGGATGGGTCGGCCCAAGTAGAAAGGAGAAATAGATTTTCATCTTTTTCTTTCGGGAAATATAATTTTCAGTTAAAAAAACAAATCCAGATAATTCGAGATATGCATTTAAACCACGGAAAATTCTCTTCAAAGCTCCAAAAATCCTAGGAAAAATTCCAGAGATAGAGTTGGAGACTTTGAACCAAAATAAAATATTTGGAGTCCAAGAAAAGGGAATTTAAAGCCTTCCAATAAATGGATTTGGCTCTAAGGAAAAGAGAATAAATTCCCAGAAATTGTAGGAAATTCTCAGGAGAGATTTGATCGACGTCTAAACGTATTTTGAAAATTCACTCTCATAAACACATGATGCATTTCGGCATGAATGCAACACTTCAATAAGGACAATAATAAGCATATTTAACTAATTGAGGAAAATGATTGTTTTCCTACACTAAATATCCTGATAATTAAACATATGTTGAAAAAGTTTTAATAACTTGTGAAAATTGTTTATTTAATTTTATTTTGTAATCACATTCCGAAATCCAAATTTCAGGGTGTGACATCAAGTGCTCAACAATAAGCTCATCATTGTTCCAATCTTTGCCTAATTTGTAATCATTTTATTTTTTGCATGTACGCAGAACGAGAGCAAGCAGTTACCCGAAACAATGAGAGCAAGCAGGAAGTCAAAGCCAATTAAACTAGCAACCCCAAGCCGTCAGGTGGTACGGTGGTCCAAGATGAACATGCAGCGCAGGTATTCAATCTTTTTGGAATGAAACAGCAGAGGGATCCGATGGTGGAGACCAACACTCCTCCGTATCGTCGTGCACGACGCAGCAGCAGCCGTTGCAGATTTCGCAGGAGACAAGGAGACGACAGCAGCTCATCACGAGGAAATCCACAGGCAGGAATATAAAACAAACATGTGATGATCAAGGCTGCAACAAGAAAAACCATGGCCTTGTGCTGTATGGGTTTGACCGTTCGATCGATGGATCGATCGAGGCACCAACCGCAGCAGCGGCCCCACGTCGTCCATCCCCTCCTCGATCGTCAACCTCCCCGTCCCCGCCATCTATCAGCTCTTGCTTCCCAGAGCCGGCGGTTTCCAAACCACCATCACATCTTTTTGTTCCCCTTAGAAAAATACGCTCTCTTTAGTTTCTTAACTGCTTGTTTCCCTTTCAAACGACCGTTTCTTTCTTCTCCAGTCTGCTTTCATTCACAGGGCGCCTCCCCTCCATTTGGCAGGCGCGCCCGTCGCCATGGCCATGGCGGCCACCATTCAAGTCGCAGGAGATCCATGAAATCCAGTCCAATCGACACTTCGACGACACAGGACCAATCTACCTACCGGCTTCTTCGTGCGTTGTGGTATGAATTATCATCAGATAACTTCTCTTTTTTTCCTCAACCACCCCCTTTAATTTATCTCGATTTCCTTTCCTTTCCTTCTAATTATCGGCCGGTTGGAGAATTCACCTCATCATTGCACTCGCTTCTCTCTTCCCTATAACCTTAATTTCTTCCTCTCAGCTTTGTTTTTTTTTGGGTTTTCATGCTTCAAAAGTTCAAATGCAGTAACAGGGTTTTTTTTTTAATTACCATCGTCATCAGTGGATGATACCAATGGCAATATTTTTTTAACTTCTTTTGTTTACTCAGTACTTCTTGCGCATGAGGTTGCTATGCATGCTTTTCACTGCTAACTCAATGCTGTGAGGTTTCTTGCTGCTTCCAGCTTACCATGCTCTTAAGTTTCCAATGAAATTTGGACCATCCGTTTTCTGTCATTTTCTCTCCGAGCCGAAAAATCTGTTTCAGATGCTTCCAAAGCCAAAACGGCTACCTTGGAGAACCAAATGTGGTCTTGGTCTTCCTCCCCCATCTTGGGTTTCGTGTGTGATTGGTCATTACACATCTGATTATTACTACTTCATTATGAATCAAAGTGTGTTGTTCAGCTTTGGTTTCTTCCCGTTGTCGATATCTGATACGGTTTTGGAGGTTTCCTACGCCCACTATTCCAAACTTCTGTTTCAAACCTTTCAGCTATTTTCTAGCTTCCGGTGGTTCCTAGAGCAACCAACGTCCTTATTTGGATGCTTCCTATGAATTCTTAATACAGCACTATGCAGCCCTTGACAGACTTGCTTTATATACATATAGGTTAGTTTATTCAGTTCTTGACAACTTTTCCTTCATTGCCGGGAGACAGCTTGTCAAACTTCAAATTTTCTGAAGTGTCTTTGGTTTCCGATTGTCTGTACATTTACTTCTGATGCTTCCCAGAGGTTTGCAAGATCTCCACTTTGTCTTTCCATGATGAAAAAAGCGATATTTTTTTCTTGGGTTCTGCTTTCTTCTAAATCTCCTTCGATAACATGAAGAACACCTTTCCTGCAAACATGAAGAATACCTTTCCTGCAATGGTCATTTCGATCTATCAAATAGTTCGGATATAGGTTAGTCGAATATGCCTATTCTTGTGCGCACAAATGTGATCTTCGTCCGATAGTGTCGCCCTTTGTTTTGGTGAGGTTTCCTGTGTCTTGTTTCGTTTTCTCCCAGCATGTTAAATAATGTTTCCCAAATCCCAATTATCTTATGGCAGCAGCAGTTGTATCTCCCCTCCCCATTTGGACCTTTACATAGCTCTTTTAAACTTGTTTTTGGTCAACTACTACTGTTACATTGGTCGGATCATTGCTTTACATGTAGAATTTTTCCTTTGAGGATAGACCATGCTGCATCATCGTCTACTAGTATGTTATATTCTTTGAAAAAATGAAAGTAACTAGTTCATCGCCGAAATGAGCATGTGAAAAGCCTTGTATCATGCTCTCCAAACGCTTTTTTCAAACATTATTATGCTGTATATTGTGAAAAAAGATTATCTTTTGAATAGATGTTTTTTAGTTCTACTTCTTTGCTGTCTGCTAGGTTGAGTTCCAGTTTGTACATCTGTTTGGGCCTTTTGGGAGCTCTCTTACATAAAATAAATGCTGTCCTGTTTGGTGATGGATGAGATTCTTTTATTCAGTTAGGTTCAAACTACTATTCAAAGTAATGTTTCTAAATGAGCTGTTGCTGTCTTTTCATTTTCTCTTTGTAGCATTGAATTTCCTTTGGCATCAGTCTTCATCCAAAAGAACAAGTCTTGAAACCATGTGGCTATCTTTGATTTCCTGTTTTTGATCACTAGACTCTTCTGCATAGTTCCGTGCAACATGAAAACTTCTATTGTTCTACCTACCTGACTTTCTCTAAAAAAAAAAATCTTCTGCAGGAGTTATATTGCCTCTTTCCATAGCTAAAGGATTGCTCTGTTCCATAAGCTGTTCATTTGATAATTGACACGGAAGGCAATGGAGCAGAAATCCAACAGAAAGAAGAAGGTAACATGCGCTCGTTAATTTCAAGCAAGTTTCATAATTTGAGATAAAAAAGTACATTAAATTATTTATCCTCTTCTTTTCAGTTTCTCTTTCCGAAAGTTTTTGGAGAAAAGGATAGCAATACTATGTCAAGTCATAGTAACCAGTATCCCAACTCTACAGGTTGGTTCTTAAGTTCATAGCATCATTTTTAATGGCAAAGCGGCCACTTTCTAACGATGACATATCCATTTCCTTGTGAGTCTTGGAAATTGATGCTTGATATGTGCACAGCCATGATTGCTTAGTTCCAGTTGGCAAGTAGAAACATCGCTAATTTCGTCTGTTATAAAAACTACTGTATTTTAGTCTAAGTATAATGGCCAGATATATACTATGATGTAGAGACCGGAATAATTACTATTCCTTTATCGAAAAAATGTTTTTTTTCAGTTGATTTGAAAGAGTCCCCAGAGCGGTCATCACTGACTTCCCCATCAGCATCATCCTCATCTTTCTTCAAAAGTCTTTCCGGTATTTACCTATTTCCTCTAGCTCCATTGCTTCTAGTCTTCTACATTCAATCATTAACTAGTTTTGAATTTTTATATCTTAATTATTTTGACCTGGAATTCTAAATCTAGTTTTTCCTTCCCCTTTTCTGTCATCTTTGTTCAAAATAGAAAGTAGAAGTCTAAAATTCAGCGGCTTCAGTTCTCCAGCGACAAGTAGTACCCATATAGAAGATTTCAGGTGAGTATAATTGTACATAAAGTCCCTAATTTTCAAAATCTCCATTCTATCTTTTTTTTCTTCCACAGGATTCAAATATTTGTTTCATTACATGTCACATAAAGCATATTTTGATTACCTCAAATTTAGATATTTATTCAGTTGTTGCTCTGATTTTTCATAGGGTATTTGCGGCCACATGGAACGTTGCAGGCAAAACCCCGGACAGGGGTCTCAATCTGAATGATTTTCTGCCTTCAGATGACTATTCAGACATTTATGTGTTAGGGTATGGCAAAATTTAAACATCACAAAAGCTTCATTATTGCTAGTCTTTTCAGATAGAGATTTCAGTGCCTTCTACACAATGCACACCTTCACAGTTCAAATAAGTCTTTGGCACCTTTCTTATTGAGCTTAAATCGTTGTCATTTTCATATCTCCTGCACCACAAAAGTTTTCAGAACATTTAATATTTCACTCTTGAGCTTCCTATCATACAAACCAGTCACAATTTTATTTCCTTGTGGTTGTCCTGCACATGTAAGGTGTTATCCAATTGACAGTTACCTAGCAACCGACATTATCCACTCATTAAACTAATTTCATCCTGGAAGAATAGTTACCGTATACCGTAGTAACTTGATCAGCATCAAAACTGCAACTTTAACCCATAGACCAAGTATCAACAACCAAAGTTACTGTGAAATTTGAAGTTGAAATAGTAACTTGATATGATTTTCCCTCCATGATTCCAATGCAGATTCCAAGAGGTCGTCCCCCTCAACGCCGGCAACGTCCTGGTGATCGAGGACAACGAGCCAGCATCGAGATGGCTCGCCCTCATCAACCAGGCACTGAACCGGCCTTCACCGCCCTCTGAAGCTTACACCTCCACCATTACTGAACCTGCAGCAAGCTTCTCGTTCAGCCAATCAGCTGACACGACGGCCTCTGCCTCCCCAGCCTCTGCTCTCCAAACACCCAGCTCCAGCCCCCTCGACCCGTCTCTGTTCCACAAGTCATCCAATAGAGAGATCCGCCGCACCGTCATCACCCGCGGCCGCCGCCTCAAGACGTGCACCTGCCAGGTGGAGCGGCCTCGGAGACGGAGATCGTACAGGTCACCGTGCCTGATGGGTTGCAGCAAGAACACCGACGTCGTCGAGAGCGACACGACGACGTCGGATGAGGAAGACGACGGGGTCAGAACCAGCAGCTTCGTGGTGTCCGACATGAAGAGCCCAGCAGCAATGGTGGTGAGCCGGCGTGAGAAGTACTGCCTGGTTGCGTGCAAGCAGATGGTTGGGCTGTTCGCGACGGTGTGGGTGAGGCGAGATCTGGTGCCGCACGTCGGCCATGTCCGGTTCTCCTGTGTCGGCCGCGGCATCATGGGCTACCTCGGCAACAAGGTCAGCAGGCTAATCACTGCAGCTCAACTGTCTGAAGTTCTGAACCACCATGTCATTGCCATGTCTCGATTATCAAGATCAAATGACATGTGTTTGGTTGCAGGGATGCATTTCTGTGAGCATGTCGCTGCACCAGACGAGCCTGTGCTTCGTGTGCAGCCACCTGGCGTCCGGGGAGAAGGAAGGCGATGAGCTCAGGAGGAACTCCGACGTTGTCGAGATCCTCAAGAACACGCAGTTCCGCCGTATCTGCAAGAGATCTGGCCGCAGGATTCCGGAGAGGATCCTGGACCACGAGTAATTTCTCAGACACCACTCACTGTGCATACACTTGATGCTCGAATTCAGAAATGCGAACTGACAAGTGGCAATGGTTGCAGCCGTGTGATCTGGCTCGGTGATCTGAATTACCGGATCGGTCTGGGCTACTCGGAGGCCAAGAAGCTCGTCGAGGCCAATGACTGGGGGACTCTGTTTGAGAAGGATCAGGTAACTAATCAATTTCATTGCAGTATGTTGCATACGGTGTCAGAGTTCTGCAAGTGTTCATCTGGCGCTCTGAATTGAACAGCTCAAGACTGAAAGGGAGAGGGGAGTTTTCAGAGGGTGGAATGAGGGGAAGATCTTCTTTGCTCCAACGTACAAGTACTCGTGGAATTCCGATAGCTACGCGGGTGAGGATTCCACCTCCAAGAAGAAGCGAAGAACACCAGCATGGTAAGTCATCTGACCATACATACTGTATGCCAAATACAGTGCCAATGTAGTTTCAGAACATGAATGCTTCTTGTTCCTTCAGTTCAGAGATGACTGAACGCTCTGGATCGAACAAAAATGTGCAGGTGTGACCGGATTCTTTGGCGTGGTGAAGGGATAGTGCAGTTGTCCTACATCCGTGGGGAGTCGAAATTCTCAGACCATCGGCCAGTCTGCAGTGTGTTCATTGTCGAGGTTGCAGTTCTCCACAACAGACTAATCAAGGCTGCATCAGGTCCCAATATGAAAGTTGGCGCAGAAGAACTCCTAATCATCCCCAACTAGCAGATTGTAGTACAAGACATGCAGAATTTGATCAAATTCATATACACCAGAGCGATGCACTAACGGTCACTCAAAGTACATGCCGCAACTAACTTCGAACATTGTCTACACTACTGACTTACTGAGAGACCAACGAGAGGAGCTAGATGCCAGTAACCATAATTTGGTCTAACTGACCACGCTCCACATATTGATATTTATTGTTAATTTAAGAATCAAGATTGTTCTCTTCTGCATAGGGTCGGAAACCAAATGTTTCCCAAAACCATAGGTTCAACTGATATCACACCTTTATTCTAGGGACAGTAATTAATTTGGTTCCTTGATATCAAGGTTGAGGAGGCTACTAGAAGTGTTGACAACTTCAATTCTTTAGAACATACAGTAAAGTGTCTTTGTGCACTGTTCCAAACATGACTGTCAAGTTGTATGCCAACAGAAGAATGAAAAGCTCCCATTGGGACTCATTATTTTCATGTTGCGAACTAAGTGCTGAATGAAGAAACATAAAAGGTGCACACGATGTCAATTTGGGCTAACGAGTAATCCCCCATTCCAAATTATAGGTCGTTTTGGTATAGCTAGATACACAGTTGTTAGTATATATAATATATCTAGACATAATATCTAAGTATGTAACAAACTCTATGCACTTAGAAAAGCTAAAATGAACTCTAATTTGGGACAGAGGAAGTAGGATAATAAAGTGAAGCATGTCAGATGAAACCAATTAATCAGTATAAAACTATTGATACCTACACTCAGATAACGAACCAATGCAATCTCACACCATATATATACATAAACATTATAAATTTTAAAGGTAACAGCTGATCTAACAAAAGGCGTAAACACTACTACGTACGAACCATTCTGCTGTTACCAAAATTCCGGGATCCATAAAGCCAATCCAATTCCAGGCAGCCATTGTGATGACGACACGGAAGCATCACCTCGAATGCCAAACCGAACGAATTGGCTCTAGTCCCGTAGCAACCAACTCGGGAGGATACAATGGCTAGGTTAGGGATCTGGACCGCGCAGACAGACAGACAAAAAAAACACACGAGAACGAAGCCGCGCGTCTCGTCAGACTACTCACCTCCAGTGGTGGAGCTAGCGGTCAATCCAAGAGCACTCTATGGCCCCAACCCCAGTCCCCAAGGAGGCTCCGCCAGTGCTCACCGTTGCGATCCGGGAGGTGCGGGGAGGCATGCAGCAGATCGATCGGCGAGGGAATTGGGGAGCAGTCGAGGGGGAGAGGTGGTATATAGAGGAGAGCGAGGGAATGGTGGGGGAGGCATGCTTACCCTTGGACCGTGGAGCGGGGGAGTAGCTGGCGCCGGAGGATGAGGAGGGAGGAGGACGACGAGGCGACGACGAGAGGTGGATGATGATGATGAGCACGGGAATTCCGAGGATTTTGGTTTCATTTATAAAGGATCCACCTGTGTTTGGTGGTGAGGATTTTTTTTCTCTCTCTTTTGGAGTTTTGGTGGTGGTTGTGATGTGAGTACCCACTAGCCAGACGAAATATTTTGGTAAAATAAAGGGTTTAAATTTCTGCATGCTTAAATTTAATGCCAGTTCAAGATCTGAATTTTACAAGAGTTTTACATGAAACAATTCGAATTTTATCATAGTAGTTAAAGTTCTCATTTGGTATGTGGCTTGGGAAGAGAATCGAGTGTGTAAATGTTGATATGGCCCGCGCATCACGAGTCCTGATTGCAATTGCAAACGTAGAGCGTCTAAGACCGTACCGCCTGTGATACATGGCTTTATATGAGAAATTGTAGTGCTTCTTTTAATTTTTTTTTCCAAAGTGCTCCATGCAGCACGAGAGAGGAAGAAACGATGTGTTGTCGAAGTTCCTAATAATTTCTTTAAAATCCGGAATCCACAGAATCAAACTAGGAAGCGATGGGTAATCTTAGTCCACTGATGACGTTAAGGTTGCTAATGCTGGGTCCACGGTGGCCTTGATTTTTTTAATAAAAAAGGAATTTTATTCCAGCCTCTGCATAAGTTATGCACCTACGTACCATTTATTGTTATTTATTATTATAGTACACTTTCAGCTACTTAAAACATGCTCTTAAAGAGCGGTAAAGAAATAGAAGATGGGGCACCCATACTTGGCGTGTTGGCGAAAATCTCCATGGCTGCAATCTCCACAATGTTCTGAGCTTTCATATGTTTTTTTACTGCACGGTACTGTGATGTGCACTGCCCAACATTCCAACCCTCCCAAGTGGAGTCTTAGCAGCTCCTGCCTGCCGTCACCAACCATGAAAGCTATTTCCAGCTACTTTTCTTGAATCTGGTTTACATCACAGTCAAGACAAGCTGTCTGAGTGTCTGGAATCTTTTTCTTGGTTGAACAAAGGATTATTTGATCATCTTCTGAGTTTCAGAAGAGAGACATGATGCGCCTCACTTGTTAATTTTGGGGCCCACGGGGAGGAGAAAACATGCATGGTAGGTGCTCCTACCTCGCGGGGTTGGTGGTCGACGGATGATATTTCTATGTGAACCCTCCGAAAGTTAGAAGATCACTTGTGATTGGAAGAAAGGAGTATAAGATTCTTGAATCTCGTTAAGGGTAATAAAGCGGAATATGTTTTGATTCAAATTAAAACTTGATAATATTGTAGCACAACATTATCAAATCATAGACTAATTAAGTTTAATAGATTCGTCCCGCTGATTACGCTGAGTATATGTAATTAATTTAATAATTAATCTATATATATAATTCTAATTAGTGTCCAAACATCTGACGTGACGAATGAAAAGTTTCCACTCTGGGACTAAACAAGGCCTCTACATATATATGTCTCTGTGAGAGGTTCATTAGTTCATCTTTCGAGAGTTTAGAGGGCCCTGGCAAATGCAGTAATTTCATCGGCTTCACCAGTCGCATGAGCATGTCGAAGGATCAACTTTGTTTTTTCTCCCCCAACGAGCCGGAAGCAACTGCTCTGTAGTTACTGCAGATGACATGTGGGCCTGACTGCTCTGGACCCACATGTCAGGGGCACAGGACATCTGTTGTAATTTTTGACATGCTCATGCTCTTAAAGATCTGTAGATGACATCAATGAAAAGAATGTTCACTGTTGAGCAATCTACTTTCTAATAGTCCAGCACAGACTACAAGTGATGACGATAATCGTTTGTCAGACAGAGGCCTAGCATGATGATCAGGCAGAGCTCGATATGGAAGCAGCTCGATCGATGGAATTCGATCGGTCCGCAGCCTAACAGAGCCCAACGGCCCGTGGCTCCATACTTTTGTTTTTTGCACGGGCCGTCTATGAGGCCGCCTCGTCCTGGCAAAGACATGGACCTCCGTTCATGGGACGATGCATGGGATCCATGGGCCATTGATCTTTCTCAGCGGTAGGTTGATACAAACAGCGTACCTCAACTCGAGACGAATGATTTCGCTCAAAAAAAAAAAACTCGAGACGAATGATTAACGGAACAATTTTGTATCTTTAAAAAAAACGAAACAATAGTGTCATGAACATAGATTAATACAAAATGACCATAAAAAACAAGCTCTACTGATACAGATAGGGGTATATATACTGATAGAATGTGAATCTATCCAACGTTGCCGATCGCCATATCGGCAGCAACAAAGCCCTTATTAAAACCAGAAACAATCAATCAAATGTAGGCATCCAAAAGCGCGGGCAAAACGGCGTCAGTTGAGATGGAACGCCTTTATCAACCTTCCATTGCCAACGCTGCTCCCGCCTTTGTAGTTCCCGCCACCCTTGTGCCCGCCGCCGCCGCTAACTCCGGCGCCCAAGCCTGCTCTATGCCCGCCTCCCATGCCTCCACCGGCACCAGCTCCAGTGTCGGCACCACCTCCAACACCGCCGCCACCGCCCAATCCTCCTCCAAGCCCGGCGCCACCACTTGCCCCGCCACCAGCTCCGAACCCACCGCCCATTCCACCACCAGCTCCGATCCCACCACCCGCGCCACCACCAGCAACGAATCCTCCACCACCTCCAAAGCCACCGCCAGCTCCACCTCCGGCACCGCCACCGCCACCGAAGCCCATGCCTCCACCTCCTCCAAAGCCTCCACCACCACCTATCCCTCCACCACCTCCAGCGCCATCACCAAGGCCGCCACCTGCCCCACCTCCGGCTCCAAACCCACCTCCCGCACCACCTCCTAATCCACCGCCACCACCAAGTCCTCCTCCAAATCCACCGCCGATTCCACTTCCTGCACCCGCCCCAACACCAAAACCAGCACCACCACCCATACCGAACCCTCCACCGGCTCCTACTCCACCGCCAAATCCACCACCACCTCCACTTCCGAGTCCGCCACCACCACCAAGACCACTTCCACCACCCGCACCTGCCCCACCTCCAAACCCGGCGCCACCGCCAAAACCACCACCTCCTCCAAACCCACCGCCACCTCCCATACCTCCCCCTACACCACCTCCCAACCCGTCGCCGGCACCGCCACCTCCCAATCCACCACCACCACCGATGCCGCCTCCTGCGCCACCTCCCAATCCGCCGCCGGCACCGCCTCCGACGCCTCCTCCCATCCCGGCTCCACCACCACCACCACCACCACCCTTGCCATGCTTATCACAATCCTCAGCCCTGATCATACCGGGCCTCCACGCCACAGGAGGCTCACGCCGTGCGGCATTGGCCCTCGTCGCCGACCCAAGGACGGCCGCCATCACCACCGCCATGATGAGCAACACCATCTCCCGGTTGCCCATGGAACAAGCCAGCTTATTTGCCATGGCTCCAAGCTACCACCACTGCACTACCAGCTCTAGCTACCTCAGCCTCAGGTGATCTCAAGTGTCTTGTGATCAGGGGCGTGCGTCGCGGGGCGTATTTATACTAAGCGCGCGCGACGTGCGTAGTTGATGGCTCGCTCGGCCTCAACCTAAAGCCGCATCGTGAGTGATTCACTGGTGGCGGGTGAGTGGCGAGCAGGGGAGGGTTGACTTAAATGCCTCGCCACTTTTGACCTCTTGACTTTTGAGGTGGACTCGGCATGCATGATGCATCTACGTGACCTGCAAAGCTAAGCTTTGCATGCAGTGCACGCAGCCGCGCGCCCTTCCCTGCTCGGCAAGTCTGCGCTTGATTGGCTTGCGTCTTTATGGCATGAGACCTGTGCGTGGAGCTCGGATGCCAGCATTCATGGCTGCCTGTGGTGAACTGGTGTGGCCGTGTGGAGGAAGAAGCGTCGTTGAGCTGGGCTTGGGGCAGACGGGAAGTGGGAAGAGGAACGACAGCTTGCCATGCATGGACTGCTCATGTCCTAGCCGCAGCAACACTTTCAGGGGGCCTGGATGAGGTTGGCTGGAGCCAAGCTCGGCCAAGCATTTCAAAGAGTGCGTGTACCAAAGATTTGATAAAGTTCATTTTGGCTTCTCTTTGGCACCTTTAACTTTATGCAAAACAGTGTTCTCTGTGCCTGTGGTGGACAGTTACGAAGAAATCAGGTTTCAGCTGGCTGAAATTAGAAGGGTGAAAAAGAGACATCCTTGATGCCAGTAAGTAAATCGCCATATCCACATTTATCTTTTGGCGAGCTGTTTCAGGATAACCCGTAAGTTAATGGGAAAATTGATAGTTCTGAGTGACAGAACTCCGGCCACATTGCAGTGACACAGATCAAGACACCGGTTACCCGATGAACAGGCTGACTGCTGAGCCACAATGCATTATATACACATGACACTCATGACATAAAAATGGTGTTATGTTACATCTAGTGGTTCAAAGGATACGAGATTAACATGAAAAAGATGCTATCGCCATGGAATGATGGATATAAACATTGATTATTAGTGGTCAGAGGCGGCGAACGCTCATCTCGCTTTCCTGAAGTGAGCCTTCAGCTCATGCGTGACGCAGTACAACGTGTCCATGATGTCCTCATCTAGGTGCCCGTCCTTCACGATGACCGCCATGGCCGTCCCTAGCCACTCTTCATGGAGGGTAGAGAACTCGGCCCGCTCTTCGCTGGACTTGAAGTTCCCGGCGATCTTCGCACGCATTGCCTGGCCTGCGACAGACGCCCTCTCCACAACCGCCTTAGGGATCCCTGCCATTGTGGCGACTTGAAGGCCATAGCTCTCGGGACAGGCCCCTGAGGTGAGACGATAGAGGAAGGTGAGCTCCTTCTCGCCATTGCCGTCACCACTCCTTGGCCTGAACATGCAGGCCATGTGCTGGAGGCTCACGTGCGGGTGGGAGGCGAACTCCTTCGTGAGGGAGTGGTAGTGGGTGGCAAAGAGCAGACGACATCGCACACGCTCCACAAGGTGGCGGAACACCTGAGATACAAGGCACAAAGCGTCCTCACATATCATGTAGATTTGATCTCACAGGGGAAACAGAGCAAATAGTCTGGAGGTAGTAAGACAACCACAATTTCCAATGACAGAACACGTATGTGAGGCCAAGAAAACAGTAGCAAAACAGAAATAGAGCACTAGAGAAGCATGCCCATGAAACATGAATAATATTGCAGTTTTGTTCATGAATTTATTGTCTTACCTATATTGCATCTTACTGAAGAGATAAAGCACACAGACTGACTAGCAAATACTACTAGAGATGGTGCCATAATATGAAATACCTAATTTAGAAACAAACTGTTTTGCATAAAAATACCTTGAACCGTACACCTCATGACTGGCCATGGTAACAGCATAAATATGAAGCATAGTAAAGCACATCAAGCATAGTGATGAATGGTGAGATACTATGGAAGAAAAAACTCACAGCATAGGCAATTGCATATCCATCAAAGGTGCTTGTTCCTCTGCCAAGCTCATCAAGCAATACAAGCGAGTCCTCAGTTGCATTCTGAAGTACAGAAGCAGTCTCTGTACACTCGACAAGGAATGTGCCTGCAAATAATGTCATAATAAATGAAGTTAGGGTCATTATCACATCTAAGAATACTTAATGCTGAGCAAAACATAGGATGAGATCATGAATTGTAAAGAAATCAATATATCTACTAAACAAGTTCATGAGCCAAAACAGTTCAAATAAATACACCAAGGGCTTTCTACTGATCATCCAAGGATTTACTACTATGTCGCCACATACAGATGTTTATTCACAAATTCTAACTCGTTAACCCCAGACAGTAAGATATGCTAGGCATGATACAAATTTGTTGAAGTGACTACATACTTTCTCCAGACATAATCCGATCTGTTGCACCAAGACGTGTAAAGATGGAATCTGCAAGGGTCAATTCACATGATGTGCAGGGGACATAACAGCCAAGCTGCAAAGCAGAAGCAAATTAGCTTTGTTGTTTAGACATCTGAATAAGCTCACGAATGGACAAGCATAAGTGAATACAAAGTGTGTTTATACCTGGGCAAGTACAATAGTCAGGCAGGTAGCACGCATGATTGTAGATTTCCCACCCATATTGGGACCAGTCAACAACAATGCAAAACGATTGAGGCCAGATAAATCCCCACCAAGGGTTAAATCATTTGGTACCAATCCATTTGCACTTTCTGCAAAAGCATAGGGATGCCATAGACCCTTCATCCGAAGTATAGGAACATCATCTTTCAGTAGAATGTGTGGTCTGCACATGGCGCCAAATGATGACAATGTCATTGCAGCGAAGGACCTAAGCACGTCAATAGTGCTCACAGCATTGATCACCAAAGACCATTCGGGAGCATTCCCAACAAAACGTTCCACTAGATCAGCCAAAGTGTTGCCATCATAATCTTTGACATCATCCTTTAGAAGATCACAAGATCAAACAATAAGTAGAGTGCTGACAAAAGAAATACAAGTGACTGACAAATAACTGAAACAGAAACAACCACTTGGGCATAGAACACTAGTGCACATGGGAAATTCATCACATATTTACCTGGTAACATGGAAATTCTTGTTGTATTTCTTCTTCAAATATACGGATAGATTCACGAAGGGAGCTCAATGTTGGAATGTCTACAACCTTATAAAGTGCTGAGACACCATGATCTGCTCTTTGTAAATCATTTATTAAATCAAGTCCATTCCGGAGGCCGTTGATAAGCATTATAAATGTTTTAGTCTGGAATGTGGCATAAAAATTCATGAACCAATAGACTATTAGACTTACAGAAAGAAATAAGACAAACTTCATGATTTTAGAAAATTAGCATGCCACTAATTTAGAAGTAAGGTTTTCCCTCAAACCCTAGCATGGTTACAGCATGTCCCACTGAAACAAGACTAATACATATGCACGCTAAATATTTCAGGTCATGTTATAGAAGAGTAGGAGACCAAAATAAAAGGAACCATTCCATTATGAAAACATGCACGAAAACACATCGCTTCAAAGACATTTTCTGCATACTTTGCATTGTGATTTCAGGTAATGTTTCATACTCAATAACTTTAGAGAGTATTGATTTCAAGGTAAAGTGTCAACTCAATACTGAATGTGTTACAATATAAGACAATTATATTTCAACAACATGCTGAAACTTGGCTGTATAAGATGATTCAAAGCTGCAATAAACATGTGAATCAGAGAACAGAAGAACAACAACTAACCTGTTTCTTTAATATCCTTTCTCCAACAAAGGGCAATTGGACTGAAGATGATAACCCAACAGTGGACCTAACTTGTCCTAATAATCTCTCAAGATCAGGAATTTTGCGGAGATATACAAGTGTTGTAGGGCCTAGCCCACAGTTTTGGATGAAGCCCTCAACAACATCAAGCCTTTCATTGATAGCATCAATGTCCTTAAGTGGATGACAGACCCACCTTCTTAGCAGCCTCTTACCAGATGCTGTGACACAGTGATTGAGGTGCTTATATAAAGTACCTGCAACAAGGAATAGATATAGCCATATGTTCTTAACGAAATGCGTGCATGGAAAGTTCTATAGAAAGATATATCGACAAGTTTTTTCTGTTTACAAAGCTGTTGTTCTCAAGAGCAAAAATAAAGGAGAAAATTCATACCTGATGAACCACCATCGAAATTGTTGCCGAAAATCTCGAGGTTCACAAGAGTCTGTCCATCCATCCTTAGACAGGTTTTGTCGTGGTATGGTAAGACTTCCCCATTTTTTAGGGCATCATGCAACTGTTTTCAGATTGTAGAATCAGACTCAAACACATTTTCGGTGGTCAACATAAGAAACAAATTACATGTAATAGTTCATGGAATAATTCCAAAGCAACGTTATAAAGAATTACTTCAAAAAAACAGCAGTTACTGATTGCATGGTCGATTGGGATGACTGACAACTGTTATCAGGGGAGAAAAGAACTGAGGTAACATAAATATACCATGAGCCTAGTCAGATGACCAATTAGTCCACCAAGTGCACATATAACTGCGTCTTGATTCGATGCACAATCCAAAGCAGATAACCACGAGACTGCTGATGCGGTAAAGTACTCTTTCGAATGTATTACCATTCGAATTTGTGAAACATCAGAGAAATCTATCCCAGATAGGGGAGTCAGCTGCATCTTCACAGATCCTGCAGTTAAGGAAAGATGTCTGTAACTTTTTAAACTTTAGTGTCTGATTAACTTGCTACCTGACAAAGATCCATCATGCGTTGGCAGCTAGGCTGTTACTATTATATAGAAACAACACACAAAGACTAATGAAGAAAATTACATTTTAAGAGCACTTACCTGCCGAGGAATATTTTTTTATCGTTTTATGAGTTTCCTTTGAAAGGCCTGAGAAGAAAACATGTATTAGCTCCTACAAATACAAGAAATTGAAAATAAAGCATGTTCTGACCTGAGGTTTCATAGATTATTTCTCTAGGAGAAACCTGAAAATGGCATAACAATGAATAGCAGTTCCAGGTCCACTTAATCAAACCAAAAAGGTACAAGAGTGTACCTGCACTAACAAAGCCCCCAAAGCGGCAGATGACTCATCGTCATGGAGTGACCCAACCCAAATTTTAAGAGCAGCATAGTCTAGGAAAGCAAATCCATAGACCCGAGAACCACTAGAAGATAGGGTAACCTGAAAGATCCACAAAGGAAAGGCCACATCAGATCACAACTTGCTACTAAGAATGTTAAAGCAAAATTCATGATATTCAATTACAAATTACAATGTAATTTTACTTGAAACATCCATGCAAAACTACATAGAAAAACTGCAAGAATAAACCTAAATACCTAATTGTTATCAGACTGTAGGAAAATACATTTTTTTATTGGAAAAGAAACTGAAAGTTGCAATAGCAGATTTTAGGGGAAGCTGAATGTTATTTCAGAAAATGCATTATGCGCTTATTATTTAATATATTTATTTTATTTGGAAAAAGTCCATATTACTCCCCTCAACTATAAGCAAAGTCTACATAACCCCCTAAGCTATTTTTTGGTTCATTTTACCCCCTAAACTATGTCACCTGGTGTATTCTACCCTCTAATACAATTTGTCTTTTTTATTTCTCGATGCACAAGTTGAATTTTAATTTCAAATTTTGTATGATTGTAGGGAACATCACAATGTATGTCAAAAAAATATATTATGAATTTTTTGTCATTAGTTTTTGTATAATGTTATGTCCTAAGGATTAATTAATTATTAAATATCTTAACCCCGTCAAAATGATGACAAAAAATCATTTTATATTTTTCTATCATGCCTTATGATGTATACTATCATCTCCCAAAATTTGAACGTAATATGACACTTGTACGTGGAAAAATAAAAAAGACAAATTGTATTAGGGGGTAAAATAAGCCAATGACATAGTTTAGGGGGTAAAATAAACCAAAAAATAGTTTCGGGGGTTATGTGGACTTTGCTTATAGTTGAGGGGAGTAATTTGGACTTTTTCCTATGTTTATCACAATAATCAAGAAGGTTTCGAATTGGTTGCAAAGATAATTGGATCATTATATTACCTCAACATTTCCACTCTCTTATGAGGAAGTGATTTTTTTCAAGTTTAAAGATGGTTAGGTTTGGTGTTACAAGGTATAGAGTACTTTCCATTTGAACTGCTAAGCTTCCAAAGCATTATAGCAAAGCATGGTGGCCCAAAAATAGTCGAGTGGCCCTTGTTAATAGAAGCAAACCTCTTTCAGTGCAAGAAGGTGAACAGCATCAGTACCAATGTTGCTATCAGCTGCTGTTGACGGTGTAGCCACATGGAGCAGTTTTCTTTCGATAACCTAGCAGAAATATTTTTTTTAAAAAAATGTTACATATAAACTATAGTATCGTCACCTGTAAGAGAGGGACTTACATTGTCCTTCAAATATAAGCACAATTGAATAAATGTGTCAAAGGTTCAATCATTGTGTTGCACAGGGTATATAGCTACTAATTACATCCAGAATGTCAGAATTGTGTCATAAGCAAAACAAAGTTTCCTGCCTCAGGCCCTCAGCAAGGATAGGACAACAAATCACTATATACATGACTATATGCACATTTAAACAAAAGAGTGCCCTTCATTCCAGAATTATAACAAGATAATTTTGGACATGCAAGGAAGGAAAGGCAGATTCTAGAAAGGTGAACACATGATGATTGCTTCCGCCACTGGCTAAGCAATGGAGAATCAATACAGCACTCAGAAAAAAAAACTGGGATTCATTACAACATTGAACACTTACTGAATTTGATCCTCTAGCCTTGGCCTGGTTTGCAGATTCCATTTGTTCTATTCTTCCAACTTTATACCTGGAAAGTAATGCCAAACATGAGCAATAACTTCACTGCATCAGCAAAAAATAGCAGAGACAAAATTATACGGAGCACTGCTACAGATGGTTTGCAATATCACAAGATTCAAAAGAAAACTATAGGCCTTGTAGAAACCAATGGAGTAATGGACAAATTTTAATTTCTTGAAAGCTACATCGCTACATCAAATGGATATGGAGGCAATTGTGCAGAGAACATCCTAATATTACAACACCTATAAAAACACAGATACATTGACCTGACATTACTAACATGGAGGACTAGCATGAACTTGGTGATTTTCAATATAATGTTATGACTTTTTGTGGGAACAAGACAAAACATGAACTTGAAGCACTATACCATTCTGGAAGTGAAGAAAACAGAACAGAAAGATGAGCTTACCCCCGAGCTACAAGTTTGTCGACAGCATAATCTATCCCACTTTCTGAAATGCCAACCTTCACATGTGAAAGAAAAAGGAGTTGATCTCATTACCATCAGGCAATAATCATGGATAATGAGTTAAGAATGCACAAGGTGACCAGAATTTAAATCAAGATGGCTGAAAACAAAACTAAGTGGTGTAGTGCTACAGACTGAATGCATTTAGCCATTTGTGAACAAGCAGCACAAAAACTGTGAGATGTAAATGAAACACTTCAAAATTTAGGACTACATTGCAACTGACGTTCAGCTGAAGTATTAACTGCAGCAAGAGAAGTTTATGTACCTGTCGACACTTGCCCACTCCACTAACAGTCATTTTCCAGTCCAGTTCCTTTTGGCCAATCTCGGCGTCTAGCTCATATAGCTCATAAAATTTTCCCTAGAAATAAGATATCAAACATTTTAAGTAGGTAATATGACCTTTAGCGGTACAAAAAGGGATGCAATATGAGTAGCTTTTTGTGGAAAAGCAAGGCAAAATTTGACCTTGGGAATGAGCAGCCTGAGAGTACAGGAATGAATGAACTTTGCAATAAAAGCGAGGAAACTTTCATGGAATAATAATAATAATAATCAGAATAAAAATCTTACAGTTAGTTAAAAATGTAAGGTTTCTGATTGATATATGTCATCAGTATAGTAAAACGGCTAAAGTTACTTTCAGAAAATGGAGAATTGTGCAGTGAACCTTGACCAAAAATAATTATTTCCTTATGTAAACAATCAGGCAATGGCTCACAGGCTCGGTATGATATAAGCTCCATGAGATATTGGTTAACCAGAGAAATAGACTGTCATGTGTCATACAGTATAGTATTCAATATGGCATGAATTGAATAATCAATGATGAATCTTACCACTTTGAAAAAAAGGACAACGTCCATGTATTTGCACTTAATATTCCAATATTGCTTTTGAGATGTTGACATCTTTCTCAATGCATCAGGTGGAATAAAAAGTGTCCTCTTGTCAAAAAGTGGATCATCTGGCCACCTTCTATTTGCATCCCTGATGCTAGATGGATTCAGCCACTCAAATTTGCTGCGCGCACTATCAGCCATTTCATCATGATCCGTCTCAGTACGTGGACAATGATCTGATTTCATCTTCTTGTTCAAGACCGAGAAAGGGGAATGTTGCTTGTTGGAAGCCACACCTTGTTCCTCTTGAACTCGCTTCAGGCGAGGAATGAATGCTCGCATTGCTGGCGTTTCTGGTTTCAGAGGACTAGAAACAAGTTCTGGAAATGGTATAGCAGCTGCTCCAACATGTTTGTCATTCATATGAAAGGAGGGTATTGTCGATTGATTCTTCAATGAAGTTTCATTTGCCTCAAGTTCTGCAAACAAATTTGTTGCTTTAATATAGAAAGGGTCTGAAAACCCTGGGCATAACTTCTTTGAAGGTTCCTCCGTATGAGTACCATTTGCATTTAGCACAGAGGTTGTCGCTGCTCGAGTATATTCACCATTAGCAGACACCAATGAGAACCTCTTTGATGAGCGCTGCAATTGACTTTGATCTGAACTGTGTTCTGTTAAAGGTGTATCTGCTCCATGAGCAGGCCCTAGGAAGATTTTCTTTGAGGAGACCTGTGAAGGAGTTTGTACATCAAAGTCTTCAAATAAGGATGTAGCGTGAATGAAACCATTATTAGGAGACTCTGAGAGTAACTTCTTTGCATGCCCCTGAAGAGGAGTTTGATTCGGCCCAAATTCTGGGAGCAGTGTGCTTGTTTGAACAAATTCATCAGTGGATGGCCTCAATGGGTACTTCTGGGGCTCCTCTGAGAGAGTCATACTCATACCTGAACCTTGTTTTGGAAACATGGTTGTTCTGCTGTATTCATCATTGCAAGGCCCTGAGAACAATGAGCTTGAGCGCCCAATTGATGAAGGATGGTGATTTCCCCCAGGCAAGGTTTTCCCATTCAAATGTCCAACCTGGGAAGCGTCTTGATTTCTGCTGAAAAAAAAAGATGAAATAGCATTATCAGGATAACAAAACAAATTCCCACATCAATGGTTTGTAATGTTTAAAGCAAATGCTTGATCCAATCCATCAGATAATGGCAAGTAAGCAAGAAAAAACAATGAAACAAAACCATAGCTGACCAATGATAAAAACATGAGAGAAACCCTGAGAAATTAGACATCCAATCAAGGCAAGCGCTAAAAAAAAAATCAAGTCCTACAACACAACAAAATCAAGTATCTCAGCAGAGCACAGTAGTTAACTGAAATCTAATATAATCCAAGGCTAATCACAAACTAACACGGGATGTGCTATTGCAGGTATAAATTAGAAAAGTATCACTTGCTAGTGGACACAAACTAACTAATCGCGGTTAGAGCTGCAGTAAAACGAACGGACTAACTAATCGCAGTTCGAGCTGCAGTGAAACGAACGGAAACCACTAAATCCTTAGGCAACTGCAGTAGAATACAGCGAACAAACGCACATAGATGTAAACCCAGCAAAGCACATCAATCAACAGAATCGCTACAGACCCTTAATAGCGAGTTCGCGCCTCACAGCAGCCCAATTAAACTGCCCGAGCCGACGTCTAAAACCCCAAACCCTAGCATCCCCCGTCCACTGCCACGCCAGCGGCACCGAGGGCCATGAATCAGCAATGCATACCTCCCCTGCGGCGGCGGCGGCGGGCGCACGAGCCTCTCCATGATGCTAGCGACCGACCCCGCGGGGGGGCGCGGGGCCTTCTCGGGGGGCGTGCCCGCCCCGGCGCCGTCGGGGTCCCGCGGCGGCCTCTGGAAGAATGAGAGGATCGATTGCTGCTGCTGCTGCCGCCGCGGCTGCATCGCGCGCGGACGGAGAGGGCCTGGGAGATTTGGGAGGTCTCCGCTCGGGCGGGGGAGGCGGAGGAGTGAGCTTGGGGAATGGGAGGGGGAAGATGAGGGAAGACGCGTTTGTTTTGGGGAAATTTTCGAGCGGGAAATTTGGCTCGTCGAAGTGGCGGGCGGGCGGGCCGTGCGAAGCGAAATAGGTGACGGCTGGCGGGTCTAGCACTTTACGCTTTCGGTTCTGGTTGACGTTTTTCTGGGATTAAAATTTGAAAGCGTTTACACAGGCCCTTTGCTACAGAATTATTGACAATACTCGGATGTTAAGAACATGGGCTGCTTGAGTTGTAGAAATCCTCTTAGAGCATCTCCAGTGGTCTCCCTTTTCCCAATCCAACTACCATATTAGGTGAGGTTATGGGAAAATAGTGCTCCAGCAGATTCTCACTGCATCTCCCTTTTCCCAAAAATTATTGAGACATCCCAATAATTAACCCCAACTGTCCCGGAGAGTTTAGTCTCTCCCAATATAGTGGCTGCTATTGGGGTGAGATTATTGAGAGACTGCAAAAGTACCTCTCACAAAAATTCATGAAAGGGGCAGTGGGAAATCCCAATAGCATGTTATTGGGAAATATATATGGAGAGACTGCTGGAGATGCTCTTATGGGAATCCCCATCTCCAGCAATCTCCATTTCCTCGATCTAACTACCATATTGAGAATTATTATGGAAAAACAATGCTCCAGCAGTCTCCCAATACATCTCTCTTTTCCCAAAAATTATTGGGACATCCCAATAACACCACAAATCTCCTCAAATAAAGTGAGAGTATGCTCTTACGAGGTCATCCACTCCAGACTGGAAGTGGAATTCATCCAATATTTTAACCGAATAAATCATTGTGCATGAATTTTAGAAAAAAACACTTTACTCTTTACAACTACTAAAAAACACTTCGAAGTGAAAGGACCTTTTTGTACCAAAATCCATTAGACATTTTTCCCTCCATTTTTAGGTCATGTTTGGAACCCAGGAATTTCACATAAATCAATTCATTTTCAAAGAAAAAACACAGAAAAAAATCACGCATTCCAAACAAGGCCTTAATAAAGGATAACGTGTGCCATCTATGTTAAATTGTGTCCAAACATATAAATAGCTAGGTTTTTTTTAGATAATGGAACAGGAGGTCCCAGCCTCTACACTATCACAGATAGTGTACATAGCAATTCAATACAAATTGGAGAGCTCTTAGGCCCACAGAAAAACTCCATCAAGAGTAACTAACAAAGCAACAGAAGGTTCTTCAAACAGAGAGGCAGCTATGCTGTAATCCTATTCGAAAACATCCATCCAAACTTAGCAAACACCTCCATGACGACCGTCTCCAATAAACAGCAAGCATTCTTCAAGTTTGCTCTTGCATCCTCGTCCTTAGACAGCAGGGACCAAGTGCGAGTCCAATACGTAGCCCTGAAAATTACCTGCATGAAAGTGTTAGCCCTAGAACGATTGAATACCATATCATTTCTATTCAACCAAATTGTCCAACAAATAGCTATTAAGCCTACACATATCTGTTCTCTATGAGCTGGCTGAAAGCCACCAAGCCAGGAGCCAAACATATTAGAGATGCTAGATGGAGGTCGAATTCCAAAGGTGATATAGATTGTATTCCAAATAAGGCGAGTGAACTGGCAATGTATGAAAAGGTGCTCAATAGTCTCAGGAAAGCTACACGAACAACAGTTAAGGTTTCCTTTCCAGTTTCGCTTTGCAAGGTTATCTTTAGTAAGAGTCACTCCATTTTTTATATACCGCAAGAAAATCTTAATTTTAAGTGGTACCTTGATCTTCCAAATAGGACATTTGCGTGATACAATACCATCATTAATCATTGCCATATACATAGATCGTGTTGAGAAAACCCTAGTTTTGTGTAAATTCCAAATGAAAACATCTCTATCACGTGTAAGACTAGTTGCTAAAACTTTTGCCACTAACTGTACCATGTTTCTAGGTTATAGTCAGTTAGCGCTCTTCGAAATGACACATTCAACGGTATGGTGCTTAGCACTTCAGCCACCGTTGCGGTCTTCTTTCTCACTGTATGATAGAGATTAGGAAAGGCCATTTTAAGAGACTGATCACCTACCCAAGTATCCTCCCAGAATCGTGTTTCTGTTCCATTATGTACTTTGAAGCGACCACATTGTAAAAATTGGTCTTTCACCTTCATAAGTCCACACCAAAAATGTGAGTCACCCGGTTGCCTTTCTACTTGGGTAAGGGTTTTATTTGACAGATATTTTCTCCCTAGGAGGTTTTGCCAAATGCCTTCCTCGTTAATTAGTTTGAATAACCACTTGCTCAAAAGGCATCTATTTTGCATTTCTAGGTTCTGAACACCTAGGCCTCCACAGTCTTTTGGCCTACACAAGATGCTCCACTTGGTGAGTCTGTATTTGTGACATCCCTGATGTAAATACCTAGAAAACACCTTTAAAATAGGTTAAAAGGGGACCAATTGTGTTAGAACTCAAAAATTGACCCAAAATTCAAATTAAATTCAAAATTAAGGCCTTTTTGACACCCAACTGAAATCTCAAGAAATTTGTACAAAACTTGAAAATCTCCAAAAACAAAAGTTGTTTGTCATCACAAATAAGGCCTAGTCATTGTTGGGAACTTTTTCAAATTTTGCAGTTTAGTCCCCCAAAACTCGAAAAACAGTTCTGAACACCTGTTTGAATTTGGCTTGTTTGAGCTTGAAAAATTTGAAATTTCAGGTTCACACCAAAAAGAAAGTTGTGTCCCACATTTCAAACTCCAACTTTCATTTTTACACTTTTCAAAGTTAAGTTCAAATTTTTAGAGAAAATTCAAAAGGGGCAAAGGAGCTCCACGGGGCGCCCGACAGACCCCTAGCGCGCTTTGCTCCCGGCCGGAGTCCGGCCGCCACGTGGCCGGCGTGCGGCGGCGTCCACGCCTGGCCGGCCGAGCCGCGGCGGCAGCTGGCTCTTGTCCTCGCGCGGTTGTCCGGCCTCCCGTACGATCGCGTCGCGCGCTGTAGCACCGCATTGCCGCGCCGCGCGGTCAGGCCATCATGGCGGGCGGAGCTCCGCCGTTGGCCATCGCGCGCGCGCGCCGCGCAGAGCCGCTCCGCGGCGGATTCTCTCCCCCGCTACGCGCCAAGTCTCCTCTGCAGCGTATCCCACTCCCTCACGTGACAATCCCCCTCGCCCATACCCTCGCGCGCGCTCTGTTCGAGCTCGGAGCGCATCAATGGCGCGTCGCGTCATCGTCGTCCCTCGCGCGTGCTCCCGAGGCCGCTCATTACTCTCTAGCCCACCCAAGCACTCCACCGAGGACCCACACTCCTTCCCCTTAGTCCACACGCTGCCATTTCCCTCTCCTCGCGTTCGCTCCCATCTTCTTCAACCTCCAGCCGCGTCGAGCAGAGCTCGAGCTCCCTCGCTGCAAACCGAAATCAACCGTGTTTCCCTCCACGAATTCCCAATCCCCCGCGCGTGAAGCTCGCTCACTCACCCAGCTAGCCGCTCGAGCACTCCCCAGCTCGAATCGAGCCACACACGCCGGGAATCGAAACTTTTCCTCATCGCTCGGCCATTTTCACCGTGAACACCACCTCCACGTCGAGCTCCATACCCCAGCCATCCCCGTCTCCGCCAAGCCCTACGACGAGCTCCACCATCGTCCGGTGAAGCTCACACGCCTCTCCGCGCATCGTCTCGACCACCACAGCCCGCTACCGACGTCGCCGGAGCAAACCGCTCCGCCGCTCACCGTCGACGAGCCGCGCCGCTTCACCTCCGGCCACGAGACCTACCTCAACCGACTCGCAGTGAGCTCCTCTCCATTTCCCCCAACTTTCCCCGAGCCAACTCGCCGTCGTTTCGCCGGCGTAACAACGCCGACGAGCCGTGGACCCGTTCGCGTTCCCCTTTTTAGTTCTAGGGTCCTCTGCACAAATATCAGGGACTGGTTTGAAAAGTTTTAAAAGTTCTAGGGTCTCCGGTGTAAAAAGAATCTTAAACCAACATCTATTTTGCTGAGATCTTGTAAGCTCCACCAAAAATTGTACAAAAATCGGAAAAATGCACAAAAATACTCTTTGGACTCGTGAGATTGTAAACTCCAATCTCATGTAAGCATGCATATACTTTTGATGAACCGTTTTTGAATTAAAATTCAAAATGTGAATTTAGAAACTTGTGCACCATTTCAAATCCTGAGCTCCGCTAGGGCTGAGCTTTGGATATGTTGTTTGTAGTAACATGAGGCACCTTGCGTCCAAAGGGAACCTAAAAATATGGACTGTAGCTTCAGTTATGAATTAATTTGTGATTCCTGTCTGAGTTTGACCTTATATAGGTTTCGCTAAGGGTAAAAGAGGAAAGAGAAGATGTTTGACCTGAAATGTTTGACCTAAAGGATAAGGATCAAATAGTTTCGAGTCAGAATCGGATTCTTCCGCGAAACTAAGGGGGCATGTGTTGACACCGGATTTTAACAGGTCACATCGGTGCCAAAAGTGAAGCAGAGGTACAGAATCGGAATTGGAGTCCGGGAAATGAAGCAGTTCAAATCGGAATCGGAGTCCGAGAGGAAGAGCAATTTGAATCAGAGTCAGAGTCTGATAAGAGTCAAAATCGGAGAAAAGGGTGATGATGTGGAGGAATCCTAGGAAGTTGCTAGGTTAAGATTATAGAAGGATCGAAATAAAGAGTCGGTTGTTTTTAAAGAGTTTGAGTCATAAACAGTTGTAAGAAAGATCTTTTCTTTTGTGTCAAGTAAGTTTGTCGTTTACGCTTAGGAGTCATAGCTATCAGGGTATAAATATCGACCCTGCGTGGTCGTAGAAGTCTGTACACACCAACATCAAACAAACCTTTACACTTTTTCGCATCTTACATACATTTGTCGGCGACTTCGCTATTTTCTTTTCACGAGTTCTTCGAGCACGTCAAGGGTGATCAGATTTCAGGGCTTGTTTCGTAAGTTCCGTCTTTTACCGAATAATCCTTAAGCTTTAGCAACCGGCGTATCGTTGTTGCTTCGTTTAAGTTATTCAACAGTTATCGGATAAGTATCTAGGCTTTAGTAACTGGCGTATCGCTGTTACTTCGTTTAGATTTTATTCAACCCTTATCTAGCTTAGAATAAGCTTTGATCGGATGTTATTTATACCTCATTATCGGATCTAGTATAGCCGTTTAGATCTATTCTAAGTGTTGCTCTGCTTAGCTTGTTAGGTTACGTTTTAGTAATCTTACTCTGCTTTGCATCGGAATCGGCTGATCTAGCCGACTCTCTATCATAGATCGGAATTTATTGCTGATCTGGTATTCATCGTCAAATCGGAAATCCAGCCGATTTCATTGTGTTATTAACGTCCGATTTTCCTTGTCAATCAATAGGTCAGATTGACTGGCACGCCCTGCATCATCGGCCACAGCTGATTTCGTGTGCTAGCACGTGAAGGTCTTTCCCGATTTTTGCGTCAACAGGAGCACAGGGGGTACAGGTCGCCGGAGCTTTCACTTCGGAGAAGAGTATTCCGGCTGTGTAGATCCTTGATGGAGAAACCAAAAGGGTCAAATTCAACCGAAACAGAATTGTCGCGTGTCAGGCGACGAACAGAAATCAAATTGTGAATTAAGGAAGGGGAGACAAGAACATCATTGAGAGTAAGGGATGGAGAGATGGCCGCGGTGCCCGCGCACTGAACAGGCAGCGAGGTGCCGTTGCTAACAATGATACGAGAGGTAGAGGGAGAAGTAGAAGAGAGTATACCGGACGAGGAGGCCATGTGGGAGGATGCGCCGGTGTCGAACACCCAGTCATTGGTACTGGGTGGTGTGGACTGGAGGGAGAGGCCGGTCAGGGCCTGGTACAGCGCCGGCGGAAGTTGGCTGACGGGCTAGTGTTGAGCCGCCAGAGACTGCTGTGGCTGGACACCAGGGCGAGCACCCAGCACGCCAGTGGCAGGTGGGACCTGGGGAAGTCCAGCGATCGGCCAGGCCTAAACAGCTCCGTGCCAGGGGTTGTTCCAGGTGGCGGTGGAGGGAGCGCCGTGGGGCTGTCCACTGTTGGACGGGCCGCCCTGGTTGTTGGCGTGGCGAGGGCGGCCGTCCTGCTTCTTGCGCTTCCATGCACGGTTGTCGCCGGAGGACTGGCCGTTGGCCTGCGGTGCTGGCGAGGGAGGAGAAGGCGCGGATCCGGTGGCGGGCGTTGCGGAAGGAGCACTGGTGGAACGCGCGACAGTGATCAGGGCCGTGGCAGCAGCCTTTTTGGCCCGATTGTTCATCCAGGACTCCTCCTGCAGAAGGAACGATCGGGCCTAACGAAACGTCATCCTGGGGCGCGAGGCGGAGATGGTGGTGACGCAGTTCGCGAACTTGTCGTTGAGGCCGCTGAGGAGGCTGATGACGAGGTCCGGGTCGGAGACGGGAGCACCGACGTCACGAAGAGTGTTGGATAGAACCTTGATCTTGCCGCAGTACTCCGTGATGGTCATGTCCTCCTGGCTCAGCGCGTGGAACGCCTGGCGAGCCTGAACGGTGCGTTGGACGACGTTGTCGAGGAACTGGTCGGTGATGGCGGTCCAGGCGGTGTAGGCGTCGTCGGCCGGCTGTATGACGGCAGTTAGCAGGTCGGGGAGAGCGTGGTGTAGAGCCAAGAGACGATGCATGTGTCGATCTGTGTCCACTCGGCGTCGTCCAGCATCATCTGCGCGAACCGAGTGCCGTCGACGTGGTCGAGGATGCCGAACTTGCGGAACGCAACGAGGAAGAAGCTGCGCCAGGTGCTGAAGTTGGAATCGCCGAGGTCAAGTGTCACAGGGACGTGACTCTTGATATTGACGAGCTGCGCCGTGGCCGCCGAGATCGCCACGACGGCAGCGGCGGCGAACGGGTTGGAGCCCGATGCGGTGGAGTGGGTAGACATGAGAACGGAGGAAGGGAAGCAGCGGAAGAATCGAGAGGATCAGACGATGACTGATACCATGAAAGAGAGTAAGAGAGGCAACGCAAGTTGTATTGATTATCTCAGTGAGCTTAAGTACAGGAGTTGGTTTAGCGCATGCCGCTGTAAGTGGACATCACGCCAACGGATCAGCAGGTGCGGAGGACTCGGTCTACTAACAGCTATCGAGGACTCAGCCTCAACTACCCGTACATGTACTCTTACAAACACAATCAAACGCTCAAGATGGCGAATGACGTGGACACCAATCACGCTGTCTCACCGGCACGGCGGCACCCCGTGTCGTTGACAGCTTCTTGAGAACCGGCTCACCTTGGATCACCAGAAAGGTGAGCTCTCGTGGTATCTGCACCTGAATACTGATCAATGTTTCCTGCTTCTTCTTTAAAAAAATAAAGTTGAATCCCGCAAATTGATTCTTTGCAAAAAGAAGTATTTTCCAGACAGCGGTGATAAAAGAAAATATTGCTTTGGAAATAGTGAACACATTAAGATACAACGGTGCCAATGTAATACCATGGTAACATGATTTGTTTCTCTACGAGTAGGAATCAACTGACAGTGGTGGAAATAAAAAAAAAAAACGAATGTTTGCGTTACATCACATCACCCTCCAGATGAAGAGTCAATACCAGCTGCAGATGATATTTGCCTGCGGCCTGCGGGCATGTTGTAGATGTTGAAAAATATGCGAGGTCGTCATCAAATGCAAGTAACACAACAGCACCAGCAAATCTAGGCAGAAATCACACAAATGGCCATCAAATCAAGGCAGCAATGATCGATAGAAGTTATTTTTTTCCTCAAGTTAAACATGGCAGGCAGTCAGGCACCTATGATGCATCATCAGTAGAGTTTTTAGACAGAATGAAAGTCATAGCTGAAAGGGAAGCTGAAATGGTAGCTTGAATTTGGATATTCAATTACCATAATTGGCTACCAATCTTCGTACTCATCTAAAAATTGTAGGCTTCTCCGAGCAAAGTACAGCTACAAGTCAAAGTGAGCAATTTGGATATTGGATTAGCATAATTGGTTAACAAAATTTAATGCTCATAGTGAGACAACATGAATTCCAAGAACACACAGATCAGCTAACCAGGTTTTGGATGTATCTTCTAGTGAAGTGCCATGTTGGTATGCTAGACGAGATGCTACCATTGCTACTAAAGATTTGATATCCCACAATATGAAAAACACACTAAATTGAATTAAAAAGGCTTCCTTTATCAAAATGTGACTGTCACTCAAGTTAGCTGCTTAATGCAGCTCAATCGAGCAACCAAAGAGAATACTACCAAGAACACAGGGAACATCTAGTGCTCAAGGAAGCAGCTTGCCTGCCATGAAGCAGCCGAACTTATTGCTCCGGGAGTACTCGTACGGCACGCCGGCGACAGTGAGCAGGCGCTCCAGAACCTCCTTGACCCGGTCAGGCTCCGCCGTCTCGCACTCGAGCTCGTAGCTTGTCCCGAAGTCGAACCGCGTCTCGTCGAGCTCCAGCACGAGCCCTTTCCCCTCGCCGTCCTCCTCCTCGAGCTCGTATACGGCGCGCGTGTTCCGGAAACCGCCGAGGCAGACGAACGGCGCGGCGTCCCCTCCGACGCCGTACTCGTCAGCGACGAGGCGGACGATGGGCGAGTCGACCCCGCCGAGCCGCGCGGGGTCGTCGGCGCAGGCGAGGGCGAGCGCGGGGTCGAGGGGCTCCTCGATCTCCTCGACGCGGCTGACGCCGCCGACGAGGCGCGGGCGGCGCTTGAGCGCGAGGACGGCGCGGGTTGGGGCGCTGTCGTCGGTGCCGTAGAGGCGGACGCGGAGCGCGGCGGTGGCGGCGGCGAGGGTCCGCGCGGCGGAGTCGAAGAAGAGGTTACGCTGCGCGTGGGTGCGGCGGAGGCGGGGTAAGAGGTAGGTGGAGAGGCGGCGGTGGACCGCGGCGTCGGGGAGGCGGAGCTTGATCTCGACCTCCATCTAGGAAGAGGGTGGTCTGCTGGGGTTGGAGGAGGGTGTCGGGGTGAAGGAGAGGCTGGGGTTGGAGGAGAGGCCGATGCGCTGGGCCTTGGAAGGCGCGGCGCCGGGCGCCGGGTGGAGGAGGTGGAGGAGCGGGTTGGTGTGCGGGGGCGGCGTGGTGTAGCCGGTGGTGGTGGTGGGTGGTGGGGTGGTGCCGGCGGCGGCGCGGAGGTGCTCCTCGAGCTCGTCGCGGTCGGAGGAGCGGACCTCGATGCGGGTGGGGTTGCGGCGCAGCATTGGATTGGATGGGGGTTGCCGGGTTCGGGGCAGGGCGGTTTTCTTCGCCGCTCACCTCTCTGTCGTGTGGGCCCCATAGTGTGTTGATGTTTCACATATACCAGCTTTTACAATACTCGTACGAAATTGAGAATTCGTTTTTTTCTAAAAAAAAATGCCATTCAGATGTCACCATGCTTGGTTGTACAGTACGGGACCTTATTTCAGTGACATACATGTTTGTTTCTCTCCTAAGAAAACTCGTTATGATTTGCCAATTTGCTCGTCTAGTACAGCAGCTCAATGAACAAAAATGCCAATACAACATCAACACCTCGGCCAACCATTCTATAAGCAACACCAGAACTCAAGGATGCAGGATGGAGGATGCTAGCAAGACGGAGTGGACGCCAATCATGCCGTCTTCTGGAAGAGGTCCTGGAGGTCCATTATATCAGCAAGAACACCTGCAGCTGTGGTGTCGTTGCCAGCTCCTGCCCCTTGGATCACCAGAGGGGAGCTCTCGTAACACCGGCTGTATATCTCCACCTGATACACGGCATAAAACACATTCGTAATTTCTGAAATCGGAGACAACCAAATGATATCTCGGACATTGATTGATGCTTTGGGAAAGAAGGGTAGCATACCACATTGTCACTTCCCCTCAATCTACCCAGCGCAGAATCTTTTGGGAGCTCTTTAAGGCCTACTTGGCACCTGAAGAACTGGGGCATTAGACCACACCATAAAAATACAACTATGCTGTAGCATGTAGATTCAGAAAACAGTTCAGGCCCTGATTCATGATGCCAGCAGATATTGCACACTATATCACACTAGGATGGATGCATACCCTGTGCTCTCAATCTCACAGACGTAGCGAAGAACATTTCCTCTTGAAGATGCTGCTTTGACTCTTTCTTCCATGCCCTTGTCAAGATGCCCTAAACCACTTTCAAGGAAGTCCTTTGAGGACACTTTATCGGGTCCTAGTTCGCTAGGATATAAACTCTCAACCTGAGAGAAGAGAAACACAAAATTAGCTCACTTAATAGACATTGTCTGATTAATTACAATATCAGTGATTCACTTAATAGTGGGCCATTTATATTAATGATGTAGCTATACAGAGCTGAAATCATAAATCATGAGAAATAATATAGATGGCATACATTGATATTGTCCATGCTGATTTGTTGCCCCAGAAGCCTAGCCAGGATTAATGCCTGCATACAAAAATGAAGATTCTTAACATCAAAATCCTGGGACACGAATAAACTTAGCACGGCAGAAGTTCACGCAACACATAAAGTTCGCTTAGGAAATTGGGAAAAAAACCAAACAAACAGAGCACCAATTGTAGAATGGGAAATTGTGAGGTATCTAACCTTCCTTGCCACATCCATTCCACCAAGATCATCACGTGGATCTGCCAAAAAGAAACACATCAGTAAATGCACATTTCAAGCTGGTAAAATTAAAAAAAAAATCCTTAAATTGTGTTCTTTGTGTTTAGATTATATGTCTTAATTACAGTAGAGATTTTGTTTGAGGTCAAGAGGTAAATACAAATCGACAAACATGGACATTGTAATGAAAAAAGATTCAACGAGATATTGTAAGACCTGGTTCAGTATAGCCAAGAGACTTGGCCGTTTTTACGACTTCACTAAATCTCTTTCCATCCTCCAGCTCACTCATCACATACCCAAGTGTACCTACAAACATATACGAAGGAAAACCTTTGTTATTTTTCTTTTTTTTGAAAACAGGCCGCCCTTTTTAAATTATGGACAAATAACCACATACCGCTTAGACTACCAACTATACGAGAAACTGGATCTCCAGATGCAATAATACGGGTTACAGAAGCAATCACAGGCAAACCTGCTCCAACCTGAAAGTAACAATTGCACATACAAACTCACAAATGATCTCTAGCAAAAGTGAAAAACACCATAAATAAGAGGAAAAAAATGCTAAACAGAACTATGTCATATGTACTCCCTGACTCTTATCATGTATATGTGTTTTCCTTTCATTTCGAGAAAACAACACTCAACCAACAGCCAATACAAAAATAATACACTGTGCAAATTAAAAGAATGAAATTGCAATGATCTAGTTAGCTTGCATCATAATACCACAGCATTCAATATATTACAGGCAAGGTTCTCATATTTTTTTCGAGAACACGCAGGAGAGCTGCGTATCTTTGCATTAAGAAGAAAAGTAACACATAATGGTTACACGCGGGCCGATTACCGGGCGCACGCACACGGTTTACATTGACACAAGTTAGGACTTAACTGGCTAAAAAAAACACAACAACCTATTGCAAGGTTCTCATATAAACCTATAGCAGCAAAACTCTGGGCATCTATAGATAGCAGTGGTATGTAGGGGCATCCAAATAAGAAAGAAAAGAAGAAAACGAAGCCACAGGTGGAAGCAAGAGCATACAGTAGATTCGAATCTTATCCGACGGAAGTTGGAGACCAACTTCTGAAAATCCTCCTGCAACAGTAAAAAAATACACTTGTTAATAAGATAAGTGCTCTTTGTTGAATCCCAGGAGATAGTGTGATTTCAGCATTAAGAAAGACTAACAGTGTCAGTAAGAGGAAATAAGTAGCATTACATAAGCGCCAGTAAGAGGTTTCTTGTTTGCCAATACAATGCAGCATCCATGATCCACGGCATCCTTCATCAGACTAACAGTGTCATAGGTTGCAGAACAGTCAACTAGTACCAGGCCTGGAAATTGTTAGGTGTGTGACAATGGATGTGAATGCGGATTTTGAATCAGAAATAGCATGATTCAAATCTCATAGACAAATTAGCAAAGGTGTAAGCTTTTGGTGCTCTACTGATTTGAAAATAAATTGCAGAAAGCAAAGTATACAAGAGGTGGAAGAAGAGGAAGATATGTATGTGCAGTTGAGCACAGAATAACGAACCAGTTGTTCTTCCAAGCGTGGTAGCAGCGTCAATGACTTTGCTTCTAGCCTCAGGGTTCTGGAATAGCTGATACTTCCCTGAAATTGCACACTTAAGCTTCTATTACTCTACATGTCAACGAAGGCGAGCAAAAAATCAAATGGTGATCTATCTACCTTGGCCGAGCAGGGAGGACAGGGGAGAGCCGGCAGACTTGGCGGCACAGAGGTTGGTGAGGAGCGCGTCATCGAGGCCGCTGGAGTGGACATCTTCGGCAACGAGGAGGGAGGAGCTATCGGCGACGCCCACCACTCGGATGGAGACGCCCTATCGGCGATAACAACAGCAGAAATCATCAGTGATCACCGAATCGATCAGGCATACAAGTGACCAGATAGGGGGCAAGAAAAGCAATACCTGGTTGGCGTGGAGGGGGCGGCATGACACGATGTGACGGAGGAGGTAGCGGCCGACGCCGCCGCAGCCGAGGAGCACCACGGGGAGCACCGACTTCACCGGCGTCGGCATTTGCCCAGCCTGGATTCGCCCGGAGAAAAGCAGGGTCTATATGGGAGCCGCCGGCGTACCTCCAAGGGCCGTTGAATCCAGCAATCGCCGGCGGGAATCCTTCGTCGCGGCCGTCGCCTGTGACGCGACGGAGAGGGGAGGTGGGTGCTCGTGTGGTGTACTCGCACAGACCGAGCTCGTCTCTCTGGCGTGTGGGCCCAAAAAGAGTGGGCCGCGCTGGTTCAGCCACCACTAGAAGAGGCGTGGGACCATGGTGTCAGTCACTTCTAGAGACAGACTCGTCCCTGCGGCGGCTGCGGCGGCGGCAAATGAGAGCTCGACGCCGGCGGACAAGCCTCGATCTGCAGCCATGGGTTGAAATGAATCGAAGATGGGAGCAGACAACTCTTGATCCTGTACGAGAGGACGGCAGCTTCCCGCCCATTCACCTACGGAGTTGTCCAGCTCGGTTCGTCCCCTTCCCCCTGATCTCGCATTCGATTTTGCTTGCTTGATCAATCTGTGCCGGATTGCATTACAATGTCGTGTAGAATAGCTGTAAATCGATTGGATTTTGTCTGAAATCAACACTTCAGTGCGAGATTGCAGACATCAAAACCCTAGCAGAGCGTGCATATAAACATGTAGTCTGCGTAACCTAGTCCATTTGATTTTTCAGAAATCAGTAGTACTCCGTACACGTCAGCACGATAGATAAGCGAAAGCACAATGGGTGCGCATCTCCAACTGATTGTTTATGTCCGAATGTACACAGGCAATCAGGTTAAATGCCCAAAAACCGCAACACCACTGCTCTGGTAGGGGATATTATTACATTACTAGCATATCCCAAAAATTGTTGCAGAGCAACAGTCTTGCCAAACACACATCTAGCCATGATAGGCTCACACTGTCACAAATACATGCCGTCCTGTTGGCAAATGGTACTGGAAGTTCACTACTGCTGATAATTGATTTCAGTCATTGCTTGCCTTGAGAAGGAACACATTATCTGGATAGGCTAAACTTCCTTCATTCCGTTCTTGACATGGTGAGAACTGAGATCTGAGGAGTGCGAATCTGCAAAAGGGTTTCCATGCCGATCAATTTTTTTTTTGAGATCCCACAAAGGCTCACATTGGAGGGCCGGTTCAAGGATTGCCCCTCGAGCCCTGCAGTCTTCTATTCTCTTCCATATACCATCTCTTCAATCTCTCTTGAGCAGTCGCCACCTGCAAATAGGAATAGAGAATAATTCAATATATTGTGTAACCTTCTAGCAGGCCATGTGTCAACAATAAAGGTTGCAAATAGCATAGCTAAGTATACAACACCAAGGAAATAGCGAGTCAAAGTTTACCTGTTTGTCCCAGTCGGTCTTTAAGGTTATGATCAGAAGCACAATGGTTTGGACTAGTGTTCCAAGCAGCATGCCAATCCAAATGCCCTGCGCAGCAGACGACCAAGTGGACTGAGGAACACAGGTTACAGCTACCAAAGTACCAGACACAATGGTACTGCCAAATTGTATGATCTTACCTTAACTTGAAATCCCACAACATAGCCTAGGACTGCGCCAAGAGGAATGCCAATCAAGTAGTATGATGTAACGTTGACATAGGCAACTACAGTTTGCCAGCCAGCACCAACAGCCACACCTACAGATGATGAGGTAACGTTTTAATACCAATACAATGAAGTACTTTGCGCCAATCTCTATCACTTGGAAAAACTGATAAGTATACCTGATAGCACTGGCTGAACACTGTTCAACAATATGGAGAAGGCTAGCAGAGGCGAGAGGTCAGCAACTGCAGCAGCCACTTCTCCGCTCTCAGTAAATATGTAAGCAAGGCTTCCACGGAAGACAAGGAAGAACACAAATAAAACGAATCCAATCAAGGAAGAAGTGAGGACGACATTGTAGATCGCAAATTTGGCCTTTCTTGCACTCCCAGCTCCAAGCTCATTTGCCACTCGCACTCTGAAGATGCATTGCGTTAGCATCAAAACTGTAGGAAGAAGGATTACATGAAAAAAAAACTAAGACAAAGTAATTACCCTGTTGCGGCCAAGAAGCCAACAGAAATCATCATCTCCCAACCGTTGATATTAATGCTGCACATTTCACACATCGATACCACGCCGATTAGTTATGCTTGCTATTTGTTACCACAAAAGGAACATGACCAGTACAGTGAAATGTAGCTACTCTACTATTCTGGTAGTTAGCACCAATTATAGTGAAGAGACAAGAGTGTATGGAAGAATTTTGAACAGCAACTATTAAGTGAAGTAGTACAGAGTAATCTGCATATTACCATATTGAAAGGGCGTCAAGTGCAACCTCTGCATTCTTCATATATCCTGTGAGGAGCACCAATATGGTGTTGTACCACAGTTCCAAACTGAAAAGGCCAAGCACCAGATCAATGAACATGTATTGCAGATTTATCAAAATATTGATAAATTTAATAAAAGAAGCCACAATAAGTAGGATAACACCCATTAGCATGTACACTGTAACTATTATAGTTATCAGAGCTGTTTCTTTTTCCTTCTGAAACTGCATATTGTGCGTACTGAACCATAAGAATGATGCTTACCAGAGCATGACACCAGAAGACAACGAGAGCTTGATGATGGCACCAAGGTCAGTGAACGCAGCAGATGAGAACCCTGTCCATGTGAGAGGGCAACCACCGAAGAAGACAAAGGCAAGCTGGCCAAACACGGGGATCCACATGGCGATGACCATGGAGCCCATGACCCCAGCAAGACCGAGCTGGAACTTGACCGTCATGAGCCAGGACAGGCTGACGTGGAGTGCGAGGTTGAGCATTGCAAGGTAGGTGATGATCATGTTCTTGCTCTGCGCCTGGAGGTACATCTGGAGCGTGAAGGACCAGACGTAGGAGAACATGACGGGGATGTACCAGAGCGAGATGGTGCCGGCCACGGCGGAGATCTTGGGGTCCTGACCGAGGGCGACGAGCATGGGCTCTGTGAAGATGTAGACCGGGAGCAGGACGACGGAGCAGAGGAAGAGGATGATCCATGAGCGCTGCAGGTAGATGCCCAGCATGTGGTACTGCTTGGCGCCGTAGGACTGGCCACAAAGCGTCTCCAGCGCGCTCGCCATGCCCAGCTGCAGTTGACGCCATGAAACACATGCATTACATTGGTTGGCACATGCAGTCAGAATGTCAGATACCCAATCGAGTTTAGTTTACAATTGTTTTCAGCTGTTGATGTTTTTACAGGTTGTTTTCTTCATGTTGGCGATGACACCAGGGTGATGTGCGCTGCATAGCAGAGCAGAGGTTGACCGCGAAGAAAAGGAATTTGGGTAGCAATTAACGGATGGAAGGAGTCGTCTGTGCATCTTGTACCAAGACTTTTGGGGGCACCACGGACTGGACAATCGATGATTGGCGTCATGGCCGCTTTGGGTACAACGGAGAGAAGAACATGGCAATTTGAACACGAACATATTCAATATTGTCTCTGTTTTGCACTGCACGTGCGAGAAAATTTCATAGTGATTTGAGCGACTGGTTCGATGCAAATACATACGGTGAGGTTGGTGCCGAATTTAACTGTGGACCCCGAAATACTGATGAATGTAATTATAACTGACGGTGTTGATGGTAGTGGGCCCCAACACCGTTGGTTTCAATTCAGCCTAATGAGCATACTGGTATGGTTGATGCATGTAAAATTACTCCTCATGCGCTTGTACGTCGCGTCACTCTCATGCATTGAGGTGGCCAGTTTTGTAGATCTAGTGGCCAGAAAAGTTTGTAATGGTAGGTCTTTGGTCCTTGTCCACGTACTAGTGTTTGTTATGGATGAAAACGCATGCAGAAACAGAGGAGTTGCCTCGGTTTGGACTTGAGACTAGTCGTGCTTCAAGTCGCTGTTTGGCAGTAAGCACTGGGCTTTCTCCTAGAAATAAAATAAAAATAAAAATGTGGCTTTATCATGTGAAGGAGTACGTCTTCGATTTGTGGAGCTCTTTTGTGCGGTGCTCCTGCATGACAGGATGATGATGACATCTCGACCGTGTTTCCATTGATGCAGTTAGCTCGAGGGAGAAACATGAATGAAGCCATTAAAAGAAAGAAAGAAGAATACTTAATTTGTGCATATACTAGTGTACTGTTATACGGTATGCATGGTAAGATTATACAGTATTAGTAAGCACGAACCAGTATGCCGTTGCTGAATCGCATGAGGACGGTGGAGACGAGCGCGTAGGCGGCGAGCTCGGTGGCGCCGATGTGGCCGATGAAGGCCTGGCTGATGACGGTGACGCCGAAGGAGGAGAAGCGCGTGAAGATGGAAGGCCCCGCCACCACCCAGAGCTTCTTGTTCTCCTCCCAAGCACGACGCCCCAGCGGCAGCGATGACCATGCCTCTTCTTCCACCTTGCTGATGGAGCCGCCTCCATCCGCCCTCGGCTCCAGCAGCGGCACCTTGCTCGCCTCCATCGGCTCCTGCTGCTGCTTCTCCATGTCTGCCGTCCAGTCGTCCTCGATCGGGTTTACTTGCTTGGTTTATGATCGGGCTCTGGTGTGGTGTATATGTATGAGGCACAAGGCAGGCAGGCAGGCAGGCAGGAACCCAATAATATATGACTGATGGCAGCACAGCATAAAAGTGAGCAGAGCTGGCAGAGCCAGAGACGAGAATCGAGATGAGGTGGGAGGTAGCTGGGAGCTGGGGGGCATCATATCATGCACGGGGTGGTAGCTGGGAGCGAGGAGCGGACGAGATTGCCCCTTGAAGCCTGCAGCCTGGTGTTGGTAAGGAGGGTATAATGGGCATTTGTCCAAATTGTTTGTGGACTGTACCTGGACGCGGCCATTGATTGATCCTGTGGCCACGAGGCAAGCACGTGTTCCATCTGTCATACAAATCTGCCCAGTCAAACTTTTCTTTAGGTTTGAATTTTTTATAGGAATATTATAATGTTTCATAACTATAACTATCTATTTATTGTATGAAAAAATATATTAAAAATAAATTCAATTAATTATATAGTACCATAATCAATGTTATATATATTTGGTTAAAGATGAGATAGGGTGACTCTCTAGAATGCAAGAATTTATTCAAAAAAGGAGAGAGTACGTCGTAGCTAGTGTCTCCTATCAGCAGCTTGCAGCTTATATGACTGTCTTGCTGTGGATTGAATTGTTGGTGAACATTAAAAAGAAGGAAAGCACAAGAAGCGCATGCATCAATAATTGAATTAATGGCGACTAACTAACTAGCGGCAAGATACCATAAGTGTAAAGTATCCTTACGTGTGCGCTTTTTTATTTATTTGTGGGGCTGGCCATGTGGTTGCTACTCTGCCTACGTGGATCGAATCGGAGGCGGCAACGACATAGTATGCAAATAATGGTGCAGGCAGGCAGGCAGGCAGGCTCTAGAGGTCGGTTCGCTCTCGGGCTTAGCTTAATTGCGGTGTAGACCGTGGCACGTAGCAAAAGGCCGGCCAGCTGCTCTTGGTCCTTGGCTTGCGATATATGTGGACGGCTACCCGGGCGTCGCGTCGGACATTCATGCATTGCGTTAACTTGTCCTTGACTCTGCATGATATGCGTGGTAACAGCTAGCAACGGGGATTTGTTTTGTATGCTCTGCTCTGTGCAAATGAGATGGCCAGCAGGGCAGGGGAACAACGTTCTGATCCAGTTGAGCTTTACATCAACTTCTTATTATTAATTACATCGGTATATAGACGATGGCAACAGGATAGGAGGATCATACTATCGATCAGAAAGCCGCCTGCAGCAGGTAGCCCATGAATGCGTTTTGTTGGTGCGCGGGATGCGTTTTCACGGTCACCCTACCTACACGTAAGTACTACTACGACACACGTGCACCTATCTTATTCTTATCCATATATCATATATACGTGAGTGGTGCGCGGGAGACGAACTTGCCAGCTGCATCTGCCAGGGGCATCATGCGTTGTATCGTGTCCGATCCCTGCGTAAAAATATATCTGTATGTGTGTGAGATAGAGATGTACATACGCCGTCGTCGCCATCAGTACGTACGTATATGGTGCGCCTTCTTTGGTATTTTTTTTTATGCGAACTTCTTTTGGTTAGTGACAATTCGTCAATTTGCACACACCGGATTGGATGCAGAGACGATGGGTCCGAACGAATAATGAGCGAGTCCGAATTGATCCTGACGTCTCCAACCGCCCACATGCATTGGTTGCCGCATCTTTTGCCAGAGGAAAAAAATGGGGTGCGCCCGGTTATTCTCTGCATATATAGAGATCGAGGGAAGAAAGAAAATAATAGAGAATCTAACGGGTTCTCTCAGCTAGTTGCCCACTAACAACATGCTTAAATTGGCCATCATCTCCACTCATGTAGGGTGTGGGTAGATATATTAGATGAGATAATGTCTCACTCGACTAGTAGAGAATCGAGCATTATCTCTCTAACGTTAATACCGGTTGTCTTAGAATTCGGTACTAACGTGTTCCTGTGGTTTCCGATTAGGGGTGGGCATTCGGTACGAAACGAATTGAACCGAAAGTACCGAGGCAATTTGGTTCCCAACATATGGATACCGATCGGTTCTTTTTAGAAATAGGTACCAAGGAATTTTGGTTTTGGTTAGTTCGGTTCGATTCCGGTACTAACCAAACAAACCGACATACCATCGAAATCACAGAAAAAAATGAGCCCAAACCTTTCAAATCAACCACAAATCATCACAAGCAGAGTAGATCGAGGATGGAGAGAGCTTACTGTAAGGAGGAGAAAAGGCATCGCCGCTGGATTTCTCGATGCTGCTGCTGCGCCACTGCTGTTGGCTCCACCGGCGAAGAGGAAGCGCCGCTGCCGGCTGCTCTTGAGGTGGGCGAACTGGCGCGGGGAAGGCGCCGTCGTCGGCCGCTCCAGGGAGAAGGGCGGCTGGCTGCGAACCAGAGAGGGGGGCGGCGCAGCTGCTGGCTGCGCAAGGGAGAAGAGAAGGAGAGAGGCACGCATGGGAGGGGGGGCGTAGCTGCTGCCTGCTGGTGGGGTGGGGAGGGTGGGATTAGGGTTTTTTTGCCTGTTTATATACCTATGATGGTTATTGGGCCAGCTGATGTTGGGTTTTTGATGGGCCTCTCTGGTCATCTCGCTTCTTCTCGGTTAACCGAGTACCGAACCGAGCCGAACCGAGAACTTCAGTTCTCTCCGAACAGGTACAGAGTACCATACTGAATATCTCGGTTCCGGTTCCGGGTAAATTTGGTTCGGTACTCGGTTCTCGGTTTTTCTGCCCAACCCCATTCCCGATGGCCTTCGGACCATTTAGTACCGGCTCGTAACGGGGCAGTCCATTTAGTACCGGAAGCTCGTACTAAACCGGCTTTGCACACGGAACTAAAGCTAATGTTTCTTCTAGTGCTCGTCAATCAATTAATCAAACAACTTCACAAGGTCATCTGCTTATGTAATTAGCCAAATACTCAATCAGCTTGTTTTCTCTCCATCTGAGATATACATGTCTACCAAGCCTCATACACGAGCCACCAATTAAACACCCCTAGCGGCGTATATGCACACTGCCGGGCGCGGGCCGGCACCATTTCCACCTCTACTTACTATACGACTGGCTGCACATGCATGCATGTATGGACCATCACCCGCTTATTTATGGAGTTGGAGTAGCAGCTGTATGGATCAACTATCTCGCTCTGACTATTAATAGATAGATCGCCACCGTTGCAATTTTTGCTTGCTGATGATCGACGATGGAACTGCTGCCAATGTGAGACAGCAACAGTGCAACACACAACAAAAAAGAAAAAGGAAAAAGATTTGGTCGCTCTCTCTAGCTCTCTCCATCGGGCCGGCGTGTTGCACGCACGCACGCACGCACGTGGAGATTCTCTTACCACATATATATACTTTGTTTGCTTTCATTTGTCTCTTTGTATGTGCACGATCGATGATATATACACTTTTGTTTGCTGCTAATATGATTCTTCGTCGGGTCCTAATTGACATATGGTATATATCATCCATATATATGCTCAATCTAGCTAACACGTGTGTTATAATTACATTTCGATCTCTCAAATGCGCAAGCACGGATCAGGTGGTTACTTGTTGGGGACTTGCATAGGGTCCAAAGGCATATACAGTGATACAGATGGCTCTCGCAGTCCTGTCCCCTGTCCTGCCCATCTCTTTCCATCATACTCACCTCGTATATATACTATACGTGTTGTGTGATCTCAAATAATTGAAGCTAAGGCATGGCATGGAGCCATGAAACACGACCTAGCTAGGATTCCCGTCCGTACGGTTGTCGCCGTCTCTCCTCAATAAGGCCCCGTGTGATCTCAAATAATTGAAGCTAAGGCATGGCATGGAGCCATGAAACACGACCTAGCTAGGATTCCCGTCCGTACGGTTGTCGCCGTCTCTCCTCAATAACAGATTCTTTTGATGATGTCAAACCTCGGCTCTCCTCAATACAGGCTGACATGCAGCTCTAGGGCATACACGGTCTGCAACAGTAATTGTACCGTGTCGTGATCCGGCCAGAGCATCCCATGCATGTTTTCAGCGTGCAGTGCATATGCAGCTGCAGGATACCGACGAAATACAATGTCGATCGATCGATCAGTCTTTGATCAGGTGGTGAGTCCATGTCCATGTGCTGCTACCAGCTGCTGCAGCGAGAGGGGAGTGCAGATGCTCATCGTCGTCGTCGGCGGCGACCATGACCAGTCGGCGAGGAGGGTGGCCACGGCGTCCGTGGGGGTGTAGAGATCCCACCACACGTGACGCTCCGGCGTGGCGCACGCCATCCCCTTGCTCAGGCAACCTACCGACGCCTTGAAAGGGCCCAGACCGCAGCACGCCTCCCTCGTCTCCTCCAATCCTGTACAATATACGTACGTGTGTGTTTGTCGTCGCCCGGCGACACCACACACAGAGCACCATGGTCAGAAATGACAAAACAAACCTACTACTATTAGTATTTCACACGCAAGATGCAAAAGCAGCCATGCAGGCATCTTTTCTCCCTGGTCGCAGGAAAGAGAAAACGATCATGCATATGCATGTCCTTTTCAGTATGACAAAACCACGATGCTTTGCTTTGACAGAATTGAAAGCCAAAGGGGAATCAGTCAGAGAGAGATGGGGGGGACTCCGGTGCGTGCCGCCGGCAATTGGCTTGGAGGCAACAACTACCTTACCAACGGAAATCAATTCCTTTTATTTCTCAATCCACCTTCAGTAATCACACCTACGTACAGTGATTTTTACTGTATCTCACATTCAACGCAACAAAGACACAGGTACATGCTTATTTTCATGGTTGGTCAGCAAGGACGGCATCGTTTATGTCATGTCTTTTTCAGTGAGAAACCTCAATTACTGGACAAGGGAGACCAATCTCCTCTTAGCTTTCATTTTCACCAGAGTCGAGAGAACTCTGGTTTGGATTAGTACCTCCTTAGGACAAACCATATTCATATGGGATGGAGACCAATTTCTTCTTAGCTTTCATTTTCACCAGAGTCCAGAGAACTCTGGTTTGGATTATTACCTACTTAGGACAAACCATATTCATATGAAGGAGACACCAATTTATTGGAAGCAATTGGGTTGATCTCTAATGAGCCGAGCATCTTTGGCACGGTAGCATGAAAATTGTGCTGGTTTCAGCAGGTTGGATAAACATGGTCAGGGGTGCTAAGATTACCAGGGTTCATTCTGATCGATTTAGTTTGCCCAATTTGTTATCTGTTACTAATAATTGTTACTTTTCAAGTGTGCAAACATTTTGTATATATAGGGAATTTAAAACTTCGAATTAACGATAAGAAACTTACTGTTCTAAACAGAACAAAGAGGCAAGTTTTAATATTGAAAATATGCTTTCTGGTTTCTTAGGAACTTCTGAACTACTAATCGTTTCATATGCTCTTAGCAGGAGTAGGAAATGGTCTGATCGATTATATTTCAAAACTCAGTGCCTTATAGCAGATACTTATTGTTGGACTAGATACGTCATCGCAGTATGCTAAATTCAGTTAAACCATTTGATCAGCCACCTGCCCACCTTAGCATGAACAATGTTCTGCATAGCAGGCTAATATTGTATATGGCAGAACAGAATTGTGCAGGGTCATGATTCAGATACTTATGGATGGACTATATACCTCATCGTAGTATGCTAAATTATGTTATAAACCATCTGATTAACCACCTTGGCAGCTGAACATTGCAATGCATAGCAGGGCTAGGAGTGCAGGGCACAGCATAAGCGAGAATTGTGCAGGGTCATGATGCAGGCTTGCAGAGCATGCAAGTCTGCAATCTAGAACGATTTAGAACCTCTGAAATCAAGAACCGCGCGAAACAAAATTGTTCAAGTACGATCAGCTTACCATATCTGCCGGGATTGGAGATGATCTCCATCATCCCTTTGTAAACGTCGCAGAACACGACGTCAGCACCAGGCAGCTGCGGCCGCAGATCATCCAGCCTCGCCGCGAGCCTGGCATTGAACCCCTCGATGAGCTCGTTCGCCTCCTCCACGCAGCCGCCATGGCCGCTGCCAATCCCCTCCCACATTACGCGCGGCGCGCAGCCCAGCGGCGCCACCCCCATCACCGCCACCCTCCTCACCTCCGCCTCGTACAGCTCCGAGACCGCGCGAGCGATACGGTCGGCGAGGAGACGACCGAGTCCTCGGCGGCCGTGCTTGGGCGCGGCGGCGTCGGCGGCCTCCGCGCCGCCGCGCGAGAGCAGGCGCGCGTAGGCGTCGGTTCCGAAGGAGAGGACGAACACGGCGGCTTCCGCGGCGGCGGAGGAGGCGTCCTGCGCGGTGCCCGTCTCGAGCTGCAGCAGCTGCAGCGTCTCGGCGGCGAGGCGGAGCTGCTGCCCGACGGCGCCCATGCGGAAGATCCCGCGGTCGCCGCCGTAGTGGTAGTACTGCGGACCGCCGAAGTTGACGCCCCTCGCCGCGGCGGACGCCGTGCCGTTGAGGGTGGAGATGAGGGGCGGCGACGGGAGGCCCATCTTGGCGGCGAGGAGGTCGGGGAGGAGGCGGCGGGTGGAGGGGAAAAAGAGGCACGGGCCGCCGGCGCCGGTGAGGGAAGGCGTTATGGTGAGGTTGAGTGGGAGGATGCTGCCTGCGCAGCTCACGGTGGAGTCGCCGAGGACGAATAGTGCCGTGGCCGGAGAACGAGAGGTTTCAGCGTCAGCCGCGGCGAAGTGGAGTAGGATGGAGAGGAAGAGGAGGAGCGCCATGCCTGCGGCGTTGTGGCGCGAACAGGTAGTTGGCGCTCGCGGCGAGGTTGAAATGGCGCGCAATACTGACATGTGGGGCCCAGTCCATCGTCCCCTCTCCTCGCCTCGGAGCTAAAGGAGCAGGTGTTATATGTGATTGTATGTGTTTTCAGGGGGTGCTGTAGAAGTATAGCATGTCTGATGACCTATTTGCACGAGCACCCCTTCAGCGAAAGGAAATTACTGCTGTTGAAAGATCCCAGAGCCAAAGGCCAAAGAGCCTGCAGGTGGGGATCTCTGAATCTCTGACGCTCAAGCACCCTCCGCTGACCGAGGAAAAGGGGAGGACCAGAAAGCGCGGAGACTGCAGTCGGGGTCCTCGATCGGGCGGCGAGTACTTGCGATTGGTGAGGTAAGCGCATCGCGATCTGATGCAATGTTGCTAGTTACTGTTTTTCTTTTCTTGGAGAAATTTCAGGCAAACTGGGTTGGTGGAGACGACCTAAGTTCTGATTTTTCCCTTTGATTTCAATTAGACAATGCCTCCAGCTTAGATCGAGATGATAAGAAGGCCCTAAATTTGCGAATTTTGATGTCAGGCATGCTGCCAGTGTTGTGGCAAGTGGCTGCCATTTAGTGAAAATAGTATTCCTCCAACTTTTCCAGTAACTAGGCTTAAATTCGATTGTGTCTAGGTGCTCCAGTTTGTTCAGCACCTAGGTGAAATTTTCTTGCTTTGATTTGTTTATGTATTTTCTAGGTAAGTTTCCTATGAATTTGGTTCATTCATCATTACTGCTGGGAAGAGTCTAGTGTTGTATATCAGCGTTCTCTTCCCCCCCCCCCCCCCCCCCCTGAATACGGCAGGAGAGCTGTTTATCATTGTATTAAGAAGGAAATTGGAAGTTTTACAACATGGGCCGGGGCCACGCTCATTATATCAGCGTTCTCTATGACTTGTTTTGTGGTGGAATTCTAAATTATTCTTGGATTATTTTAATTATTTATTGCTGACCAAAAGCATATTCGTTAGGTTGGTCCTGCTCTCTATTGGTTAGTTATCTTTCACCAGTCAATATATAGTTTCTGATATCACTCGATTTTCTCTCAGAGCAGGCATGATTCATACAACCAGCTAGTATGGCCTCAAAAGCTATAAAAAGAAGGCCTTACAGTTCTGAAACTGATAAGTCAAGTGAAAAACAAATGGAGACAACAATATCACACCCTGTAACAGAACCTCTTCTAGGAAATGACCCTCGTGAAGATAAATCCAAGGTTACTAATTTCTCAATTACTTGGGTTCGTTGACCAACTTCTATTTCATGTTTTCTCAGTATGCTCTTTCTTTTTTATATTTGAAGAGATATGAGCCTGCTACATGGTCAGATTTCTGGGATGGGACAAGACAGGAGTGCCTTCGTTGGGCGCATCTTCTATCAATTTTTATTGCTCAGCCTGCAAGAAAGATAGGTAACTCAAGAAGAGATAGATGTTAATGTTTTAGTGTCATACGTACATATATATAAATAACATACTCCGATAGTCCTACCTGATAAAATTCTTTCATCTTTGGCTATGTGTTTATGAGTTATCACTTGGGTGCTGCTGGCAATAATCATTCTACTTCTGAAAATATCCACTTAACTCACTTTTCATTTCCTTACATGCTTTTAAACCATAGATAATCTACGTAGTGATAAGAAACATGTGAACACATCTTGTATACAAGGTCGTCTAGTTTAAAGATTTGATTATATCCAGAACATCTTTTTGTTGTTGTGTTGAAATTCACCTTTGTCATTCTTTGTCACACATTCCATTATGAAGTGCTGTTCTGAAAAGTACCCACTTTTTTCTATGCAGTAAATGCTATTTCTGAATTTGGATCTTTGATTGCAAGACTTTTTGGTTATTCTTCTGCTTCCCAAAGTTCACAAAATGGGCAGACAGCTCCACTTAATCTCAGTCCATTACAGGTAATGTGGTGCTTGCAATGTACAACAGAAAGGGAAGGGGATCATTTATTGAAAGCATGAGTTTAGAAAGTAGTGTTCTAATAGGAAAGTTCGTTACAGTATAAGTAGAATTTTCTCATATTCCCTAATGGGTTATAAGCTTAAGTTCTTGAATATAAGTTGATTGGTGGGTCAAACCTTTTTGTTTCCTCTGCAACATATCCTTTTTCCTAACCTTATTCACAATCATGCATACAAATGTTGGTGTATCCATTTCACATCTGTTATTAATTTCTTTTTTCAATTGACTTTTCCCTTGGATGGTGACATGCATGTGTCTAAAGGAAATCAAAGGAATCCTTCTTCCTTGACTTCTCGATTGCTATAGGCTTACATTGCCCAACTTTATTAAGACAATGTTTTCTGGGTTTTCACTGTTTCACTTTGCAGGTAGAAAGATTGAGATTGTTGAGACAACGGTTAGATGTGCCATATGACTGCTCCTCTGTCAAGCATCAGGTTCTAATTCTTTATATGGTTTACCTTTATGGTGTCCTTTTTCTTATCAAGTGAATGCTAATTTTAAATCTTAGATGAATAGGATAAACATAATGTATTTGATATGTTGGTATTCGTGACTGAAAAGGTAGTGTGAATCAGAAAAGGTAACTTCTCTTACTGTTACAGGATGCTCTGAAAGAGCTTTGGAGGCTTGCTTATCCTAATCGACAACTTCCTCCTCTAAAATCAGACCTGTGGAAGGAGATGGGCTGGCAAAACTCTGACCCATCAACAGATTTTAGGTTCTTATAGTGATGACGTTGCTATGAATAAATTATCATGCATTATGTTGACACCACTTGAACAAATATGATTTGTATGCTGAACTTGCAGGGCAGGTGGGTTCATGTCCTTGGAGAATCTAATATACTTTGCTAGAAATTACCCAGTATGTTTCTGTTCATCCTGGACACTTACTCTATAAATCGGTTAGCGAGTGTGACTCAGTCGTGTTTAACCTCTGTATTTGCTTTTACATGTAGGATTCCTTTCATAGGCTACTGCACAAGGCGGAGGGCAAGAGAGCTGAATGGGAGTATCCCTTTGCAGCAGGTGGAGTAAACATATCTTATATGTTAGTTCAAATGCTGGCTTTACAATCAGGTGATTTATTGCGATTTTGCTAAATGTTTTGGTATTCATTCGGACACATTTTCCCTCCATGGCTTCACTGCCTTTGGAGTTTGGTTCGTTAGCAGGCAATTGATTTAAAACTAAATCTTAGATGCTGTATCTCTTTGTAGGAAAAATGAGTACAAAAGCTGCTGTTCACTTTGTTCAACTACTTGAAGATGATGAGGCGGCTTTCGATAACCTTTTCTGTGTAGCATTTCAGGTGCTTGATTCTCAGTGGCTTGCAAGGCGAGCTAGTTATATGGAATTCAATGTGAGCATTGGAATAAAACAATAATCTATCCATGATAATGATTTTTCGTTTTATCACCAAGTTTGAGCTGATGGTCAATTATTTCCATTTTGTAGGAGGTTCTGAAGTCTACACGAGTTCAATTAGAGAAAGAGCTAAATACAGGGTGCATTTCTAGCGTCCAAGACTTGCCATCATTCAGAATGCTAAAAAGGTAGTCCTGTTTGTGCTTCGTGGGAAAAGAGATCCTTTACACTGTCGATATGTTGTCCGTTCTTTTACTGGATGTCAAAGATGCATACTGTGTATATTCACACATGATTCCTTGAAAAGAAAAATCTTTAATTAGTTAATTGGCAAGTTGTGACATCAAGATGTGATACTGGTGTATGTTCGTCATAATATAAAGCTCTACCTTCATATATCACGCCTTGAGGGAAAAAAAACTTGTCTACAGCTTCCTAATGTTTTTTAACTGTCTTGGTAAACTATCTGCTTTTGCAAAAACAAAAAAATGTCACAAGTATAGAGTAAAAATTATACAAAACTTCTGTCAAGATTAATTCTAAAAACGAAGCTATGTTCCTTAAGCTGGAGCTACTAGGGTTATGACCTTGTAAACTGTTGAAACGCACATTTGCTGCACTGACAGCACTGCCATGCAAAATTATGATACTGCACAAATTTGAATCACATTTCAGATTCATCAGGATGTGATTAGTTGGATCTAGGCTAAGTAAGACAATCTCTCAAGGTTAGGCAAGCAGCCTGGACGAAATTCAAAGAATCAAGGAACATTAACACACTTGTCTAATGCCTAGAAAAATGCCATGGGGCTTTTGACAAGTTCAGCTTCTTTGCAGTACTGGCATTATGGCATTGGACAAATCAAGCATACCCAAGATAGGACACCTGAAAAGTGAAAACCTCCTTGGATATCTCAGATCCTGCAAGGCACTCACTCATAGGTTTCACGATCAATTGCACACACTGATCACTGTTGGAGGATGTATTCCTTCTTCCATGTCTGAAATAACATCCTTCAACTTACCATCACCTTCTTCAAACAAACTGAAATCTGCCAGACCTACACCATCCTTGCTGCCTCCATCAACCAAAGAACACCCATCAAACAGGCAGCCCATGTTGCTCTCAAAGTCTCCATCTGTGAACCACTCGCTTAGGTTAATTGAGCTGCCAAAGTTAGATCTTGACATGGTATCCAGCTCGTAGTCCATGCAAGGGCTCCATAAGCCCTCTTCGATGCTGTCATCGACTGTGAGGGGCTCTGCATTAGCATCAGGCTCTGCAATATCATCAGTTTCTGTATTGTCATCAGGTGTCTTTGCTTCGCTTAAGTCAGACTCTTGGACTGTAGTTTCACCCTGATCAGGTTGAGGTTCTTGGTTGAATGCTGGCACCACCTGTGGCTCCTGTTGGAGCTGTGCCAGTAACAGCGGGTGGTCCAGGTAGCAGCTAATGTCAAAGTTGGTTACAGCATTGGCACCTCGGTATTCAATGGCTGCAAGATCATAGGCCTTGGCTGCCTCCTCTTGAGTGTCTGCAGGAAGACAACAACGGTAAGTACGTCTGATTGAGTGCATAAAACATGCTAAAAGTTTGGACATAATGGCTTGAGTAAAATGTTGAGAAATTCTGCAATCTGAAATTTGTTAAGTGCCATTGTTCTTACAGTGTGTTTAGAAAGTAAGACAAATATTTGGTGAAAGATTACAGTGAAGGTATATTTTTGTTGGTTCGAGAATAAAACATGCAGGAGATGATCATATATTCAAGCACTGTTGTCCTTAATAGTAGATACTGACAATGGCTGTTCACTAATTTGAATGGACGGTGGCTGCTTCCTTGCACATGTGAGCAGCCACTGGACATGCCCAGTCTCGGTGCAAGCTTTGTGTTTCCTTCTATCACTGGCCTTTTTATGATGTACTCCGTAATAGTGGTGTGGTGAAACAAATATGTGGTCTGGATCTTGAATCTTGATCTAGTTTTGACACGGCCACACAGGGGCATGCTTGAAGCACGTGAAGAGATCACTGGCTGCTGGTGCTGAGTCACACAGGCAAGTGAAAAAAACAAAAGGTCGGCAGTGCTGATGAATTGAAGATCCCTAGGCACCATCTTATTATTACTGCAACTGGCAGTGGCTGGCAGGTGAGTGGTGGCTACTTCGGTCACGTGCTTGTCACATGAGTTTGGAAGCCATGTAGTTTTGGCTACCAATAAGCCAACAGTTTGCCTGTTTTATGCTACTAATTATTAGGGCAAGTTGGACTGCTGGAGGATCAAATTTCTGGGGATTGCTTACATGCCAGTATCTTGGTCTTATGGTCTTGATCTTGACATTGAAGAAAGGGACAATTTTTTGCGTAGGAAAAGCGCACCAGTATTATGCTCCTGTAGTATGATCTGATAGATGATCAGATTCAATGCTTTTCCTTAATAATTTTTTTTCCCGAAAAGGCAGACCATCCATCCATATCTGTGTAGGACAGGTATAGCAAGGAGATTGTCTAGTGTGCATTGAAGGGAAACTAAGAAATATGAGCCATTAAATTGTGTCAAAGTTAGGTTCATGGACCTTCATAAAAATTGCTTAAAAGTAGGTGGACCTTGCAGTAAGTCGTACAATTCTACAACAAACAAGAGTGGCACTTAAATGCTGGCATAAACTAACTTGATAAAAGAAGTGCAAAGAGCATGAAACTATAAACATTATTGTGCAATGTAAGTATTCTAGTCCATACCAAATGTTCCCAAGTAGAGGTATTTGTTCCCAAACACTCGCCCAATCCGTGCCTCCCACCTCCCATTGTGATGGTGCCTGGAAAAATCAAAACAACGAGAATACTAAAATTCAATTCTTGTAAACTATAACCTTAAAGCCATGCATCTCTGAACAATGAGAAAATAAGTAATGTGCTGGTTTCAAAACTAAGTGATGCATGCAATACAGAGCTGGCATTTCTAGGCGCACAATACTGATGAGTCATGCATGCATGACATGGCTGGCGTGTGACGTGTCATCGGCCCAGGTGATTGATGCATGACAGTCAGGTTACAGGTGGACCTCATATACAACATGCCGTGTCAGCCGACTAGAGAACACTTTAGAGAAAGATTTTTGCCTTTGAGTCAGCCTGCACTTTCGACTGGACCCCATTCTCAGTTCCATTTTTGGTACTTGAGTTGCACAGTTTTGCCAGATGTGGTTGATGGGCGGCTGTTGCATGTTCTAGTTGAAACAGAGTAGAACGCTATGTGCATGATCATAAGTGAGGGCTTTTAATCTAATAGGTGATTAAACCAGGAGGAATGAATTACAAATAATACCTGGCGACGCCTCTGTACTTGGAGACACCTCTGGAGAAGCCACTGCTCCGGCGGCGGAGGGAGGCCAGGTACTCCTCCCGCGATACCCCCTCCATCTCAGACATCTCACTCGAGTAATCCTCTGCCTGCATCGATCAAATCATTATGCTTAGTTGATTGATTTAATCTAATACTATAGTTAACGTGCCTACCATATACAAACAAACAAACTTACTTTAACTGCCAGTTATTACCCTGCTTGCTTACCACCACACATTAATGAAGGGTAGTCTTGTCTGTGGTTGTATAATGTCATATTTCCTACTAGTTGCAACAAACCGACAGGGGTGGTGAGCTCATTGCTCGACATCATCTAAATTAATTACTAGCTGGTGACTTGTTCATAAATAATTGAGCACAAAAGAAGCCATTTTCAGTTCACCCTCTGCCTCTGGGTTATTCACTTATTTGGCCACAGATTGGGGAAAGTTTTTTTTCTAGGATCTGCAGGAACTTACAGGGAAATTCAGGACTGTTTGGGGACCCCAGTATTTGAGAGCTGCAAGGTCATATGCACGAGCAGCTGCCTCCTCAGTATCATAGGCCCCTGCAGATCATAGACATTTGATTGGTTTTCATACCAAGACAAGGGTGCAGATCACAGCTTGATCGGGCGACAAGTAACATGAATCTGGCAAAGACAGCTTATGTATTTAGTACTAGACTGTGGGACTTACCCAAATAGACTATTCGAGGATGCCCAGCAGCAAGCAGTAGATCACAGTCACATGCAGGTCACCAGGCAAGGACCCCCCCACCAAAGATAACAGAAAGAAAAGGATATAAACAAAGCCTGATCAGAATGTCAGCCTTAAGAAATTCGGTGCACTTTTGAAAACAGCTTTGTACTACTGGCAGATGCATCAGGATCCTTGCAGAGGACAAAGGGCCTTAATTGCTGGGTTTCTATTGGTATTACTGCTCAATCCTCCTCGTATTAGAATTTTTTATTTGCTCTTTGGAAAATAACTAATGAGATGAAAAGAACAGAGTTTTCAGAATAAAAAGATTATGAAAGAAAAGACGAAAAAGAAGAGACTTTTGAATTTAGTGGAAATGCATTCTGTGATACTATACCGGGAGCAATGGTACTCACCTTGCCTGCCTTTCTTCTTGTTCTGGACGGTGGTGAGACAATGCTTGTCCCAGAGATGGGCCTCGAACCTGCCTGTCCACCTGTGCCTGTGTTACATGCGACGCGTAAGTGGGTGAGCAGCGACGGCATTAATAATTTACAAGCACTCACTCGCCTTGAAACAAGGGGAAGAAATAAAAATCGAAGAAACACAAGATGGCTGGAAGGGAAGAGTTGTAGATGAACTAACTTCCTACTTCCTAGCTATCTGAAAACGACCCTCCCATCGTTCGTGGAAATGGAACAAGAACAGAGAAAGAGAGACATTTAATTTGGACTGAAAAAAGAAAGGGAGGGGAGCTTGCGTTGCGAGTCAGAACTTGGTAAAAATGAGAGCAGTGGAAACAAGAAGTGGTATTTTTGCAACCCAGAATGGATGGATGCAACATGCAAGCGAAGCATCGCGCTGGAAGCAATCGCAAACATTGGATGCCCTCCGCAGCTGTGGGCTGGAGATCAGACAGAACCTCTCTTTTCAGTAATTTTGAAATCTGAATTGCCTTGGACAGACCATGCAATGCAGGCAGCGCCCGCAGAGAATTGCGATTGAGATCGAAGAGAGCAGCGATGGCAATCGGAGGAGAAGGGATGGGATGAGTAGGACGGCATGCAGATGGCGAGGCGCGTACCTGGTGACTCCCCTGTAGACAGAGCTCCTCTTCCCGGCCGCCGATGCGGCGGTGGCATTGGGATCCTCCTTGCTCTGCCGGTCTTTGCGGGGCCTCTTGGGCTTGTCGGGTGCGCCGCCGGCCTTGGCCCTCCTCTTGTTGCGGGGAGGAAGAGGAATTATTTCCTCCATGGAGATGGTGGAGGACGAAGACGAGGAAGGAGGGGAGGAAACAGGGGGAGGAGATTTCTCCACCATCATGATCTCTCTCTTTTTCTCTGAGAACAGCAGGCGGATGCGGTGTGTTTTGCAACCAATAATCCTCCTAGGACGGACGTCGTCTACTGGCTGGCTCCCTCCCTCCCTCCTGACGAATCACCGCGCCGCCGGTGCAGCGATGGAAATGAATTCGCCGGCGAGATGGATGGACGGAGCAGCGGGGGGTTTTATATATATAAGTAGTAAGTAGTAGTAGCGCGCAAGAGGCAGGCAGCGGTGGGGTTTTTGGTGAAGATCTCCGTTGCTACTGTACTAGTAGGAGGAGCACATGACAACCTGTTGTTGTGTTGCGTTTAGTTTCGCTCTCTCGCCTGGAAACCCGTTGCTGCCGTTTTCACTGTGCGACGCCCAACGTGTGCAGTTTTGTTGGGAATACAGGTGGCTGCTCACCTAAGCTGGCAAACCAATTACTCCATCGAGCTGTAAAATCGAAATTAGTAGAATAAAAAAAACCGTTTTCAAATACTCTGGGCATCTCGATTCCCTACGGTCTGATATAACATTGAGCTTACTGATGAATGAACTATCATGGGTGATTTGGCTTCTCTCTGAAGAATTTTCTGATAGCTCAACATATTCACTGTTGAAATTAATACTATTTTGCCTTGAAGGTTTCATTTTAATAGGAATAATTTTAATCACAGTCATTGGACATACAGACATATGCCTTTTTTACTCCATTAGCCTACACGGGTACTCGCATATTCTTTCTTTGTTAATCTCCCTCGTACCTGGCTTCTCGCTCACCCACCCACCCACTATCTTTCACAGTGGTTTCATAGGCATCGCGTACACCCCCTAAATCCAGTCACCGACGTACTATGTAGAGAATTGCATCTAAAATAAAATCAAGATCGATTTCAGTTGCCTGTAGAATAGAAGATGTACACAATTATTCATACACAGAAGATGTACACAATTATTCATACACGGAGAATAATAAGCACAAAGTATTAAAAAAAAAATAAGACTTGTTAAACGTAAAGACTTGTTAGTATGGTTTTAAAGTACTTCTATGTACTTTCTACCTCTCCACTGTTTGATTTTTTTCCCAACAAATGTAAAATTTCGCTTAAACTTAATAAAGTAATGTGCATGTACTTATTTTACTTTATAATATTTTCTAAAAAAAAGGTATATGCTGGTTTCTGTCATTTTTTGTATGTAAGTGATAGATTTGGATTTTGTGCATGTATGTTGTAGGATTTCTGCAGAGTTTGATTTCGTTTACGCAGCCCGGACGTAACGGAATGGAACGGGAGTCGCCTCGAGCAGAGACGGAAAAGGACACGATGCATAAACACGCCTCTGGCTCCGAGCCGTGTGCCTGCACCTAGGCCACAACGGGACAAAAATCGTGTTGCAATGCTTGCGTACTCCATCAAACGTATACACATTGTACCTGCACGCGTCCAAATGGCACCAACACCGCCATGCACTGCAGAGCTCCCCCAAGCCGTTGGTTTCTCTCGATCAGCGAGCGAGTCGAGTCACGGCCGACGACACTTGTCCAAACACACCAGAGCAGAGCCAGAGCTCCCCTCCCCTCCCCTCCGCTGCATCTGCATGCCCTTGTGCCTGCACATTGCAATGTGTTGCAATAACATTGCAATCTGCAACTGTGATATGCTTGCTCTAAGCAACTGTGATTTGTCAAGGCCCGAGGATCATGAATGCATTCAGATACACAACCGTGCCATGTCGAATAATCCAAACAGGAGTTAAAGAAGAAGAAAAGAAAAACTCTGCCGCAACCTGAGTATTTTGAAATGCAAAGCTTGAAGAAACTCAGAAACGTGTTGCTTGTGGTCGGCAGCAAGTGTTTTTTTGGTCTAGTAGTTAAGCTGGTTTCTCATCTACCATTTTTTCGGTCTTTGAGTCGACCAATGCAAGTAAAAAGTTTTAGGTTGCCAGATCCTGAACCAAGACAAAGAAATTCCAAACCTTTCATCTAATCTCTCACCCGTTATGCAGCAACATGCATCCTTGCTTGCAAGTTACCTGCAAGGACGTCTGCCCACGTACTAAAGGAATATCCTCACCAAGAGTTCTATTCTATAACCAAATCAAGAACTGACATGGACCACTCAATGGAATATGATCCAATAATATTCCCCGCTGAATGATCCAATAATAGTATAAGATTATTAAAGCAGCAGAAGTCAAACATGGATGCAGTTTTTATGGGAACGGGCAAAATCTAACCAAACCAAGAACTGACATGGGCCACTCAATGGTGGTATATGAAATCTAGCAATCCAACATTGTCTGTGGTATGCCGCCTCTGAAGAAAATGATAGCATGGCATGCTGTCACAGCAAACGAAACCGCGACCTCGATTTCCTTCGGAAGATACAATTATGACACACTCAATTTCCAGCGATTCTCTGATTATTTCACTTCAGAGAACATCAGTAATTTCAATTGCTCTGTGACCTGATTTGATAAAACTATAGGGATTGAGGCGACGTAATGTCCTTCTAATTAAGAAAACTGTTTGATAGAAGTCATTTCCCATGTAATCAAAATAGATCATGCAGTTCTACTGGTCAAAGTATTTCATTAGCCTGAATGCATGATAGCACGTCAAGCTGATGCCACGCCGGCTGAGTCTCACCGCACGTTTTCAATCTCCCGTGTTAATAATATAACGTAAATACTCGACTTCGAAGATATGCCATTATAATTCGCTCTAAATCCAAATCATGCCACTTTATATGTCTTTGATTCCTTTAGCCATTTTTGTATTGACTAAAATGTCCATGCCACTATAAAATGCATGGTTTAGATCTCTCATGTTAAAACAAACAAATAAATAAAAGCCACGAAGGGATCCGATGAATGGAACCATATTCCTCTATCATGCATTCGAACTCTATTAATTGAGCTACATCCCAAGGTTTTATTTAATTTGCATCATAACAAATTTTGTCATTTTTGTGTGTCATCGGATTTAAAAAGTATTTTGTTTGTTGGAGATGCGAGGAATCCAACCCCGTACCTCTATACAAGCATTTAAATAGTACTTCTACCAATTGAGCTACATCCCCAATTCATATTTTACTTCTCGCCATAAATGTTTTTGTTTTATGCTAAGGGAGAGAAATAAAAAAAATTATTGGAGATACAAGGAATCAAAGCGTCCTGCCTCTATCATGCATTCGAATTATGCTCTAGCAATTGAGCTGCATTCGAATAGTAGTTATGTAGTATAAGTAAAATATAGTATTTGTTTTATTTTGAAACTTAAACATGTAAATTTAATAATCGGCAATGGAATGAATCTGAAACAAGATCGTATGGACCAATGCCATTTGTTAATTATTCTCTCCGGTTTATCCGATGAATGGAACCATTTGTGTATTTATTTATTTTTTTGCAGGGGTGTGTATTTATTTCTTAGCTCTTATTATTTACGCAGAAAATTTAATCTTTAATTACTTCCCGAGATCCATAGGATATATCTGACACGTTTAAAGTTCAAGTCTATGGACAACAGAAGATGATGAATGCTCAATTAAAACACCTAGAGTTTTTTTAATAAAAAAATTAATTTCTTTGGAGATGCGAGGAATTGAACCTCGTGCCTTTAAATATGCGTGACTTAATGCTCTACCAATTGAGCTACATCCCCAACTTATAGTTAGTATTGCACAACAACAAATTTATAATTCTTAATCTTTTCTATAACCAGCATCGACACGTATCCAAACAGAGCCGCAGGCCCGCAGCTAGCTGGGCGATCTTCTGTCTCCTGTCCATGGATGAAAAGGGGCCTTTGTGAAATCTTGAGCCAAGTCCTGTAGCGATGGTTATAATTGTTGTGTAAGAGTTCAAACATAGTAGGATCGGGATCTGTTACTACAAGCGAACCTGACATTCGTTACCAGTTGTTACAATCAACCTGAAAAGAACAATTACAAATCGACTATGCAGATTAAGCAGCATTAGTTCTTCAGATCCAGCTTATTCTCGCGTTCATATACACAGCCGCACACGCACAACAATGCGTTTGAAGAACCTAAAAGCACGTTTGCTTGTAGTGCAGGTAAGCAGCGATTGTTTGGTTTAGCAGTTAACGTTGCTTCTCATCTACTTTTCCCCCCGTCTTTGAGTAAAAAGTTGTAGGCTATCAGATTCCTGAACCAAAGACTCAGAAAACTTCAAACCTTTCAATCTGATCTCTCGCCCATCATGAAGCAACATGTTTATGTCTTTACAATTACATCAGATAATTAATTGCAGAATGTTTATCTCTTTACACCATCCGCACAAATAATTGCACCATGTCAATCTCTTTACAATTACATCATGATACTAGATACCTAACTTCTTTGGCCAGTAGGCACTACTTCCTCTGTTCACTCACTCTCAGAATGTTCTAATGTTACATATAAGAAGCCCTCCATATTGCATTCGATTCTGAAAGGTTGCCATATCCTTCAATAGGTCCAGATTAACTTTATGGGAGACATAGTCATCAGCAAAATAAGTAGACCTTGTTTCTCTTAGCTCCATATTGTTCCCCCTTCCAAAATTCCCAAGGTATTGCCGAACATCACAGTTTTCAACATTTTTTAATGGCTCATGGGTGAACGAGAAACAAGAACTTCTGCTCCGTGGAGTGTCAAAGCCATCGAGATCTTCAGTAGAGTTGCTTCCAAATTTCAAGTGGGCTTTTGTGTTACTGAAGATAACACTGTCAGATGCATCAGATCCAGTTATGCTAATTGAGCACTGAGTTTGCTTGTCGAATCCCTGGAAGTGAAGGAAAACAAAACATAAATGCCATTCTAATAAAATGCCGTGAAAAATTCAAGGTGAGGATATCCTGTCAATCTATACATCAGGCAGAAGATACACTAGAGGAGGAGGATAATTACCAATGATATTATGATTTATGACAGTCTATTGATACAAGGGTAGCAGTTTCAGGATGATCCCCAGATAAGGTACTATTTATATCTTATAGGACCTCTATAAGATATAGTAAGAACGATTAAAAGGGTGTTGACATTTTACATTCATTTATCCACAAAAGTGAAATATATGTAACTTCTAAAATAGAATAATGAGCTTCTGCGGTGCTTCCTACGACTCAGAACACTTAGCATGCTAGAGACCATATCATGAAATAAGGGTCCACAATATATTCCAAGAACAAATCTCAGTCTTAATACTGGGTCATACTACTGTACAATTCCAAAAAATGAGAACATATTAAGAGGACTACAACGAGCACTTAAACAACACTCCAAGCTAAGAGAAAAATCAATTCACTAACCTCCTGATGGGCATGTTGATCAGATGGACTGTGGGGTTCCTGAATGCTTGATCTCCCTTTGTGGGAAAATCTACTATTGCTCTTTGTTTGGGCATTCAAAATCGAATTTGATTGAGGGTCCTCATGTGATGAGAAATCAGTGCTATCCATTGTTGAAATTGAAACACACTCCTCGAAATAATTCATTGCCTCTTCAGCTAAATGCCTTGACACTTTCAGTCTTTCTATGCTACTCTGTGATCCCAAAGCAGATACAAAGGTCAGATCAAAATTGCATATTATTAACACAAATCTCTATAATACATGGATAAATGGATTGTATTTAGTGTCTGCTGTCTGGATTAGAAATACATTACCTTTCTTCTTGGCCGTTTTTTATGTGTCTCAGTAAAATTTGGAGCTGTTACTATGCCCTTCAGCATTCTACTCAGTTCTTGCTCCCGCTGCTCTTCGACTGCCAAATCTGCCCGAAGCTTCCGAGCGCGTTCATGTGACTGCAATCAAGCAGTAAAAGGTTATAAATTGAGTGGTGACTACAATTAACTAAAGGCACAACACAGTTGGCACACCAGTTAACAGACCTGCTTGAGTTTTATTGTATATTCTGTAATGTCAGGGGCCAGCCCAGAGGTGTCAGGATCAAACTCAAGAGGAGCTTCCAGTTGCTCCAATCGTTGGTTTGCTTCATGTTGCCATATTTCTGAAACCAGGTCAGAAGCATCTGTATCGAACTCAAGGGGAATTTCCATTTGCTCCCAGTGCTGTTTTTCTGCACTGTTCCTCATATCAGAAACCAGCTCAGCAGCATCTGTATCAAAATCAAGAGGGATTTCCACAACATCTTTCTTTCTGTATTCTGCAGCATAATCACATATGTCAGAGATAAACTCAGCAGAATCTGGATCGAACTCGGGAGGAATTTCCAGAACTGGATCCCTGCAGCTGCTAGATTCTAAGTTGGTAATTTCATTCGTTTGCTGGCAGCCCTGTGTATGGTAAACATTCTTTTAGTCACTGACATGTTCATGTTGCAAGTAAACAACCCTATGCATACATCATTTGACCAAAGTACAAAATCTAGCGAACTATTTCACTTACCACTCCAGTGGTTGACCCCTGAGATGAACAACTTGCATCAGTCCCCCTATGCTTTCCCTGTGAGGATGTTATCAGTTTATGATAATACAAGTTCCTCTGAAGTACACATAAACCATGCAATCAAAAGGTTCAGAACCAGTGTATGTACCTCTGAAATTGAATGCCGGCTCCTCCATGATTGAAATTGCCTTACTGGATCCTTAGTTTCTACGTCTGTCTGTCAGAAGCAGAAAGACATAATTTTGCATTAGCAATTCCTGATGTCAGTCAGATTATGATTTATGGAGATAGAATGCAGAGTGACTGACTGAGTATCAATTAGTCTGCATATTTACACGGCATACCCTAGTCGATCATATAGTGGAGAGGGAAAAAAACAGAAACTTTGCAAACCGAGTTATGAAAAGCGGAAAACTTTTCTGGAGACAGTTTCCAGGTGAAATGTGAAGCGGAGACTGACCTCAGAGCCCCGGTACGGACGCGCGTGGTCGGCCACCAACCGCGCCTGCGAAGCCTTCCTCCCACCGACAGCGCCACCAGCACCGCCCGCCGACGGCGTCGAGGCCGTGTGCCGCCGCTGCGGCGCGACGGACACCGACCGCGCTCTGCCCCCGCCGGCGCGTCCCCCACTCTTGACCGGCTCGCGCCCTCTGTCCCGCCTGGGCACATCCCCTCCGCCGTTGCTAGAAGCGGTCCCCTGCGATGGGGATGGAGAGCCGGAAGGAGAGGCCGCGGCGTCGAAGAGCGGGTTGGTGCGGGTGTTGGCGTAGTCCTCCTCACGGAGGCTGTCGGCGCCGCGGGCGCGGGGTGCGGCGCTGACGCTGCGGGAGCGGCGCGGGCAAGGGGGCGGGTCGGAGCGAGAGGTGGTGGTGGAGGAGTGGAGGTCGCGGCGCGTGGTGGACCTGAACGCCGACGAGGCCATCGGGTAGGGTGGTGGTTGACTGGGATTGGGCGGAGGAAACGAAACGGCGAGGGAAGCAAAATGCTGGGCCGCGCGACGGCGCGAGGGAGGATGAGGATGACTTGTGGGCCCGGTCACCACGCAGCCGTGGAGGGAAACAGAGCCAAAAAAATAAAATTAATGGAGATGCGGGGGATCGAACCCCGTGCCTCTCGCATGCAAAGCGAGCGCTCTACCATTTGAGCTACATCCCCGGTTTTTGTTGGTGTTCGAAGTATAGTTTACTTAACTATTCTTATAAAATGTGGCTTCTAATATTATCCATTGGATGCAGTAATTTTGAGCGCTGTGGCATAAGAATTGCAGTCTCAGTCCTTCGATGGGCCTCAGATTTTGTTTTCAGTGTGAAAAAATATGTTTTACTTGGAGATGCAAGGAATCAAGCCCGCACCTCTGACAACATAATTTAGTGCTCTACGAGCTACATCCCCAAGCTTGAATTTCTTTTTTATATAATTAATTTTATTACTTTATATTCTTTAGGACGGGTAAATTTAAGAGATGAGTTGACCTTTGCCTAACATAAATTGTCCTGTTCACTTATATTAACAAGGTCTCGTCTCCTTTGCAGCCATCCAATTATAAACAACAACTCAACAAGCATGTTGCCATTTACCACACTGTTGCGTCCAAGAGCCAAAGGCCAAAAATTGTAATCCAAAATATTGTCCACTGGATGCAGTTAGTTTGGAAGTTCCGGATTCCCTAGCAGACTCAAGGTTTTATTAAGGCCAAAAACCGCCAATCTAAAATATTGATCATATTGTATCTACGTGTTTGTTCGACACCCTCGACCTTGAATCAAGGTTTTTGTTTCTAAAGGCGCTCAAATCTAGTTGATTAGAGACTTTGTATTTATTTGCAGATTATCTGATACTTTTAAGAGTAGTGGTCTTGTGTTGGACTTAAGAGTAATGGTCTTGTTTACCTATAGATCAAGTTCCTTCGAGGTATATATAAGGAACTTTTCTGGCTTGTTAATTTTTCTGGCGTATCACACATAGAGAGAATAAACAAAACTGTTTTCCAATTGTGAAAAAAACCTTTACTTGGAGATGCGAGGAATTGAACCCCATACCTCTAACATGCATAATTTAGTGCTCTACCAATTGAGCTACATCCCCAAGTTTTATATAGTTATATACATAATTAATTTTATTATTTATAATATTCGGGTCATCATATGTACCATGAAAATTTGCCCATCACTTATAGATATGGTCAATGCGATTATATGAAAAGAAGGCCAAGATGGTAATTTGTACTCGAATTCAATACTCTACCTTTTCAATGGGTGCTGTTACTTTCAAGGGTTAAAAACGTAAAAATTTGATTGGAGATGCGAGGAATTGAACCCCGGACCTCTAAGAAGCTTATCATAGTGCTCTACCGATTGAGCTACATCCCCAATTTAATTATTATAATTTCACTGCAATTAAATTAATATTATGCACAAATAGATATCTCAATCAAACGGGAAAAAAAAGAGTTGAATGGAGATGCAAGGAATTGAACCCTAAACCTTAGGGTCTGTCTATTGGTAACTTGAGTGATTTGGGGCATTTTGTAACTTAAGTGACAGAACACCCCAAATCACTCAGATTTTGGACAAATAAAAATCTGAGTGATTTGGAGGCTTTCATCACTCAAGTGACAAAACCCCTGAAAACACTCAGATTTGGAACAATACCAAAATATGAGTGATTGGTGATATTAAATCACTCAGATTTATAATGAACAACAACCAGATTTCAACTCAGATAAGAAACTAACAGATTAGAAACCTGAATTCAAACAAAAGACCACCAGATTTGAATATAACAGATTGTCAACCAGATTTTTCACCAAATTCCAATTAAGAGATTTGAACTAACCATCCAATTTGAAATTGACTGACTAGAAACTACAATTCAAACTAGATTTGAAATTAACATATTTGAACTAGCAACCAGAATTGAAGCCTAGACAGAGTAAAAGGTCAAAGATGGTAATTAAGGAAGAAATAAAAGAAAAAAAATGGCCTCAGATATGATGCCATTGAATTAACCTTTCACTTGAAGCAAAGGTAAGCACAGACAAAATGAATGAGGGAAAACATAGAGAGTTATAATATTACAAAGGCAAAGTTCATATTTTAACATATAGCCAGTGAGAAACAGTATACTACACCATGAGAGGAAGTTAAACTTGACAACAGTTTTAATCGAAAATTACATCAACATTGACAGTGTGAAATTGGGTAAAACTTACTGTGACATCTATAACTTCCAATTTTCGAAAAAAATTCAAATTAAGAGATTCTGAGGTAATTAGTGGCAAGCAAAAGTTCAGTGATTGTGTCGCACATGGTCAAGAAATAATGATCTAGGACAAAGGCAGTGAAATAATGCTTAACCAAAGGTGGAGATAAAATACAGAGGAATTACATACAATTTTCACTATGGAATTAGCTGCAATTATCAGTAGAAAAACAAACAGAACATTCACCCATACAGTGGACATACCTTATCCCAAGGTGTTCAGAGACAACTACGATATGATCAAATTGGAGATAAAAAATCTCATACTTCAAACCTACAAAACATACACAACTACAGTTAAGATGCAAAAGCAAATCCAAAAGTTGAAATGTGAAAATGAACAAAGAATTTAATATGGTTTCCAAAATAGGAAATGTAAGGGAGACTCTTATAATCCTCAAATGGGGAAAGGTCAAATAATTAAAAGGCAAAGTTTCCAAAATTAGGGAAACTTAAAACAGACACAGAACTCCAGATAAGAAGCAAAGGCAGAAAATAAATGCAAATGTTGAAAATATTTTCTATGGTTTCAAAAGTAGAAATGTTAGAGATACTATATAATCCTCAAAAAGGCAAATGCATAAGTTCAAATGTGAAACTGAGCAAATATAACAAATAATTAGCTATGGGTTCCAAAAGATGAAATGTAAGGGAGCCTATTATATTCCTGAAATGGGAAAAGTTAAAGGAAATAAGAGGTCACCAAAAATGGAAATTAAGGAAGAAAAAAATAGCCTCAGATATGTTGCCTTTGAATTAACCTTTCAAGAAAAGTAAAAGTAAGAGTTCATGGCAGGCATGGAACCATGGAACACATCCACCCCAACTTAGATATCACCGCATAGCAGTTGTACGTTGGGAATGGACGTATCCCACGGTTTGATGACAAACCATGACAGAATGGCACCCAAGGTTATCCAGCCAGGAAACAACTGGATAAAAAGGTTAATCATCACAGGCAAAGTTAGGGAAATGCCAAATAAGCAAAATGGAAAGCTAGAAACAAATACAATGTCAAGTAAAATGCTAAGCAGCAATACTAGTGTTAATTTCTTATACTGTTGAAACCCAAAGAAGAGAAAGTGAAAAACAAAAACCAAATAGAAGGAAAAGACAAAAGCAAAAGGCAAAATTATAAAATAATCAGAAGGGGAAATGACCAAATTTTTCTATAGATTTCAAAACTTGAAATGTTTGGTGAACTGTTGGAACCCCACAAAGGCAAAAGCAGAATATAAAAAATATCAAATAACCAAAAGGGGAAATAACAAAATTTTTCTATAGATTTCAAAACTTGAAATGTTTGGTAAATTGGTGGAACCCCACAAAGGCAAAAGCAAAAGGCAAAAATATCAAATGGCCAGAGGGGGAAATGAGAAAATCTTTCTATAGATTTCAAAACTTGAAATGTTTGGTCAACTGTTAGAACCCCAAAAAGCCAAAAGAAAAAGACAAAAATATCAAATAACCAGGACAAATAACTACTTGGAAATAATTGTAAGGCAGAGATGTACAAAAGGGGAAGGCCTCATATATTTTCAGTTTTATTTGACCTTTAAATAGGAATGGGATCATGGCAGGCATGGAACCGTGGGTCACATCCATCCCAACCATTCTATCAATGCAACTGAAAGTGTTGCTTGGGAATGGATGTGACACACGGTTTGATGACAACCACAAGAAAAATGCTACACAAAAAATAAAGGTCATCATACATTATCCAAGAAAAAAAATAATAAGAAGGCATATCAACATAGGCCTAAATAAAAAAAAAGTAAAACAGCCAGTATAAATATAGGGAAGCCTAATACTGAAAATGATTCAATGTCAATTACTAGCAGGGCCAGAAAGAGAAAAATTACCTTTAAACAACCCAGAAAAATAGGGTCAAATTGCTCTACTCACAATTTAGCGCAATAAACATCATAAAGTACTCATCTCCCACCTGAGAACAAATATAAACAGAAAGTTAACCTTAGCTGGCACTTGACAATATAATAGACCATAAGTAACAGTTTAAACATCACTGTGAAATTGAAAATAATACACTGTCAAGAGATTTTGTTCTACTACTAGGAACTACCACAAAGGACACTGATACTAGAGTGCAAGGAGAAATAAACATATTAGAAATGGCAAAGAGCCAAATGAACATAATGCGATTGACAAATATTACTATAGTTTTCAATTAGGGATCAGTAGTACTCTGGCAATAAATAATTCCCAAATCGGAATCACTAAACTAGATCTGAGCAAGACATTTTGTACCACAGAAAGGGTTGTAGTAAAAAAGTTAATAACAGTAAAGATGCAAAAAGAACAGTGAAAAGGCAGGACAACCCAAATAGGGCCTAATAAAAATAAAAAGTAAATCAAAAAATAAAAATATGGATAGATTAAGGCCCATATAGGAAAAAAATGGAAATGCCCAAAAAAATAAAGCAGAGTACTCAATTAAAAGAGAAAGGCGCAATACAGCCCAACAGAAAAAGGAAAATGTACATAAACGGGCAAAGCTAGTTGATAGTACTAAGTAGGAGACAGCAAAAGGGTAAAAAGTGAATCCTAATCATGGCAAAAGGACAAAAAGGCCCTGTGGGCGTGGGGAGGGGGAAAGCCAGCAAAAGGACGATCCCATCTAGGCTGCCAAAAAAAAGGACGAACCCAGAGGGTCGTGGGGGAGAAAAGCAAACATGAAAAGCTGCAAGAAGATATGGAGAAAGGGAGAAATCAAGAGGAAGGAAAAAAAGAAAGGGACCAGAATCTAACCGGGATGAAGAAGCAGAACAGCCAAGCCAGCCAAATCAAAGCAGAAAGCCCAAGAAAACAGCAAGATGAAACATTCAGCAAGGCATGGATATGGCTTTGCACAATTAAACCACATCTTCAAAATCTAGACAGTCAACTGAAAATGCTACAACCCATATATCAAAAAGGTGTACTGGGCTAAGTGTAAAAGCACTGGGCCATAAAGAAAACGCTAAAAGCACTGGCGTGGAAAGGTCAAAAAGCTGAGGACATGAAAGATGCAAAAAAGAACAGTGAAAGGGCAGGACAGCCCAAATAGGGCCCACTAAAAAGATAAAGTAAATCGAAAAAGGAAAAGATGAATTAGATTGAAGCCCATATAGAAAAAAAAATGGAAAAGCCCAAAAACAGAAAGGAGAGTAGTCAATTAAAAGATAAAAGGCCCAATACAGCCCAACAGAAAAAGACAAATATACACAAACGTGCAAAGCAAGTTGATACTCCTCGGTAGGTGAAAGCAAAAAGGGTAAAAAGGCAATCCTACTCATGGCAAAAGGACAAAAAGCCCCTGTGGGGTGCGGAGGGGGAAAGCAGCAAAAGGACGCTCCCATCTAGCCTGCCAAAAAGCACGAGCCCAGAGGGGCGTGCGGGGAGAAAAGCAAACATCAAAAGCTGCAAGAAGATATGGAGAAAGGGAGAAATCGAGAGGAAGGAAACAGAGAAAGGGATCAGGATCTAACCGGGATGAAGAAGGAGAACAACCAAGCATCCACACGAGGAACAGCCGCCAGATCAAAGCAGAAAGCTCCAGAAAGTAGCAAGAGGACAGAATCAACAAGACATGGATATGAAATTGCACAGGTAAACCATATCTTCAAACTCTAGAACATAAAAAAAATAGAAGATCAAACATGACGAGTAAAAGAATGAGTGGATACATATCTTTTGACAGGTGCAGGCAGATCCAATTTCTGAACATACAGAAGACCATGAAGATCCCACCAGATTGCTATGCTCGGATGGAAGGGAACTCTGCAATTCAAGATTGACACAAGTAATCAGTGGATACAATGAACCAACCACAATGGCAATGATTGAATACACACAGGAAATTAAGAAAAGGAAAAATTGCAAATAAAATAATGAGATAGTATGAATATGTACATGATATGGATGAAAATATATTGAATTGCAGGAAGCATGGCCAAACATCTACAATGCGGATAAAGGAAAACAACTAATGGTGAGTGCAAGTGATAATGGGCAAAGATGGCCAGATAAAGTATTCAGTAGCAATGATGGAACAAGTTCACTAAACAACTACAACACTCAACAGGTATCATATACAAAAGCATGGCACAAAGACTAGGCAATTTGCTCATGAAGTAATGTAGAGACAAATTTATTTTGCAGGGTTACTACACAGATTTGCTAATGACTCAAATCAGAAACTCACAAGAAGATATGATGAACTCTCAAGAACATTTGGCAAATGCAGAAAACTATCAGGCAAGGCATTCAGTTTCTTAATTCTCAATTATGAAGCGCAAAATACAGGAACAGACTGAAATAGACTGAAAAGAACAGAACTTATAAATTGTATATGCAATTGTTGACAGGAGAAGGAAATATCATTCATGGACATAATTTCAGGCAGATATGGCCTTGAGGTAAAGACACAATGATTGAAAAGATGCACAACCTGAAATTTGAAACAAGTATTGACTTGAAACCTTATGATGAGACAGGAATTACAGGACTCAGAACTTGCAATGCAGCGATACGAATGGCCTATTCCTCAAGAACAACCAGATATTGATAAGTACCATGTAAGACTGAAAATTTAAAGATTTGCGTAAAGAAATTGTAAAGTTAAAAAGAGAAGAACTAACCAGATAAATAATTTTATTGTACAGGTCACCATGGAGACTGCAGCAATGGATAATGATGTGGAGGCTCCAAGCATTGAGACAACAACAGAATATATGGTAAGTGGAAGTTAATAATTTGCATACAAGTAAAAGAACAAAGTGAATAAAAAAGCAAGTCAGAAAAACTAAAACAAACCTTTTTTGCAGACTAGAGATCAAGCAGAGAATGACGATGAAGAAACATATTTCAACAATGATGATGGAATCTGTAGACAAACAATTTTTAGTACACTACAGTTACAAGAGGTGAGATGAGTAAATATTAATTTTTTTTAGGTGGAACTAATATGAAACAAATTGAAGTTTTGCATACAAATATTTATAATGACAAAACAAAATAATGACAGGTAAATGCAGAAGGCAGCACTAGTGGTGAAGCGTATTATACTGAGCAGAATGAAACAGCAACAAGCGCAGCAAATGGAGCAGAAGAAAATGGTAACAGAGTACTAACAGATGAAGAAGTAGATGCATTCATCGAGAAGGAGCAACTGGCAGCATCGGAGGGAAACAATGCAAGCATTGACAGCAAATACACACCTCAATTGGAAATGGAATTTAGAAAAAGAGAGGATGCCCACCATTTCTTCTCTTTCTATGCATTCCTGGCTGGATTTCAGGTTGTGGTTACCCATGTAGCTAGGTCAACAAGCAAGAAAAAAAATAGGTGAGATATATAAGCAAGAGATGAAATGCCATAGATATGGAAAGGAAGGAAAGAAGAAGAAAAAGGACAACCTAGAAGAAGAAAATATGCTTCAAGAAGCCACAGACAGCATGGGAAAAAGGAAAACAAATGTTCAGGTTAGAACCGACTGCAAATGTGTAATGGTAGTTACAGAAGAAAGAGGCATTTGGAAAGTAACTAGCCTGGATCTAGACCACAACCATGAGCTAAGCCCAGAAAACAGAAATCAACTATTCAGCGGCAAGAAGTACATGTCAGATGGAGAGAAGGGAATGGTAAGAGTACTGAACCACAACAATGTACCGACAAGGCAAATGATAGGGATACTATCTTACCTTAGAGGAAGCCTAACTGCTCTTCCTTACAAAACAAAGGACGTCCAAAACCTAAGAACAAAGATAAACAGAGAAGTTACAGGCAATGACATGATGAAGACATTGGAATACTTTAGGAACAAAGAAAGAGAGGACCCTACTTTCTTCTACAGATTTGAAGTGGATGTAGAAAAGAAAGTGAGAAGCATATATTGGAGAGAGGGCATATCACTCAAATGGTATGCAGATTATGGGGACTGTGTCAGCTTTGACACGACCTATATGACTAACATATATAACCTACCATTCGCACCATTTGTGGGTATCACAGGACATGCGCAGACCTGCTTATTTGGATGTGCATTTCTAGTAGACGAAACAACAGAAACTTTCAAATGGGTGTTCGAGACGTTTCTGGAATCAATGGGTAACAAACATCCTAAGAGTATAATCACCGACCAAGACAAGGCAATGAAATCAGCTATAGCACAGGTTTTTCCAAACACAATACACAGGAACTGTTTCTTCCACATAAAAAGCAAATGCTACAACAAAAATCTGAAAGTATTTGCAATGAATGAAGAATTACCTGAAACTTTTGAAGACATAGTGAACTTATCTGTGACTGAAGAAGAATTTGAGAGCAGCTGGCAGAAAATGATTACAGATTACAAGCTGGAAAACAACAAGTATTTTACAAAGATGTGGGAGATGAGGAAGCGCTTTATACCTGTCTACTTCAAGAACGATTTCTTCCCCTTCATACAAAGTACTGGAAGAAGTGAAGGCACAAATGCCAGATTCAAAAACAACGTTGGCCCTACATACAGTGTAGTCAGTTTCTTGACAATAATGAGCACATAGCAAACAACTAGAGCAAGGAAAAGACACCTAAAGAACTACAGACTGGATACACAATATAAAAGCATGCAATAGACTTGTATAACAGGAACATATACTTGAAGTTTGCTAAGCAGCTACAGCAAACAGAGAACTTCAAGTACAAGGAAATGGAAGAGGGCAGATGTTTTGTAGTGTGGTTGAAGTCAAACAAGATAAGGAAACAGGGGGTGATTAGAAAGTACATTGTGGTTGCAGACCTTACCAAAGGGGCAGAGGAATTCAGCTGCATATGTGGCAAATTCAACAAAGACGGGATATTATGTGCCCACATCCTGAAAATCATAGTGGAAGAGGAAATAAATGAAATACCAGAGAAATATTTCATAGACAGATGGAGGAAAAAGGAGAAGAAATTTCACATTCATAGAAGGGATGAGACTACCACAACACATGAGCTAATAAGGTTCAACATCCTATCTAGACAAGCAGCGGAATTAACATCTAAAGGAGCTAAAAGGGAAAGAACAACACAGTGCCTTAGAGAAGAATTCCGAAGGATAGGGGAGGAACTAAACATACTGCTGGCAGAAGAACAAGATTTGACAGAAGGACCATTTGAAAACCAAGCAGCAATAGAAAATCAGAGTTTGGGGGAACCAAGTTCAACTAGGAACCTAGAAATTGTTAGCATTGGAGATCCAGACAGATTACAGCAAAAGGGAAGACCAAGAAAACCTACAAGGCTGATGCCAATGGTTGAACAAGAAAGAGCCAAAATGGCTAAAAAAGCAGCAAAAAAGAAGAACAAGAAGGGAAACACCTTGAGTAAGATCAAATTGAAGATGTTAAATGTGTATGTAATTGTTTAGAAAATATGCTTGTAGCAAAAAAATTAACAAAATAATTGAAATGCAGGTCCAGAAGCAGCTAGCAAGAAAAAAGTGAAGAGGCCCATACAAAGCACCGCTCAAAAGGAATGAAGCGAAGAAGAAAAAAGGGGTACAAGGATGGAAGAAAACATGGAGAGTACAATAAGAAAGGCAGCTTACCAATCAAGTGAGAGTGAAGGCAGAAACGACAGATGAAAAGCATAGACAAGAAGTAGATTATCTGAAACTAGTACAATATAGTATATGTAATATAAGTTTTGGAGACAAGAACAGACTTTAAACTCTGCGTACGAATATTTATGTAACCTATTACATGAGTGATTCTATATTAAACTATGCTAGACTGAAACGAACATGACTCTCTGAAACAAATGAATAACAGGACTTGGGGAAGTGATGATCCCAGAGCAATGGCAACTACTTATCCTGTGTTAAAATAAACAAGAATCACAAACTATTTGAAGAAAAAAAGGCAAACAAATAAGTTCTGAAGATATACAAACGTACCTCAAGTTTAAACTCGACTACACAATGCTTCATACCAGTGTTCTTATGATGGAAAACCAACTGATTAGCTATCAAAACTCTGATTTTTGGAATGTCATCAGGAGTGAAAATAGTACTGAGCTTGGTCCTTGGTGAAATCCAATGTTCAAGGAACATCATGGCATAAATTCCAGAATCGGTGCTGCACAAAATGAAATGTCAATAAAGGAACATATCACTATATTTTTTAAAAACTGAACTGGAAAAATGGAACATAAAATCTGAAATTGAAAAGGCAAAACTGGAACATATAACTATATTTTTTACTTAAACAAATTATTAGGGAATTAACATGGACAAGGAATGAAGAATTCCACAATTTATCAATTAATAACAAATGATAAACTCTGACAAAAAACAAATATGCAACCTTTCATGGGGGAGAAAATCAATTTAAATGATTGAGCAATATTTTGAAACTTGACTTTGGACAAAAACAAAAATGACAACCATTTTTAAACTGTAAGAACAAGAGAATTACAATGTGAACTCAGAACTTATAAACTGTGAAGGCAAATAAGTAAGAACTATGCACAAGTACTGGCAGAGTACCTAAGAACAGTAAATATAAGCTATAAAAAGGGACACAAACAAAACTCTCAATATAAGCAAAAGGAATAAGACACACTATGACTCACAAAACAACCTAGCAGGGAGTACTAAGCAGACAATAAAGGAATAGTACATTGTCACTGTCAAAACTATATAGAAGAGACTACCAAGACTATGAAAAAAGCAATATACAATTAAAAGAGAGAATAAGAGGAAACTAACGTGTTATCAAGAGGCTGCTGAGGGACAACTGGAAAAATAAACTCATACTCATCAAACCCCATGTCAATATGAATATAGTTTTTCCAGTAGAACTCGAAAGCAGATCTCTACAAAATTATATAAGGTAAAAAACTATGGCAGATTACTTAAAAATAAAATACAATAAGAGAGTGAACTAGAGCAAAACTAACCATCTTTTCAGACAGGATTTGTTGGTACTGATCACTTCCAGTAAAGAAAGAGTCAAGGACAACATATTTCTTATCTTTAATGTCAACAACAAACACAGACCAATGGTCTTCATGGCAAACGGGGAAGAAAAGCTACAATTACCAAAAAGAAAGAAAGATTATCTTAATACAGAGAACATCAAAGCTTGAAGGGAAATGAAGTAGATATAACATTGAAAGCAAAAGGTGGGAAAATGTTATCTACCATGTTTGATTGGTGAAGTGGCCGAGCCTTTGATGATCTTTGGAAAGCACGAGCAAGAATGGCTTGATCAATCTCATCTGGATCCTTCAGTAGATTTTCCTAACAGACAAATTAAAGTAAATATTAGAAAAAGAAAAGGAGAACATATAATGAACATAGCATAAAAAAGCAGGCAGCCGGGCAGGAGACATGACAAATACAATATCATACAAATTACCGACAGCAAAACAAAACTTTAGAAAGGAATCCATGAAGAAAGTTTAAAAATACATTTCAAGCTATTCTTGTACAGAAAAATAAATACGGGTAGAACAAGAAGTCAGAGTTGAACCAATGTATTAGCTAGCAGATTTGAACAAGAAGTCAGATTTCAAAATGCATGAGAGGAACAGATGAAGAAAAAGACATTCTATTTGCTAGCAGCCAAAAAATATGACATTCATGTTCCAATCAGAAGACATTGACATTCAGCAAAATTGAATAGGCATGGTAGTTGTGAGATGTAACAAAATTAAACATACTTTAAGTTGACACTATAACAGTTAAAGTGAAAAAATGGTTGACAAAGACAAAGTAGGCAGTAGACATATTCTTACAAATGGACAGTACGAAGTATATAGTGGATAGTAACCAGACACCAAATAAACAATTAGATTACAATGATTTCATAAAAGTTTAAAATAGAAAAAATTATAGGGTATAAAGAAGATAAACTTACAGCAATGTTTGGAAATAAGTAGTGCCTCTTTGAAACGTCGGGGTGACCGTTAGGCTTTTGATAGAGACTATAACAGAATACAGAGATGACGTAGCTCTTGACAACCCCACCCGGCTTGAGAGATTCACCAAGGGCCCAAAAAGTACAACGGACACCATAGAGATAAACCGTATCTTCACTAAAATGAAATAACATAACAAAAAAAATGAGAAAAAAAATGTTTAAAGACATATAGCATGAAATATGAGCTAACTAGCAGGAAAGAGACAAACTAACCCTTGAAACTGAGAAGAAGCTAACTTGCAAATAACCTTGTAGTTTTCAATCTGAGATTTCGAAACAGTGATCTTATTGGTAACAGTGCAGAAATCTCCTGAGATTGCATAAAATTAAAATGTATAGACCAAGTACAATAAAATTAAAATTAACTAAATAGCCTAAATAAAGGAACCATACATAACACTGAGATTGCATAAACCAAGTATCATATGAATAAATGCAATTAAATAAAATTTGACGGCAATGTATATGTAACATCACACCTATAATAAAACTGGGAAATTAACTAGGGGTAATTGTCAAAATGCAAGATAAAATTAAAAAACAGAAAAGACAGGTATGGTAGAGAGTCATACTTTTTGCTTAGGTTGAGACCGTGAGAATTGAGGATTAGAGTTTAATCTGCCACTGGATTCCTTGGACTGGTTAGACAGGTTTCTAGGAGAATCGGAGTCGGAGAATTCCAAAGTTTGCATAAAAATCTGATCTTCCTAAAGAAATCAAATAGAGAAAAGATGCAATAAAAAATATACCAATTGACATAAAGCTATAAACTTGAAAAAAACTAAAACCAACTAAAGGAGTTACATTTTCAGACAGAGCAGGAGAACTGTTTTCCTTGCCAAAGGAAGACTACAAAGAAGTAAAAAAGAATAATGATATTCATTAGAACAACAGCAAACATAAATAAGACATAAAAAGTATCTAAATATATGAAAACAAACAATAAGATTAAATACCTTTTGGGAATGAAATCTAGAAATTCTAGGTTTTGGTGATGGGGAGATCGAATCAGGAACATATAAGTTATCTACAGATTTATTGATCCTCTTCACTGGCATTGCATTAGTACAGTCTTGTAAATGTGACCCATTGTATTCACAGTGATGTTGGAGGTCTGATTTTCCTTGAGAATCAAGACGTCTTTTGAGTGCTGAATTACAAATTTGAAACAGCCAAAGAAATCAATAAATAAGATGGAATTGAAAATAGATATAACTGAAAAGTCTGGAAAGAAATAGTGATCACAATTCACTATTTGACATGCACAGGCAGACAAAATACAAGATGCAAAAAAAAGTACAATGAGAACATTCAGGTCCAAACACACAAAATAAGAAGGTACACATTTCAGATAAGTAGATTTTTTTAAAAAAATCAAAACCCTACCAGTATGAAAAAGCCTAATATAAGACCAACAAAAACTTAAATATAGGCAATATATATAGCAGTACCTGAGCATTGCACAAAACAAGAACATGAGAGGGAAAATAAACATAGCACAAGATATAAGACTAACAGGGACTACAATAAAGACAAGGAGAATATAAACATGGTTAACAATGACAAGGCAGACAAGGAATCACAAACTTACAATTAGATTGAATACCAGACAGTGGAGTCTTGAATCTTGAAGGGGTGCTATAACTTGGTGATTGGGAGGAAACATCTGTTAAACAAACAAATAGGGTATCAATTGATTAAAGACAAAAAAAATATAAAATACAAACAGATTAAGAATGAGAGCAAAACCCAAGACACTTACTGTTCCTTGATAACTTCTTCATAACTCTTGCAACACTATCATTACTCAACTGAGAGCATAAAAGGGAGAGAAAAGTGAGAACATTAAACTAAGAAATAAGATGGGCACGGGAACTAAATAGAAATAATAGGTCATTACATTAAGAGGACTTTTGGAAGCAGAAAGATTCAATTTAGGAACAGGCAAGGGCAAAGATGCTTCAGCATCATCAGCACCAGTCTCTTTAGATTCTGCACAGGAGTGCTGCAAATACAAACAGGGAAAAATTTTAGTAAGGCAAAAAAATAAATAACAAAAGAAAATCATGGTTTAAACTGAAACTGATAATGTAGAAAAAGCAAAGAATAACAACAAAAAAGAAGATAATTTAAGTTCAAGAACAAACCTGAGAGATACTATTTACTTGCCTAGACAAATGAACAGATTTATGAAGATCATACTGAGAACAAAACACGTCATGAGGAGGTATCTCTTCTGTGAAATGATAGAAAATTAAGCAACAATAAGAACATAGTATTATAATAATATATAAGGTTCAAATTCACATGGTAAACTAACAGAAGAAAAGAAAGAGAGAAGAAACAAAACAGTATACCTGCATCATGCACATCCCTCATTTCGGACAAGTCAAAATTGTTGTTTGCATTCAAATCTTCTGAACTAGGGAGTGCATTGAATTCTTGCGAACCAGTAGCACGATGAGTTGCTGGTCTAGATTGGGGAAGTGGAGACACAGGAATATGTGGGGTGGGAGCAAACTGAGAAATAAGTTTGATGACATCCAAAACTAACTTCTCAGCTTGAGAATCAACAGAATAAAGATGGTTCATAATGAGGGCAAATGTTGACTTGAATTCATCAGGTAGAAAGTTGATAGAATGAATATCCAAATTCACAGATAAGCCGGAACCGAAGCAAAAACTGTGAAGAACCTTGCAAATCTTCTCCTTCACAATAACTGGTAAAACACATCCAGCAACAGAATCCAATTGCTCATTGAAATAAGCATCCAAGCTTATAGAGGATCGGTTCGACATAAATGTCAAATCCTAATTATATAATAAAATAAAAAGACAATAAAAATCACATATTAACACAAAAAGCCAAAAAGAAAAGTTGTACAAGAAAACTTAATACAAATGGCTAACAGAACCATCTTGGCATAGAAAGTAGATGAATAATCCAACAAAGGGTGACAGCCAAAGCATCCTGGAGACTTCAAATCAAATGTAGAATACTGCATTATCATATCACCTACAGGGGGTTGGAAGTTTTTTTTTAAAAAAGAAACAAGTTATAAAGTAGGAAAATGATAAAGGGAACAAAGAACAAACAAAGACATGAGGAATAAAAGGTGAAATAGCAAATAAGACTAAAACGTTGAACTTACAGCAAGGTAATATAGACAGCCTCCAAGAGTACCACTTCCTTCACATGCTTTAGAACCCTTGCCACGATTGAAAGATTTGACAGCAGCAAGCAGCCAATCCAGGAATACTTGTAGCAGGGGATGAGAGATGAATTTGGACAGAGAAAACAGCTCATAGCAACAAGAACAAAGCAGGTGAAAGTGTCTTCATCAGACATTTCCTCATGGAGAATGAGCTTGTTCGCAAAGAAAGAAACACAAGGGACAGAATGTTTCTGGAATTTAGCCAAAATAGCAGATTTGCCAACAGAGAAATCAGTAGGAAAGGGCTTTTCACTAATTGGTAGATGGAGAACTTGATGGACAGATTGTTTGGAAAGGGAGATCACTTTGCCATCAGAAACAATGTCACCAGAACGGTAATTAACACGCTGAGCAACCCACTTTGCAAACTTATTAGGCACATAGCGTTTTTCAAACATAAGAAGTGATCAAGACCATATTTATCAATGACCTTTCTAGCATCAGGAGTCAATGCATCCAAAACTGATGAAAAGTTAGTAACAGAAAAACGTGTGAACACATCTTTCGGTGGTCTTTTCACAGGGACAGGTTTGTTCTCCTGGGAAATTTTTAAAAAAGGAAACAAGTAAAGATGTAACAATTTGGAAAAAAATATATGATAACAATGGGGTATAAAAAATGAGAAATTCAATAACTAGGCCTAATGATACAATCAACAATGTACAGCCACAGCCAGGATTATAGAAGACAAGCAATATGGCAAAAATCACTAATCTTCAAACCATTGATGAATTTTGGTAGGCATTAAATGCACAGTTAAAAAGCATCATTAGGCTCATAATAGAAATTAAATATGTAACGGAAAACAAAGTAAACAAGGCTAGGAATACAACAAAGACAAACATGAACAGTAAAATCAATGATATATTTTCAAACCAAAACTAACTGAAAACTAAAAAATGAAATAAGGGAAAAGCCAAATTATGCAATAAAAAATCATAGAAATTGTACTAAGATTAAGAGATACGGGAACAGGTGACATCAATTCGGTAAGAAATAAAAGGAAAGCACTAAGATGAAGAGATGGAAACAACAATCATAGAGACAACTACTAGAGAAAGAATAGAAGATATTAAGAGGAGATGAAGATGAGATCAACAAGATTACAGAATAAAAGACAAAGAGGACTGATTTAGGAACTAGAGAAGGCTAATTGAAATAAAAAAAAGAGAGACCTCGCGATGCAAACTCATGGCCAATTTCCTTTTTAACATCTTGATCTCAGCCAACTGAAAAAAGAAACAGGACCAGTAATTAAATTGAATAATAGGTTTAAGCTCAAGAGTAAAAGAAAATAGGAAAATAGATCTTACATCTTTCAGGACTTGTAGATAAGCTGCACGTTTGATATTTTCATTTGAATCACCAAAATTATATAGATACTGAAAAAAGAATAAAGAAATAATTTATCAGATAATGAAATGTAAAAACTCATAAATAAAAATGAAATTATAATAACATATTGCTTACATCAGAACTTGTATGGCCATCAGACTGACTAAAGGTATCTGTATCAGAAGAATCTCCAGATAAAGCTCCATGAAGATCAGAATCTTCACTTTCAATGTCTATGAAATCTTTAGTCCGTTTCCTAGCCATCTATCAGGCAAGACCAATAGGAAAAGGAAATGAGAAATACCAACCCATACAAACACAAAAACCAAATAAAATAGAATGGCATAATACTATGAAACTACAAGGACACTTCGTCTTGAGGCCCCTACAAAACACTAAGATGAAAAAACTAAGAAACTACAAGGAAACTTCATCTTGAAGAGGAACACAGTATGATTGCAAAAATGGAAGAGAGTTGCTAAAACTATTAATACAAAAATTAGAACTAGAGCTAGGAAATGATATAATAGAGACTAACAGGAAAGGTAATAACAAAGAACTAAACAGGAAAAATGAAAATAAAATCAGAGATTAACAATAAATATGAAAATGGACAATTAAATAGAAATGTAAGATAAAAACAGAGCACAGATACACAAAGTATAAGTTGGGTACACCATAGGAAAAATAGACAGTATGTAAGCTTAAAAAAAACATAACTACCAAATATAAAATGACTAACAAGACAGCCAAAATATAACTATGTAAACTATTATATGACACATACGTGGAAATGATCATACTAGAACATTCCCCATCAGCCCTAAGTGAAAACAAAACTAACCTATGGATAAGCCTAAAAAGTAAATAGATATAACAAAATGCAACACATACAAACTTATCATATATGACCAAAAATGGGATCTATACAATGAAATATAAGAGTATGAACATAAGGGTAGACTTAAACACAAGAACCAATAAAAGCCATTTGAAATCAAGCTTTCACAAGTTGATAAGCAGATGATATTTGACAATATAATATATCAAACTTGAAAGGGGAAAATACATTGTGAAATTATATGACAATAAACTGTCAGTTTAAATGACATATAAATGAATGCTAATGCAAAAGGGAAAGAGGTCCAAACTATAGCAACTTAAACAGTTAAACACTACAAATAAAGGCAATAAAAGGTTATAGCACAAGAAATGATAAATAACTAGAAACTACAACCTAAAATACATCACAACCACTGAATTGAAATGAAACTGGAACGATATAACATACCAGGACCGACGTTCTTACCCTTATCAGCAGGAAAGGCTGACATAAAACACAGGAAAATAAAAAATGACATGAGACAACAAAACGAATCAGACCACAAAATAACTGAGAAATGAACGGTGAAGAGATAGAACACTGAATATGAGGACGAAACCAATCGAAAATAGCAGAGTAAAAATCGAGAAAAATAGCACACGGTCAGTACACAAAAGATGGAATCTGACATGGGAGAAACCCAAACAGATCACATCAGAGCGAGACCGTGGGTTGAGCGATGAAAAACTAAAACGCCAAATCCAAGGAAATGGTCGACGCTGGAAGGGAGAAACAGAGACTCGAAACGAATGTACGACCATGTGAAACACTAAAGGCGTCGCGCTTCGAAACAAGCAGAAATGGATGAATACATGATGCGAGAATGAATCAAAATCTCGAAACAAAAGGAAGAAAAAGGAAAAAGGAGAACGAATCAAAATGACGAGACCGGGAAAACCCTTGATCTGCATTCGTGCCGCACCAATCACAAAAAATAACTCGCTGAACGAGATGGGAGGCATCAGTTCAGATCGAAATGAACTGAAAAACCCAACCACGGCAACCAAAATCTCGGAACCGACCAAATAAATTGAAACGCAGGGAGACGAGGAGAAATCAAATGCGCGAGGAAAAACCATAAAGTCTCAGATCTACGCCTAGATCAGGAAGAACTCAAATCATGAGAGTGGGAAATCAAAATCGATTCGAATCGAAAACCAAACAAACGAACCAAATCTCGAAACGAAAAGAAAAAAAGGAAACAAACCTCCAGGCATCGCTCTTCGCATCAAACAAAAAGACCAGATACAAGAGCACCTCGAATCGAATCGAAATCGAATGGAGATGAACTCATAGATCCAGTCACAGGAACAAAAATCCCAAAAAAGGAGACAAAGACATCAAGGAAACGAACCCAAACACTCCGGCTAACACAGAAACAAAACAGCAAAGCAGAAGGGGGCGGACCAGATCAGGGGAGAGGCGAAACCCTAGGGCACGAGCTCTGCCGTCTCCAGCAGAGCTCCGAGGAAGAAATGTGAAGGAAATGAGGGGAAGGAAATCAGGGGAAATGAAAAGGGAAGGGAAAACGAGGGGGGGCGCGTCGGGAGAGGAAGAGGCGCGGCACCTAAAAAAATCAAACACTGTGCCTGGACGGTGGGACCCACGTGTCAGTTAACAAAAAACAAAAGAAACGCGCTGACAACTAGGCCCCACACGACAGCGAGACAACAAAGCAAATCAGGGGGAGGAGGAGTGGATGGCGAGGATGCAAGGAGGACGAGATCCAACGGACAGAAAATCTGAGTGAGAGAAGAGCTTGGATCACTAAAGTGAATTATAGCTTTTCCTAAACCTTATTTTCGTGTGACCCCCCCTCCTGCGTGACGTCCGGCCATGCATGCGGCAAGAGGCGCATAGCCTAACTGCCACTACATGATTTGTCGAGGTCGTTAGGCATCAAGCATCATCCTTTTGGATTACATTTCCATATATAAATAAGTACTAATATTTAAATAAGAAGTTTTCTAGTAGATAATAGAACTTAATAAAACTGAATGTTATATCATTCAAGAGAAGTATTCGGTATTCCTCGTATCCCAAAACAGAAGCTCTAGCCAAATCGTTGAGAAATTAAAAAGCAAAATAGAATTGCTCAGATATCATGAACCAAGCCTTGCCTATCCTAATTCCTACAGATGGGCTGTTATGGCGGCCTTGGTGGGCTGGATCAGGTAACATAAATGTCGCCCATCTGTGTCCCAACCCAACACACAAACTGCTTTTTGATGCGGACGATTTTATCTGTGTCCCGTAAATGTTTAGAATCAATCATTATTGTGTCCCACCTCTCAAAAAAAAAGTTATTGATGTGTCCCTAGGTTATATATTTGATGTATACATAGAAAGTGGAATTTATGATTCTGTCTGAAAAGAGAAAAGTTTAACAAGGAGTTGAAGTTTGCAGAGCAATAGAGCATATGTAGTTCTGTTCACATTTTTTTTTAAAAAAAAAGATAAAAGTATTATTTTCACCCTTCAACGTAACAGCTGCAGAAGTCTGATATTATTTTATTTAATTATTTAAAATTATACTGGGCCGAATTGGCTGTTGTTGTTGCTGGAAAATTGTTCAAAGGAGCAGAGAGACATAACTAAGCTCGTTCTTTGGAGAGCGTGGTCAATTAACAACAACATTACCCAATCACACTGAACCAACAAGTGTTACTGACTCAGTACACTTTCTTCTGAACTTATGGGAGACACTGCAATAGGTAAATCAACCAAAAGGAGCAGAAAGACGTGAAAGTAAAGGCCACTTGGTGGCCGTTTGGCCAAAACACCAGGAACCAGCAAATAAGCACGCACCTAGAGTTCCAATAGGTGGTTCCTCCACCAGTTGGCTGGATCAAAATCAATGTTGATGGATCCTTTGTCGAATGGACCGGAGCTGCTGGAGTGGGGGTTGCTTCGAGAAATTGAAAAGGGGGGATATTATTCACGGCATGGAGGGTCTTATGCAAATGTGCAGACGCTGCTGAGGCAGAGGCAAAGGCTTGCGTAGAGGGTATCAGATTAGGCAGCCAGCCAGTGGTCACAAGGATGGGTGATCATTGAATTGGATTGTACAAGGATAGTCAAGGCCCTGCAAAGGAAGGAGGACAAATCGGAGCTCAGTTTCACAATTTGCTGTCCTGTTGTTGGAGAATTGGAGGGTATCATTGGTAGAGAGAGAGAGAGAGAGATTTAGTTGCAAATGAATTAGCGTTGTTAGCTAGACTAAATGCGCACATTGCAGTGGCTAGGGAAGGCGTCTGCATGCGTCCTAGAACTAGTAAAAAAGGATTGTAATCTCTTGCCTTCTAGTTAATAAAGCTCTCCTTTTACCTGCAAAAAAAAAAAGGAAATCACCTTTGAAACCACCCAAAGGGCAATTTTATCCGGTTTCGATAGTTGGGTGGCCATCGGTGTCCGCTTTTGTACTTGTAGGTTAATCATCATAATTCTGCTGAAAAATAGACTTTCCAAAAAAATCTCATCTCATTTGCATCAGTCCAGCACATGCTAAACAGCATGTAGCGGTATGCATCTGAAATGTAGACTTTTTTTTTAAAAAAAAAGAATCAGAAGACTAATAGTACTCCAAGTGCCGCACCCCATATTAGTTTTAGTATGCCTACCACTGTGGTCCAAGAGTAAAAGGACCAAGAATGAATGTCCTAATGATTGGAGAGGACTAGGGGAGCAAAGAAGCCAAGACCAACGCAAGAAGAGCCGGTCAAATGTGCGGAGTTTAGGGACAGATGGTCCTTGGCCAACCCCTCTTCCATGTGAAAGAGACACTTAGCTCGTGGAGGGGTTTGGTAGTTGGTAATGCATTGTTTAGTATTAATTAATGGGATCATGTGATCTTATTTCTCATGCTCGTATGCATGGCATGATCATGAAATTCAGTGTTGGGAATTGACATACTCCCTCCTTCCCAAATTGTAATCCCTCCGTCCTAAATTGTAAGTCATTCTAAGATTCTTGGAGAGTCAAATTCTTTTTATGTTTGACCAAAACTATAGAGTGGATCACAAAAATTTATGGAACCAAATAGATATAATCTAAAAATATACTTAATGAAGAAGCTAATGGTACTTATTTGGTATCATAAATGTTCGTACTTTGTTATATAGATTTGGTCAAACTTGAGATAGTTTGACTCTCCAAGAATTTTGGAATGACTTACAATTTAGGACGGAGGGAGTATATACAAGTGGATTTTGCAATTTTTTTTAGTAATTGAATTGGAACATCGGAAATGTGCTAGCTGTCCAGGTTTGTCCGGCCGGAGTCCGGAGCGTACAGCTACAATGGTACATACATATAGTGCGGTTACGAGAGGGAAAGGAGCATATCTGTATCATACGATACGCTTGTAAGCTAGTGGCCGTACATGCTGACAATGCATACCGATCTGAATCTGAAGCTTGCTGCATTGCATTATTGCTTATTGGAGTGTACTCTCAGCGAAACGACGACAATATTCTCAACTACCCTCAACTGCCCATGGACTCCGTGAAGCTAGCGAGTGCCTCATCTCATCACATGACAAAGGCCTCACCCTCACCTAGCTATACTAGCTTAGTCCTGTTGAGACTTGAGATTTGATAGCAGAAGCTCCTCCAGTTTAATTCTGATATACCGCCGTCCGCCGGCATGAAGAAATACAAGTCAAATATGAGCTCCACATGGTCGGCATTTAGGACTCCGTCTGTTTTTTTTTTCGATAAGGGAAAATTTTATTAATTTCCATGGTTTTATTAGGACTCCGTCTGTACTACTGGTTCAGACTTCAGATGATCGTAGGCAGATCGGTGTATTCTTATTCTTTCCCATTTGATTGTGTGTGAAAGGACGGACGACAATGGTATGCAGAATTGCAGATGCATACAATTATCGATCGTTTAGGTGCCTAGCTAGATATGGTCAAATCAAGAAAAGGAGGCGCGTACTTGTCACTTCGGAAAGAAAATGAAACAAACAACACTAGTTTTGCTAGCTTCATGGAAATTCAGTCAAGAAATGGATGCAGATCTCAGGGGTACGTGACATGCATGCATGTTCACACAGCTCGGCCATATGCCCGGTCATATGCCTGGTAGCTCGCCCTTTTGTTCCAGTCCAGTAGTCCACTACTAACTAAAAGATATCATATGGAGAAGAGCAGCATGCATGCATGTTCTCCGCATGTTCCCCACTAGTGGAACTTCTTCCACTCTCATACATCTTGATAACTGAGGATCGATCGGGCATCGACACTATATATATACAAGCCACAGTTAGTCAGTTACCAACACTTAATTTCCAGCTCCAAACAGTACTCTGCATCATCCATCACTCTCCTAGTAACCACGGAGATAGATCTGACTGATCCACTCCTATACCTCCCTCTTCTTCGCGTCGTGTCTGGAAATCGGAACCGGTGGAAAGTAGAAACTCAAGGCTGTACACAACAGAGCAGATGAAGGCTCTGCGCGGCAGTGTGACCATGATCAGTGCCATGCTCATCTTCCTCCATCTTCTGCTCCTAAGCAGTCCTGCAGCTGCAGCAGCAACACCAACCGGGACGACTCTGCAGCCACCTGACGACGCCAGCAACACTGCACAAGGTTGGGCGGCTGCCAGGAGGTTGCTGCTGCGGCAACAGAAGCCGGCCACCACGGGAACTGCAACCTTCTTCCATGTCGACGTCGCTGCCCGTCAAGCAGCGACGACATCGCCAGCTGCTAAGCCGAACGTGGAGTTCAACGCCAGCACGAAGTCGGCGCCGGGGAGCAGATTCAACCCCAAGCAGAATTAGCAAGGTAGCACCTAGCAGCAGGAGGCACTCCTTGGCTCCTCTCTTGTAGCTAGAATTTTTCTTCTCTCTCTCTAGTCATTCGACATTTGTATCTTGTGTAGCAGGAAGGTAGCATTAACCTTATGATAGGTCTACTAGGAACACACCATGTAATTTTAATGATGTGTTGTAGTTTGATCGTGATCAATGCCTTCATTAGAGGGCTCATTTTTGTTGTGGGATTCCACTGCAGCAGAAGATGGGAATCATGGGATTGAGAAAAACAAATCTGTGCAAACACCGCTTCCAACAGGAGACCCAATCATTTGCCCATATCTAACAAATAAAGCAAGCTTGGCCATCATGGATATGCTTACATAGCTTACTTGCCTCAACAGACCATACATGCCGCAACAGCTTTATTCACCCAAGTCAAATCTGCTGCTGTCAAACTCTAATCACCTAAAACTTGTCCAAAGCAAGTAAAACCGCAATTTTGCAAAATAAATAAATATAAATAATACAAGGGCGCGAATATTTGCAGTTCTCATCATCATATCTATGAAGACTATAACCAGTAAGTTCTACAGCTGTTTCAGCCCTAAAACTGTTCTATCAGGGCAACTCTTAAGCAACAAGTCCAGTGTCACTTTCTTTTGCCTCAGTGGAACAATGCAAATGAGAAGAAAAAAACACAAAGTCTAACTACTTCACAGAACAAGAGTTAAACAACAACTCCTACCAAAGGAATAGTTGTACATCACAAAAGCCACATGCCTATTCTACAATCTCTCTAATTTTCGTGACCATTGGAAAAGCTCGATACTCGGTGATTATTGTTTAATGTACAAAGTTGGCACAAGGTGCTGCCTTTATAGCTCGATGAATGCCATGCCACCATTGAATCACTGTCGTTGGGTAGACGGAGATTGCTGCACCTGCACTGGTGGGATGAACCCCATGCCTGCAGATGACTGGAAGAAGCCAGTTGATGTCGGTGATTGCTGCGGCGCCTGAGGAGAATGCTGCTGCTGCTGGGGCTGGTTCTGAGCTGGTGGAAGTGGAGGTGGAGGAGGTGGCCCACTTGGTCCTGGGAAACCTGGTGGCAAAATGTTGGACAATGAATGTGGAGGTGGCATAGAGCCAGTCATCATCCCGAAAGGTCCTCCCATTCCCATCATTCCTCCAGTATTTTGACCGAATTGTTGTTGCAGAAGCGGTGGCAATAGAGGTGGAGGCGGTGGAAATGGACCTGGCGTTGGTGGTTGTGTGCCTCCAAGAGAAGTAGCGACTGCTCTAATCTGCTGTTGCAACTGTGGCACTTGCCCAAAAAATGGAGAACCCATATCACCTGTCTGCATTGTTTTCTCAAGCCTAGGCCTCTTTTCAATCTGGAAGCCTGGTGGTCCTCCAGAAATTTCTCCAGAAGGCGATCCAACATTTATGGAAGCAGTTTGCTCAGCAACAAGAGATGAGATAATGGAGTTCAGCACAGGTTTTGACAAAGATGCAAGCTTATCTGCCATAGCTGCTGCCGTTCTCTTGGATTCCTCATCCACTGCACTGACTGTAGGGGTATGCGAGGTTTCTGGATTCAGTGATTGTGACTGTGGAGGTATCGACCTTACTCCTGAACCAACAGATGTTTGCTCCAGTGGAGTAATCATGAGTGGGCTAGAATTAGATTGTGTGCCGCTTGTGGCAAGGGCACCACCCAGTTGTTGTCTAAGTTGAATGGCACGCTCAGCCTCTGCTCGTGCAACCTGTTTTCATTATTAATCAAAGAAAAGCAAGGAATCACTATGCTAATGCCATAAAATGGGTAAAGCCTGATTACAGTTGCAGAATAAGTACATATCAAATACAATGATATTTACCAATATTAAAGAAAGTTAATTATGACCTCAGAAAAATTCCAGAAAGAAAAGTAATTGAGGCAGTGATAGGCAACAAGACATGCATAACTCCATTACCTCGGGTACAATTCCTTTTCCATTACAAAATAAGACCACGGGCATTTTTGTTATCAGTTCATCCCCAATCAGCCAGACTAGGTGGATGTCAAGACCACGGACCTTTATGGCAGATTGGCAGGTGATGTACAGGGACTATCAAGGTGCTAGGGAAGCAGTCTAGCTGTGTTTTTTTTTTTCCAAAAATATAGCTGGCTTTAGTTGGAACCAGGAAGCAGTCCAAGTGAGCCATGGGATTGTAAGTTTGTAACTAATGCTGTGGGTGGCCAGGTAGCACTAGGAGTAAGAGACAGACTTGCGCTAAGGAATGCTAGATGGTTCCAACACATGTGCTCACTGCTCACTAGCCCAGGTGCATTCAACAAACAAAGAATTCATGTAGTCTAGATTTTTTTTACCTAAACTATAATCTGGATGAGTTTATCATTGGGAACTGGTTACAGCTAAACTGACGCCAATTTTATCATGTTACGTCCATAACAAAAGGGGAACACTACATCCTTCAACACTAAATAACACATGTAAGATCCAAGGTCTGCTGGCAAGGCAAGCCGCTAGGATAATTTACTTTTGCCGCTATGCATTTGCTGCTGCTAATACCTGTACTTAGCCAGCTACAGCCGCTAAACTTGGCTGTTCTAAAATCAGGAACGTGCTATGCCATTGGGTTTGTGATTGAACTGATGAAAATATATGTTATGTGAAACGCCTTGGGATGGTCCTGGAGCCATGTTCCTGTGAACTCATGAACAATGACTGCTGAATAGGTGAACTGATTACCAATTTTTGCCTCTTTTTTTCCTCAAAACTGCTAAATGGTAGCTGTAGCCATAGCCAGCTATAGCTGCTCCTAGCTGCTGCAAACTTCAACCGCAAAGAGGCTTAGCCGGCGATTTTAATCACTTAAGATCCCATATCCGCTTGGCCATGGACATATAGGTAAAATTTTGATGGGGATGGATGTTTAGTTGGGTTCCCCCATACCCTACCAAAACACAGAACATCTGAAAGCAAAGAATAGTCCAAGCCCAAATGCATGTGACCATGCCACAAAAGAGTGAAAGACTGTCTCAAACATAAGGTGCACCAAGTTATGAATTATGATCACTGACATATACATGCAACAATCAAATATCATTGGATAAAAAAAACAATCAAATATCAAGCAAACCAAAATTTATCTGCCTTACATCACAAAAGAAAATTCTACAGTACTTAACCATGTTAGGGCTTCCATGTGGATCTGTGCACGCCTGTCTCTGTTTCTAGTTATATTTAAAAAAATCTTGAAAAGAAAGGAGAGCTGAGAATAATTATATCAAGAAGATAAGGGCAAGTGCCCTTGCACACACAACCATGAACATGTGGAGCATTCACCAATGGAATGCCAAAGATTGATGAAACATTACTACTTATGGCCACATACCATGGGGCATCTCAGGCAGTACCAAGATAAAAGAATAGTGTCTAGAACTCCAGAAGATTAAGAATAGATGGGACAAGATAGCTAAGATTAATAATGAGAATACTTTGAGATCCTACAACATGCTCAGCACTTATGGCCTAATAAACCCCATTTAATTGGCATTAAAAATGTATCATATGGACGAATGACCTAGGATGTGATTTTGCAAGGAAATAACAACAATGAAAAGGACAACAGCATGCAATGAGATTTAAAGAAAAAATCTTACTTGTAACTGACCGCGAAGAATAATTAACTTCGACTCCTGTTACAAAAATAAGAAAAGCATATAGTTCTGAACAGCATGAGGCTTGTAATGGAATGGAACACTGGGAAAATAATGAAAAGCCTCAAGACCTGTTCACTGAGAGCTTCTTTTAATTGATTGATCAGGGTTGTCCTTGCCACATCTACACTTTCAAGTTGTCCAATGCACTGCTTTAGGTTCATTTCCTGTTCTTGGAGGTCGGAAATCAATTTTGATGCTGGCTGATTACCTTATGAAGAAAATACACAGGGTAAAAATAGCATAGTGCATAAGAATGCTGTCAAACTTTCTTCAACAGCAGATACATCATTACATAAGTAATGAGCAAGGCAAAATCCTCACCATTGGTGCTACCATCGTCTATATCTTTATTTATCCTCTCCAAAACACCAACAATACTCTTACATTTGTTTAAAGCTGTGTCTTCATCAAAATGTTGATCAAGCACTGATTGGTATGCAGTCACAATCTTTTCAGGCATCCCGCCAACAGTTAGTTTCTACAGTAAAAGCCAACAATAAGAAGGTGCTCTAATATGTACTCCCTCCGTCCCAAAAAGAAGGTAGTCATGAGATGCGTGCACGTGTTATTTTCTCAACTTTGACTCAATTTGTAGAAAGATTTGCAACATTTATATCTTCAAATAAATTTGTTAGAAAACTAGATTCAAAGATCTTTCTAATGATACTAATGATGTATTATAAATATTAATATTATTTTATATATAATTGGTCAATGTTGTAAAAAGTTGTTTTCTCGGGAAGCGAGAACTACTCTTTTTGTGGGACAGAGGGAGTACTATCTAATTCAATATGTAAGATTCACCAAGCAGAATAAATAACTTACTTTTACTATAGTACCAGAACTTCGTGCAGCTTTAGAATTTGAAGAAGGATTAGAGCTAGGATTTGAACTATTCCCGTTGTTATCCAATATAGGGGGGTTGTCACCAAGAATTTCATCTTTCAGGCCTTCAACACGGGTCCCAAAAACCTTACGTTCATCCCAAATTCCAATCTGTAGTTCCAAAAGGTAACAAGATAGAATTATTTATTTTGGACTTACAACAAAAGATAAGTAAACGATTAAATTTACCATCAGGTATTTCACAATTAATCTAGCCACACTATGAATAGGAATTTTCCTGTTGATGAATGTCCAAGCAAACTATGAGTCTATGACTAATAAACCATATGCAAATATTTATACACACATAACAGTAGTGGAAGAGTCTGAATCGATGTTTCTGGCAGCTGACTACCAACATACCAATCATACATTATTTGAGAGAAAATGTACTCATTATTTTTCAAACTCAGCAGTCCTGGAAATAGAGGAAATTAATGTAGAAACTGAAAATGCCATCTTCTATCTTACTAATTGATGCTGCTCTAGTACTATTTTTAGCTCGCATTTTTTGTATGTGCAATTATGTGTATCAAAATTTAATGCACCATGTATTGATTCATATGTCTCATACCTTGAAAATGCATCAGAGCAAACAAATACTATCTGGAATCCAGATAATGTACCAGGGGAGTATTAAGGACAGTTGGATAACATAAAGCAGCAATACCATATGACTCCAATAGTTTGATATAACAACTAACCAATGATGGTATTGATCCAATGGTACAGTACCATGATTGTAATGACACATTCAGATCCTTCTGTATTCTTGGACAAGGCTCTCGAACAATTCTATAATAAAAGGAGCTGCTGGACTGCATAGAATTAATTACGTAACGGTGTAATAAGATGAAACTTACTAATCTTGCGACCACTTTCTTGCCATCTTCTCCCCCATTTTCATAGACATGTTTCAGTGATCTAGGAAGAACCCTCCAGAACTCATTCACAAAGTCTCCTCCCTTGCGTTTGCTGTTTTGCAGGATATCATTTGATAGATACAGGAATGATACTTTCTTATCCTTTGTTGCACTATGAAACTGCTTTTCCCATGTGTCAACAACTCTTTTGGCCCTCTTGCGGTGAAAAATGCACCATTGGGAAAGTGCTGCACAATAATTAAGGGATACAAAACGAACTAGTAGTGGTGCAATCTCTAGATGCATAATTACATAGGAAATTAAAGACAATTATGATTATATTTTACATCATGAACAGCCAGAAGAAATGAGGAATAAATAATCGGTATGGTCATTTACTGCTTGTGAAAACTGGACCCAACCCTATAGCAGCATGACATATTTAAAGCACGCAAGGTATATAAACCACAAATTTAGTCCACAAACATGAAGAGAAAGGAGAACATAGTTTGCAGATTATTATAGATTCCATTTTATGTGGTCCACTAAAAAGTGGTTCACAGTAGCAACCATCTCCTCCCAAGTCGACAGTTATGTTATATTACATCTCTAAAAGCAGAACATTTTTAAGTCAAACAAAGAGCAGCATTTCTCATAAAACATAGGTTTAGTGGTGGAGCTCCAATTAGGTGTGCAAGCATGGAAAGATAACAAGGGTGAGATCTGCTGTGTGTCAAAGTAAGTTAACGGAGTGGCCTACACATCCTATGGAATGAAATTCCTCACAGAGAAGCAAGCACGATAATATTTAAACAATCATATGGTTCTCTTTTTCTATGGTCAATAGAGAATGACATGAAAGCATGCTAGTACTGAAGGCTGCACCATAACTTCAGACTCCAAGCATATGCCTTGCATGATTTGTTTAGTCAATGAGGATTATGTGTGTAGGATATATCTTTACTTCTCTGTTCCACTCAAAATGAAGATGTACGGACATAATGTACAAGTTTTGACCATACATTTTTGGTGCAATAATATACTGCCACAATTTTTTGGTGCAATAATAACATAGATCACAATACCATAAAGTTTAAACAGTGTACCAAGAGCAAAAACAGGCTTACTAGTTACTAACGTACTAATAGATCTAATTTGACAGTTAGAACAACCTGGCTAATATTTAGCTCCTTAGTTAAGTATGTGGCATATAATTGTTTAGGTCACTTATATCTAATAAAGATAAAAGATACTTAAATTCAAGGGCAGTACAAAGCTCCAGAAATCCAGAACTTTTTCCATGACTCGTTTGCATTTACATAAGAAAACTATTTTTTCGCAAATAAACTGCCCAGTAAAGGCATTGAATGAAGAATGTCAGGAAAGCACAGTAACAGTTGTCATATAGATCCAATAAATTCATACACGAGAGGAACTTCTCTTCATGTGAACCAGCAAACTAACAAGACAGTAACCACTGCACAGGACAGAACCCAACGAAATCTCCTGAGCCGTCCTACTCATAGACATCGCAATTTGTAAGTTCGGGCTTTACTTAATCAAAGAGCAGACAACAACACCCAGACTACCAAATTGGCGAGCTTGCAAGAAAATACTACGGAAAAAGGATACTCTGAATGCTCGCCGCTGAGTTGTTTAGCTTGTTGAGCTTCTCGACCAATCTCTGCTCGCTGAAGGAGCCGCCGCCACCACCGCCCGCGCCGCCGCCGCCGCCGCCGCCGTCCGCCGTTTCCGCGTCAATCTCCACCTTCGCGCCCGCCATCGCGAAGGCTCAACTAATTCACCTCCCTCGTAGATACGGCAAAACCCTAGACAAATTCGTAGTCTTGCCAAGCCAATCTTGCGCATAAAATTGGAAAAAAAAAAAGCAGAAAATCAGAAAAAATTGGATTGTGGTGAGAGATATGAGCTAAAGTACGGGGAGAGAGATGCGCACCTCGGTAGCGAGTTCCTGAGCTCAAGCTTGCCGCCGCAGACGCCGGACGGGAAGGGGAAGTGGAGGGGGAATGAGGAGGAGGCCAAAACGAGAGAGGGTTTGGTTTTGGTGTGGTGGCTTCCTCGCTTCGACCCTTCCTTTTCCGGTTTTCCCTGGCCTGGGTATGTTTTTCACTTCATATTCTTCTATTCTTTTTCCTTTTTTTTTTCTGCCACCTGTGTTTTGCTCGTGAAACTGAGATGGAAAGTGTAAAAAAGAGAAGAAAAGTTATTATAATAGTTATTTTAGCACGTCTCTTCCCACGTGAGCCGCCAGGCCATGTTTAGGTGAGAAAAGGCTTATAGTGCAGTATCGTGTGATGTTGGTTTAAAAGACATCGATGTTTAGAACGCGAAATTCGATGACGTGAGTGTTTTTCTTCAAGAGGATTTTGGAACTCAATCTTCATGTTGTTATTTTTCTCTCTTATGGTTAGTTTTCACATTATCATATATCTTTTTCAAAAACCAAACTAGAAGCTAATATTGCTATTGTAATTTCTGGTTGTGAATCGATTGAGTTCATGGCATATGTTAGGCTATTATTGAAGGTGAGTCACGTACACATAAGCATGAGACGATAAAAAATAGTGGGAGGGTGTATTTAGATTGGGGAAAGATTCCCTGAAAATACACTGTTCACTAAAAAAACACGGTAGATGAATATTGTTCTGCGAGTGGAAGGGATGAGATGAATAGGAAAAAGTTGGATGAATAGTGTTTTTTTGGGAGGAATTCTAGGAACTAAACGCACCCTTAAGATCAAAGAGGAATGATGCAAAAACATATGGTTAGTATAGAAGAGCACCAAGTTTACTTACTTGGATGATGATGCTAAAGTCCAAGGATGAAATCATGTTAATGGGTTGAATTTGGCTCAAACGATAATAAATATAGGACCCATGAAAATATCTGTGGTACAATTTTTTTTTGAAAAAATACTTTGGTTTTATTTCAATGGTTATCTAGTTTTATGGACCGAAAAACGTAATATGTTGGCTGGGCTATGTAAATATGCATAGATGTTGCAGTGTTGTTAGATTTTGCTCTATGAGACGTAGGCATAGAAAACATAAAGAAGAAAATGATAGGTCACTCCCTCAGTTTCAAATTACAATTCGTTGGATTTTTTTACCCTAAGTTTGAACACTTGTTATATGTATTGTAAAATTTCATACCTTTGTTATGGCTTGATTTAAGTACTTGAAGAATGGCTTAAATTTGACTATGTTTTTCACAAATATTCTGAATAGAAGAGTAGTAAAATTTGAGGTAACAAAGTCAAATGAATTATAATGATGAAAGAACGAGTATGTTAGACCGTTAGTGTAGTAGAGTGTAGTAGAGACGCTGTGTAAATACCTATGTTACTTTGTTTTACATGCAAAATGTACTAACTGGCTAGAAGTTTTTTTTCCCCATTTGAGGGGAGGATTGGTTCGATGCAAAGACCATTTCATTGGATTTGATGTCAATTAGGCCGAATTTAAGATCGACGGGCCAAATTTTTTGGCAAAATTACTCTTTTTACAACCCTGTATTGAATCAAATACTCTTTTTATAAGACTATCATAACTAGTGGTTCTAGATAAATGGCTCAGCCTCGAACTACATAAATTCGTATGCACGTTGAAGATCCGTAAGATTTTGCTCCGTGGCGTGTAGCGTTGGAAGCTTGACGACAGTGTGAGGTGCTGCAGGTTCTGAAGCACGATCGTCGTCAGATAGGGAGAAGATAATGCTCATGGAAACGCCACCCCCTGTATCAGCAGCAGCTTTCAAACGGTACAGTTGGCGGCCGGCGGCGAAGTCGCCGAGCAGTTGGTACGAGGTGGGCGAGCCGTTCATGGTTAAGCACATGTCGTCGGTGCCTGAAAGAATCATCCATCAACGGAACATCCAAATCGGATTCATCTGTCTAGCATTGGAGAACAGGATATGATTAATTATTTATAAGCGAGAATGAGTGTACATGCGGCGAGCTCCTTTTGGGTGCGGTAGAGGAATTGAAGCACGGAGGAGACGTCGTCCCGGAAGAGGGAGAAGGGATTGTCGTCGTGGTCGAGGTTGAGCTTGCGGAGCTTGCAGAGGCCCTCGCCGAGCTCCATCATCGCGCCGCGGTGGTTCTGCGTGCACAACAGTAGTCCATGCATGATTCAGGAAGAAGGTCAAATTGAGACCGATGAATCAATGAATGAACAAGGCAGAAGAAGAAGAAGAAGAAGAAGAAGGACCTGCCTGGTTGAAGAGGTGGTGGAATCCGACGGCGCACTGGAGGAGGCCGTGGAGGAGCGTCCGGACGGGGTCCTCGGCGGCGTACCAGAGCTCCTCCACCACGTCGTGGCACGCGTGGTACTCGCCGCGGTTGAAGAGCGCCACCGCCGCGTCGAACCCAGCCACCTCGTCATCGTCCTCCTCGTCCTCATCGTGGCTGGGGCGCTCGCCTCGCGCCGTGAGGAGCCGCCGCCGGCAGCGGAGGTCGGCGCCGCGTGCCCTGCCACGACCATGATTTAGGTACAGCAGCGTGGATACGCGTGGACGAGATGAAGATGAGCTGGCGGGCAGCTGTGTCGAGGTAGTGGTCGCGGCCAGCATGGCGTAGGTGGGAGCACAAGAGACGGAGGAGGGCGCGAGCGCCATGGAAATCAGTCGGATTCACTGAGAAGTGATGGTGTCATCAGTCTCATCGTGTCGTCGTGTGTGTGTGGCCATCCATCATTGGACTCCTCCACCAAGCAAGCCAAACCAACACAAATATCTATCGCTTAATCCAAAATCGTTTATAAAATGGGCCATAGTTAAACATGGGCCTTTATCCACGTCAACTTTGTTTTTTGAGCATGCTTTATCCAGAATTTTTTTTTATATTTTTTATTTTAAGATTTATCAAAAATATATACCTAACGATTTTTTTTCAGAACTGTCACCAAGCCGCCGTTTGAATTGGCGAGAGGCTCCTATCGCCGTTTGAATCGGCGATAGGTGAGATGCAAGCCACCTCCCGCCGGATGAAACGGTTGAAGGTACCTCTAACCGTTTCATCCGGTTAAAGGTTCCTTTAACCGTTTCATCCGGCGATAAGTGCCACCACCGTCACGGCCGTTTTCGTGCTGGCCAGTTACCGCCGGTTGAAATGGCTATAGCTGTTTCAACCGGCTATAAGCTATATATTCTGTTAAAATTTAATAATTATTAATATATTATACAAAGTAAATATATTTAATGTATATTTTTGGATTGCAGTGAGTTAAATAACATCTAGGCATATTTTTACTTCGAACTGAACGATAAAATATTTAATTGAAATAAATAAATATACGAGTATGACCTATTCTCATTGTCAAACAGGCAGACGACATCTTGATTTCATGGGGGTACAATTACAACTTTAATATTTATTTCCAAACGCTATATATATATTTTTCCTAATTATTTCATCTCAGATATATTTTTTCCATCTAATGTATATTTTTAATATTTATTTAATTCAATCGAATATTTCATCACTCAATTCGAAGTAAAATATGCCACAGATGTTATTTAACTCACTGCAATCCAAAAATATACATTAAATATATTTACTTTGTATAATATATTAATAATTATTAATTTTTAACAGAATATATGGCTTATAGCCGGTTGAAACAGCTATAGCCGTTTCAACCGGCGGTAACTGGCCAGCATGCAAACGGCCGTGACGGTGGTGGCACTTATCGCCGGATGAAACGGTTTAACCTTCAACCGTTTCATCCGGCGGGAGGTGGCTTGCATCTCACCTATCGCCGATTCAAACGGCGATAGGAGCCTCTCGCCGATTCAAACGGCGGCTGGGTGATAGTTTTGCAAAAAAAATTTGTTAGATATATATTTTTGATAAATCTTAAAATAAAAAATATAAAAATAAAAAAAATTCCTTTATCCACGTCAACTGCCAAACGGATCGCACAGAAGCGGCGGAGTGGTAAGCCGGCGGCGGCCTGCGCAAACTTTCGTCCCACGGAAGCCCAGCCCATTCTTTCTGGATGCACCCGTTGTGCTAAAAAAAGGAACAATTTGCTCGTGTTCCTCCCGCTCTTGCCCAGTTGCTGCCCGCCGCTGGCAGTAAGCCAGAAATGCTGCTGGTCACTTTGCCTCGACTTTAGTCACTTATGGAGTGGTTGATCCTGAGACAATGGAAGCTATCGTCTGCCGCGAAGGCCTGGCTTTGGCCACTGACCTGGTACTACGGCGAGTCGTTTTGGCCTGTGACAACACTAGTGTCGTGAAGAATATCAAGGGATCAAGCTACGGTCCATATGACCATGTTGTCAAGGAAATCCAGGCAAGAATAAAGGATTTTGAGTCGGCGAAGGTCATAGATGCATAACAGAGCATGCAGGTGCTCATGCTATGGTATTTCCCCTTTTTTTTTTAATCTCTTTGTTTATGCAGGATCGGAGATGTTGTTGGTGTTGGGATTTGATCATGCGTCATAATGAAGTTTGGAGCTCGAGATGAAAGAAAAAGGTCAGAGAAGAGAAGCTTCCACACTGGCGTTCCAAGCACCTTTTGTTTTCCTTGTATTCAATATTGAGAGCTGAGAGTTGTTGTGGTTTTATCATGAACGAAGATGGGAGCTTCAGCATTGTCAAACATGCTTAACTATGCACCTGCGCCCTCTCGCCTCGTAAAGGTCGCTTTCATCTTTATTCATTTCGTTCTTTTTTTTTTCAATAAATTCGTGCCGAATGGGTGCTCGAGGCTTGATATTAGTAAGGGAAAAGTCTATTTTTTACCCTCCAACTATTACAAAAGTCTGATTTTCAACCTACAACTACAAAACCGGACACTAAACACCATCCAACTATCCAAACCGTGCAAAATTGACCCTCTGAGTGGTTTTGAAGGTGGTTTTGAATTTCCAAAAAAATATTTTTTTTAAATTAAGAAATTCATAACTTTTTTGTTTTAAATTATAAAAATATGAATCAGTGTCATTGTTTTATAAAACTGTGACATATATGTTGGTGCCATTGTTTTTGCACATTATTTATTTTATTCTATTTATTTTTAGAAAAAGCAATAAAACAATATTAATATAAACATATGATACTCAAATAATATGCCAATAGGTTGGCTATATTTTAAGAGAACTTTTTGGCACCCATTTCATATTTTTTGGGTCAAAAATAAATTATTTATGAATTTTTAAGTTTAAATAATATTTTTTTCAATTTCTGTAAAATCCAAAACCACCTTCAAAACCACCAAAGGGCCAATTTTGCACGGTTTCGGTAGTTGTAGGGTTTTTAGTGTCCGGTTTTATAGTCGTAGGTTGAAAATCAGACTTTTTTGACGGTTAGAGGGTGAAAAACAGACTTTTCCCTACCAAGTAAAGGTAAGGTTTAAGTCGATGCATGCTAGTCGCAGTACGTGATGGTGGCCTTTTGGTCGTCAACGTGTAGTGCAGCTTTCCCCTTCAATTTTGGAGGCATCTCTTATATTCACACCCAGCTGCATGCCCTGTAGCCTTCAACAAATCAATTTAGTATATGTATCATAATTTTATTATATTTTCCAATCCAGGTATCATAATTAAGAATGCTAGTACTATACTATTCAGCAAATGGCATCCATATATTGAATTTTTTTAGATAAAGGATACGAATTCTTTTTTCCTTCATTGTCCATCACAATCTGCTCGTTACTTTGTACTAGTAACAATTAACTGTGCAACCCTGCCTCCATTCCGTGTATCATTTATCCTCTGCCCCTTGTCTTTTGTACTCGTCTAAATTTGATGTTCCAGCCTGTCATCCACCCTTATATTTCACTTCCACTTGCACTATGTGTGTGTTATTTATTGTGTTGAGTCCATTTGGAAGCAACCTTCTCCTTGAGCCAGTTTTAGACAATGCACATACTCGTATTTTACTTTTTTGCATTCGACTCGCATGCGTTCCATTACAACCGTACGTACTGATCACGCATGCAGCTTGCTTGCGTACAACAAAATAAAGCAGTTCAAAATTTTGGAAATTAATTCTATAGCACGTTAAGTACGTAGGGAGGACACTACAACTCCAATAGTCAGAGGTTAGTCTGCTGCACCGACATGTATGTTCTCATCAGCTAGAAGCACGCGCGCGTAGAAGTCTCAACGGAAGCTGTCGGTCACACGCAGTATAGATCGATCGACTGACCAGACATATACCAAACCGTTCCACCAGCACCCACAGCTACCAGCCTAGCACGGAGATTCTAATTCTATAGGCAGTTTCAAAAAATAACTAATCAATGGGTTAAGTCTTCATTGGCATTGCACACATGCTCGCTCTGGTGTTTGTCTTGTCAGCCTAAACCAGGGGGCGAAGCTAGAAATAACAGCCTCAGGGGTCATCACCATGTATTTTTTTTTGACGAACCGCACAAGACAGTGCGTGTTTCATTGATATAGCAGGAAAAAAAAATACAAGATTATGGTCCTGACAGACCATAGGTAGGAAACAAAAAAGAAAAAAATAACTACGCTTACCCGGTTGGATTGGGACCTCAAAACGGGGTACAACTCAACAACGCTCGCGGACCGGTTGGATTGGGTCATCAACACGACCAAACCACTACACATGACGACGATAGTAGGAAGGAACAATCTGCAGCTTCCACCCACGTTCCGAAACCTTGCAGTCGTCGAACCTTTAGCGTGATTCGACGCTGATAGAGAAATAGTTGGGGTGGGGTGGGGGAGGGCTAGGGTTGCTGTCGCCTCCCGTGTCGCCCGAGCGGGGAGGGGGGACGTGATAGACCAAAGAGTTACCAAATGTCCGTCATCACCATGCATTGATCAATGGGTCAGCAAGGCTACTAAACAACGATTAACAGTAATTCCTATAGGATTTGCGCAATTTTGTCGGGGTCACCGGACCCCAATGAGAAGCCTGAGCTTCGCCCTAAACGAAGAGAAAAAAACACAAACTTCACCCAGACAAAGGAAACAGAGGGTGCAGAGACAAAAGTACCACATTGTTTAAAGACGTAGCTACAAAATTGTGAGTACACCATCCCGGTTAGTGTTGCCCGGCTGTCATCTACATCGCATGGAATATTTGGAAGGAAAGATGTCGGAGGGTGTTCGACAACAAGGAACTAAGCGTGCCGCAACTTATCCTCCTCATCAAACAAGACACCCACAATTGGCACACGGCGCATGGCTTTTGGGAGGAGTAGCCCATGTTTTTTTTTTCCTTCTGGTGTCTAATGTTAATTTTGATTTTGGCTTAGACCTTCTTTCCTGTATTGAACTCTTGCTCTTACCTATAATGAAAGGCAGAGCACCTACCATTATGCTAAAAAAAAAAGTGTTGCCCGGATGCGGCGAGAGTGATGCTGGTTGAAGGATGAGTGATGCTGCTGCTGCTGCTGTGGCGGCGGCGGCGGCGTCTCCGTCAGCCCGGCGGTGGCGCCGGTGGTGTCGGCGTCCCCGGTGGCGGGTTTTTGATGATCGGGTCGCCGGGATTGGGTGGACGCCGTCGTCCATGGAGGGGGTGGAGAGGGTGATGGGGAAGCGATCAAGCAAGCTGTGGGTTGGCAGGGTTCACAAAACCGAACCAGTTGGCCGAACCGCCGGCCGGCGGTAGCGGCTAACCGGTTCGGTTCCCGCGGGAACCGGTCAAAACCGGATAAATTTAAATTTTGAATTCAAATGTATATGAAATCCTAGTTCAATAGGTTTGAACCGGTAAGCCACCCGGTTTGACCGGTAAGCCGAGCGGTTTGGGCGGTAAGCCGGACAGTTTGGACGGTAAGCCGGCTCAATACATAATTTGTCATGTTTTCAAATTTAACTAAAAATTTAAAAAAATAAAAAAAATCCTAAAAATATTTCAAGGTGCGTAGAATTTAATGGTGTCAAAATTTTTCAAATATTAGTGTATTTAGTATTTTTTGTGTGCATTAGAAGTTCAATGAGCCGATTTTCTTTTTTCCTTTTTTTGTTGAACTTTTAATGCCTGCAAAAAATATCAAATGAGCAAATATTTGAAAATTTTTTACACCAATAGATTATATATACCTTGAAGTATTTTTAGGATTTTTTTTTATATTTTTCCATTTTAAATTTAAATTTGAATATTTTAACTTTAACCGGTTTGAAACCGCCCCGAACCGCTACCGGTCCGGGGCGGTTTGACCGGTTCCCGCAGGAACCGGCCAGTTTTGAACGGTTTTGTGAACCCTGTGGGTTGGTGAGAGCCGAGCTGAGGTCTCTCTCTCGCTGACTGAGGTGCTGGACGTTGGGTCGAGCAGGGGTCGTTTTATGTATGCGTGAGAGCGACGAATGAAGCCGCGTTCGTGGATGCAAATCGACGAATGGAGAGCGAAAGAGAGAGCGTGCGATTGTGCGAAGGAAGACGACGAAGAAATCGAAACAAACAAGACGGAGGAAAGGGGCACGAGGGAAGCGGTCATCTCACGCTATTTTTAATCTCTTGAGACCAGACCAGGTGCTGACGCTATGGTGTTTTTTATCCTTTTGAATCTCTTTGTTTATGCAGGATCGCAACTGTTGGGTTTTTTGATCATATGGTGCCTGATAATGAAGTTTGGAGCTCGAGATGGATGGATGGAACAGAGTCAGAGAAGAGAAGCTTCCACACTGGCGTTCCTAGCTAGTACCACCTTTATTTTCCTTGTAATCTATTGAGAGTTCAGAGTTGTTGAGGTTTGATCAGAATGAAGTTGGGAGCTTCAGGATTGTGAAACATCCATGCTTTAGCTACTTTATTATGTACTATGCACCCTCTCGTCTCGCAAAGCTCGCTTTCATCTTTATTCATTTCTTTTTTTTTAAAAAAATTGCGCCGAATGAGTGCTCGAGGCTCGATGTTATGCATGCTCTGCTAGTTGTAGTACGTGATGGTATCTTTTATATTCGCACCCAACTGCCCTTAGCCCTCAAGACATCATTACAGTATGGCATATCATAAGTTTATTCTACAATACAGGGACGAGGGATGCAGAGTTGACGTGTGTAAATTAAAAACGGTAATAACATTAAGCAAGTGGTCATGTATATAGATAGTTTAGTGAAACTTCCATATTGTTGTTCCGTCTTCTGAAGTTAAAAAAAAAATCAATAGGCACTCAAAAAAAGGAAACCATTAAACTGAAGACGTGCGAAGGAAGACGACGAAGGAATGGAAACAAAGGCAGATGAGCCCTGTTTAGTTGGTGTCGCAATTTTGAACTGATGATTTGGAGAACTAAACATGATTTAATTATAAAACTAATTACACAGATGGATACGATATCACAAAATAAATCTATTAAGCCTAATTAATTTGCCATTATAGATGGTTTATTGTAGGACTATATTGTCTAATCACTTATATTTAATAAATTCGTCTCAAAATTATATTGGGGGTTATGGTACGAGTTTTATTATTTATTCATATTTAATACTCCTGATTTGTACCTAAACATTCGAATTTACTATAGCAATGTGTCAAGTTCACGAACTAAACATGCCCGGAAAGAGACATGAGAGAAACGATCATCTCACACATAGACTACTTGCATCTCTTTGTTGGTGTCTGACGCACACAACTAGAGAAAAAAAAGTTTTCATGCCATTGTTGCGAGCTGACTATGCATGATAAGTACGTGAACAAGGTAAACAATAGCTAGATAAATGCAAAACCTATGAAAACTACCCATAATAATAATAATCCCAGCTATAAAGTTGAGGATTTGGCTGCCCATATGAGGCCTGCCGCGCGCTCGCCGCATGGCCCCCGCGCCGTGCTGGCGCTCATCAGTTGGGTTGCGCCTGTCCTACGTGGTTGCAACTGTTGTCCACGGGAGCCTATTCGCCATCATCATTGCCCACCGATTGTTCGCTTTAAATCGCTTTTGTTCGCTTTGTCGCTTCCTGCCGCCTCATGGCCTGTAACACCCAGCCATATTGGTATAAATGGGCTATCGGCCTCCACCAGTCCATGACCCGGCCCAAGGCATGAGCTAACGCAGAAGCACTTTGTAGCAAAGGATCAAACAGAAGTTAAGCTCATGGATCTCCTCACGCCATGGTCACTGCGGGCGGCAACGGGGCGTTACAAGGAGGTCGGGCTTTATGATGAAGCGCGTAACCTGTTGGTTACACTACGAGAGAAACGTGCATTAGTCTCTCACATGTTAGTGTCGGTTGTCTTAAAACCCGGTACTAACATGTTCCCGGGGGCTCCCGAGGGCCATCGGACCATTTAGTATCGGTTGGTGTTACCAGCCAGTACTAAATGGCCCCGGGACGTTCCCGAGGCCCCCGTGCATTTGGTACCAGCTGGTGTTATGAGCCGGTACTAAACGGGTCCGCGGGGTATAGTTCAAAAGAAAGCATATCCCACTCAATCACAAGTGATGAATAGGTGGGATGGTAGAGGGGTTTACGTGCGAGGCCAAAGCTTGTGAGTTCGAATACCATGAACCGCGCACGTTACGCGTGAAAAAAACGCGTGACTTGTGACTCCTGGTAAGCTTACAAATTTTTTTCTTTATTTTTTTGGCTCAAAACAAGTTAGTACCGACTGGTGTTACTAGCCGGTACTAACTGGCCCGCTCCGCTGACCCTACGGCCCCGTTAGTACCGGTTGCTGCAGCAGATACTAACGGGGCTGCCAATTTAGTACCGGAAGCTCGGTACCAGGCGCATAACTGGTACTAACACGACTTTGCGCCCGGTACAATGTCTGTTTTCTAGTAGTGTTAGCGTCCATCCTCGCCTAGATGGAGACGACATGTTCCCATGGGAGATACGGTTGGAGGTACACGAGGGCGGGCGGCACGTGTCACGGATGACTCACGGAACCCAGAGATGTTGTAGACAAGGATGCGGTCGCTGCTCTCCGAACCCACCGAGAAGACCTCAAGCGGGATGTTGTAGTGCGCAGCCAGACGCTCATCAATGTGCTTGCACTGGTCCTGCTCCACCTCGGGTTTGCGCTCCTCCCTATCGATAATCGAAACCGTCTTTGGCTTGGGCTTGCCGTTGAGGTCTCCGTCGGCGCCACTAGCTTCAAAATTTCCTCCTGGTCTCCGTCGGTGCTTCAAAATCTCCTTCTGGTCTCCGTCGGTGCCATTGATCGGCACTGGCTTCCGCTTCGGAATCTTCTCCTTCACCCGTATCTGCTTCCTTTGGCTTGCCGGCACCGACCATGTTTTGGATTTCAAACTATGAGAGCCCTGGGGCCTGGGGGGCTTGTTTTCGGGGCTTGGGTGGGTGGTCTGGTGGAGGACGAGTTGGATGGCGACTATAAATAATTGCAACCATACAACCACTTATTCAAATTGCCACAAGGTTGGTTCATCTCTCACCTTTTATTTATTTACTAATTAGATCTAATATTCATGTCCCACCTTGTACTGTTATGTTCCTTTTTAATGACGATCCTTATGTTGTTCAAAATTGGGCCTAAACAATTGAAGAGTAAGGGCCTGATTGGTTGGCTGCATCTGCCTTGAACAGGCCCATGGGATGGAAGTTGATCAAGTTTGGTTGCCCGTACCTGAGGTTGGGCCAGGCCCGCAAGATACAAAACTGGCCGTTCAGCCTCGCCCGAGAGATGCAGAAAAATTAGTCGTTTCCCCGGAACCAGGCTCTGGTGATGCAACACGCATGCGAGGGCGAGCTGAAAAAGAGTTGGCGCGTGCACGAGCGGAGCAGGTGGGAAGAGTTGGGTCACCGTCTCCTTTCGTGCCATTTCTTCGGTAAAAGTCTCCTCGCCCCCGTTGCTACTCATTCGTTCCTCGTTTTCTCCTTTCTTGCGTGGTTGCGCCGGTGAGTAGATCTTCTCTCCCTTCTCTAGTCTCCTCCCAGTCTTATTTTTCCTCTCACACGATCAATTTCCGGTGCCGCTCTTCCCGTCCCGTAGACTAACTTTACCCCAATCCGATTCAGACCCTATTCCTTCCCTTGCATTTAAACTGGATGTAAATCCGCCACGTTTCTTCTCTTCTGTGCAAAGCACGAGAGGATTTGAGGTCTTTGCTTACTCGTAGGTAAAAAGGAAAGTTCTTGATGCTCAGATCTATGTTTTCTTGCATGTCGAATCGTTCCCTTAGATGCGATAGTAAAAAATGTTTCTTTGTTTGTGTTTAGATTTTTTTTGGCATATTGCTCAGATATTTTTGCTTGTTTGTGCAGAAATCGCAATCTAGCCTCAGTTCTATGGTCTGTACTCGTAGGTGCTTCTTCTGTTAAAAAAGAAATATAAAAAACTTAATTTAATCATCCTGTACAAGATTTTGGTGTGTCCACCAGCCCGCCTCCTTGGTTATTTCGTTTCTTATTTTAACCTAGGCATATGTACAAACTATAATGCTTAAAAACCTGACTACATCCATACTAATTATATGCGGCAAAACTGAGCATATTTTTCCTCCTTTTGATGAATTTCTTTTGGCTTGGAAGATAAAAGCTAACTCTTATGGTTTATGTAGCTGTTTTAGTCACTACCTTGCACAAGTGAATGGCTCAAAGGAACTTGGCACAGAGGATATGACAGAAGACAAAGCATATTAAGCAGAAGCATGAAGCACTTTAGAGCATGTTTTAAGTTTAGATAGGAACATGTAATATTTGTGGGTATCCTTACCACCTCATGCAAGAGGTAACCAAACCAAATCTATGCAGTCAATCAATCATGGACATCTTGTATGCTGGTTTGAACTTTCGATGCAATGTTAGTAACCAAACATCATCTCTATTGAGCCAGGCTGACAGAGCACATGCAACCAAACATGTGCCTCTTGCACATGCTCAGCCTGTCCCAACGGGGCCTGGTTGTGGCAGCTAGACAGGTACACGAACCAAACAGGCCCTAAATGTGAGAACTTCAACAGACTTTGCAATTTTTTTTTATAATATAGATATAGTTATTCAGACATATATCAATTTTTATTTGTTATTGATAACCAAAATAGTGCGCCCTAAACTCATATTACTCTGAGGAGATCTTGACAATGACACCGACACACGGGGGACCATCAGACCAACACAATATGAGACTATTTATTCACCATGGTACACTTAAGAACAAAAAAAAATTATGTGGCTACCATACTATGACACTAACATGCTATATAGCAACATTTTCGTCTCCTACTTAGGTCCTCTTATATATGCCATAGTATCTCAAGGTCAGGAGAGCACGTCTATTTATAGGACCCTGTGACTCATGTGGTTTTACCCTGTGCCCATCTTCTACACACTTCTTTATAAAATATCTAACTTTAGAAAATTCCTTATACTTATCTACTTTCTTAAAATTTCTATCCGACCAAAAATATTTAGTTCTAGAGAATTATATACTTCCTTATGAGACATGTCAACTTTCTTGTACACAACCAACTTCGAAACCACACAAAGGGTCAAATTATCCCAGATTTGATAGTTGGATAACTCTTTATGTCTGGTTTCGTAGTCATGGGATGAAAATAAAACTTTTGTTATAGTTGAAGAGTGCCAAACAGACTTTTTCAAGGAAAAGTCCAATTTTTGCAGTATAAGGGGCACTATAATTTGCTTAAATTATAAAACCAGACACCATAGACCATCCAACTCTTGAAACCGGGCAACTTTGGTCCTTTAAGGAGTTTCAAAGATGTTTTTTTTGTTTTAAAATATAAAAATATGTATTAATCTAAAAAATCATAACTAATTCATTTTAAATAAGAAAAATACGAAACATGTATTATTTTTTTTCTAAAAATGTAACATATATGTTATTCGTGTCTTTTTTGTTATATTTTTAGTGTCTTATTGATTGTAAGCACATGCATTATTTATTTTAATTATACTTTTGTACTCTACTGTTGTAGAGCACCAACGGATATGTTCTTGTTCTAGAAAGATTTTGGGTACTACTTTCATATTTTTATGATTTCAAATAAAATTTATAAGTTCCTAGATTAAACCAATAACTTTTTTAATGCTTATAAAAATAGAAAATCACCTTCTAAATGACCTAAAGGACCAAATTCATCTTAACAATTGAGTGGTCCTTAGTGTCTTGTTTTGTAATTATAGATTAAAAATCGTACTTTCTCTATAGTTGGAAAATACCAAGGAAACAAATCAAGAGCAGAGACCATAGGGCCATGCCAACATAACCGAGGCCCTGTACAAAGTTATAAGTAAAAATAAATGTAATTCTATGATTAAAAAATTGTCCAAAAAATGCAACTCTAGAATGTATGTGGAGTAGTGGTAGCATGGGTGTATATAATCTATAGCCACTAACTCATTCTAAGTGTCTATATAAATTTGTAGTAACTTCTTGGAATGAGTTAATTTTGAGACTAGTATCCTCCATTTAAAATATTGTTGGACTAGAGGCACATGTGCCTTTTCCCCTCTTTATTGATATGCATGAAGGATGCTACAATTGCATTCTTTTATGGATAGAGGAAGTATTACACTAACTAAATAAAATAATAAATGCTCTTTTTTTCTATGTTTTTGACAACTAAAATCACAAAGAGACTCGATAGGAAAATAAAATTACGTAAAGCAACTGGTTGGCCATCAGTGACGGCAAGGCAAAGTTTGTGCCAGTGAGATATTGTGAACTTCTTTTATTGTTAAACTGTTTTTTTAGGCAAGGAGAAGCATGGATCGAGCCATCGAGCAGCTGCCGACAGAGACAAGAAGACGAGATGAACAAGGTTGGGCACTTGGGCTGCAGTTGGCCTGGCAACAGATAGCCGCTAGCCCAACAGGCCCAAAGCGCCATAAGGCCTCCTCCAACGGCTTATCTCATAGCCAGCTCTTGAATTTTTTAATAGGTGAACAATTGAGTAATAGAGTGCGCTAGCGCGCTGACAAGCGCTAACCGCTTGCGTTTTTCTAGACCTCTCCCACTCACTACCAGGTATGTGGGAGTACTGTAGCAAACCCCCTCAGATTTACTGTAGCCATGAGCTAGTGGTCGGCTCTTTGCCGTTGGAGGAGGCTTAACATCCATGGTATACTGGCATGCGCCCGCCGCCGTCTGGAGATTAAAGGTGCGTTATCAGTATAAAACATTTCAATTTTCAAACCTCGAAAAATAGGATTATCGAGTTCCCTAGCCCCTAGGACACTAGGGAGACCAGAACTCCGGAAGATTTAGACCTGATTAGTTAGTGTTATTTTTTTTATATCACACAGTAATTGATTTATTTTTCAAATTAACAAGTTAGAAATCTATGAAACAAAAAAACTTTCTATTACAAAATCTCCCACTCGGCAGATAAACTAGTGATCCATGCGACTAGAAAACTGCAACTCCCAATGCCACTATATGTTATAAAAAGGCAAAATAGACAAAATCGTCCTCCAAACTCTTAACAAATGGTCAAATTTGTCCTCGTAACTTTGATTCAGCTAATTTAGTCCTTGAACTATAGTTTTTCACTTCAATTACATCCTACGTTAGACTTTGACATCCACGCCGTTAGAGAACACGTGAACGCCGTTTTTCTTGCCGTGCCTTACTGTACTGCCCTCTATCTGGAACCAAGCAGTTCATCCGCCGTGACGTGCATCACCTCACGCCGGCCAGTTCTCCTTATCGCCGGCCGCCGAAGAGCTCTCCTTGTCCACGTCCTGCATCTCGATAGTGACACCGTCGTCTCCCTGGCTGCGGCCTCTCCTCTTCCACCTCAGGCATCTTGGGGAGCCTCTCGAGGAGACGGCAACCTTTGGCCATCGCGGCGACCAGTGCGCACAGCCGCGCCGATGCGAGCAGCACGACGTGGCCCAAGCATCTGCATCACGGTCAACAACAGCAGCTCCTGATTGGGGCGTGCATAGGTCCGCCGCCTCCACATCCGTCGAGCGCAGCGATGAGCGCGAAGGCGCGGTAGGTGAGGATCCATCCCGGGTTGAGCTATACCCAGCAGGTGCAGCAGCAACAAGGGCACGACCGCCGAGGGGTGCTCTATAGCCCGCCGCAGGCTAGGAAATACACCGAAGGAGGGAGAGAGAGACAGACTCAGTGACTTTCCTAACGAAATTAATGGAAAATAAGATATCTCTAACGAAATTAAGAGCGCATGAGATAAGAGGAGGCCTTGGGTAATCGATTTTACTTCATTGTTGGTGCCAACAGTAGACCGGTGGTGATGGATTTGGCCGTTGCTCTACAGCTCTAGTTTACTGGGCAAAGCAGAGAGAGAGCAACGAGAAAGCAAGGAAGAAGAAGCACAGTTGCGTGCGTGCGTGGGGCCTCAGAGTCAGGTGCGTTAATTCACATGGGTCGTTTGATCGAAAATGAAAGGAGAAGATGGTGGCGCCAGTTACGTGGTGATGCTGGTCTGCTGGAGCAAGGAGACGGACGGGGTGTTCTCAGACTTCGGAGGAAACGAGCAGATGGCCGAATTAAACGACGTTCCGTTGTTCCCTGACGCCGTGGACGGGAAACTTGGACGGAGAACCTTACTGAAGTGAACAACTATAGTTCGAGGACTAAATTGGCTATCATAAAAGTATAAGGACGAACTTGGCCCTTAGCCAAGAGTTTAGGGATGATTTTGCCTATTTTGCCTTATAAAAAAAACACGGACATGCCGATCTTGATGAATCGCTCTTAGAAGTCCAAAAATATTTTTGAGGAGACGAAGTAGTATGTTTTTTTAAAAAAAGTTCAACGCCTCATGTCTCAGAACACTGCCTTTTCAAACCCTTTTTTAATAGCTGCACCCCGTGATCAAATACTAATCCCACATTTCATCAGCTGTCTGCCCTTTCAAGTGACTCTTTAACTTCAATTGCTTCGGTGCTGTCGGACCTGGATGTGTCATCTCCGTCCAGAGCATTGTTCTCCACGAAATGCAGTCTTGAGTTAAGCTCTGCAGAATCCAGGATAACTTCACCGTCTCCAGGAATCTCTATCTTATCATCATTGGTGCTTAAGTGCCCAAAAGCAGAACTGATACTTTCTCTAGAATTTGCATCAGGAATTAGCACACAAGAATCAGTCTCGCCATTATGTTCAACGACCGTGAGCTCTGGGCTATGAAGCATCTGTGTCGGTCCTTCATCTTCCAGTTGCTTGAACGTTGAGTTCATCTCTTCAGCCGAGCTTGCTTCTAAAACAGGAAGCTTACTATCTTCAGTGAACAGCTCCTCAGATTTACATTGGACCATCACAGCCACTGGATTATGCCCATTTTCCAGATGCAATGATTCACTTGATCTGTATTGGATTGGCTCATTATCACAACTGGAGTCAGAAGCAGCACACTCTAATTCTTCTCCATTGAGCTGTGCAAATTGTAAATTCAACTCTTCTACTGATCTTGCTTCAACTACAGGCATTACGGATTCTGTGGATAAAGTATCATTCAATCCATGTTTAAGTTTACCTGCAAAGGGTTGATCAATACCGGACTCTGAAATAGACTGCACTAGTACATCCTCCATGCGGCACTTAAATAATGAGTTAACTTCACCGATGGAGTCTGCTTCATCGATACGTTCATCAGGACTATATTCTTCTGATAGAGAACAGAACAGCAATTGTTCGCAACCTGCATGATATCATCCCTTGTTGAGCAAACGTTGCAAATACATGATTTGAATTGCATTTGTATGAATCTAAAAATGACCCATATTACCTGCAGAAACTGAATGATTCACTTCTGATGTGCCGGATATGGACTTCTGGATATAAAATGAATCTGTGCCATCGATGGAATCAGTACTTTTGTTACCTTCATTAGTACCATGATTTACTTCTAATACACACACGTCTGAAATTGCCGCACTTAGTATTTTAATTTCATCACCAACATGTGGTTCCAGTGAGCCAAATAACTTGCCATTGTTCCATGCTTGCTCAGAATCTTTGCCTGAGTGATCACCACTAGCATCTTTTTCACTGACTTCAGGCTTCTTCAGCTTTATGCCATTGTGATATCGCATATAACTAGACTGTCTTAAATACATGTTCTCATGTCTCCTACGCTGCGTTGATGGAAAGTAAGAGCGAGGAGTCCATGTTTCTTGCAAACGACTGTCATGGTCCAAAATTTGGTCAAACGGAATATCAAATGGCTTTGTCCAGGGAAGTAGGACAGATGGTGCTGAACCAGGAATTTGTGGTAATTCTACTATTTCCTCTGATCCATTTGAAGGATCGCACGAGTTTGGCCTTGGTGTAGAAATGGAGGGAACCTGAACACGGAAGCGTGATGCCTCTTCCATCTTCTGAATTGCATCAGCGGTTTGCATGTCCATTAACCTCCTGTCAAGTTCGAGCTTCAGATTATTCTTTGCTTTTCGGTGCTCCATCAAACTCTCCAAGTTCCCATTCTTTTCCATATTCTTAGAATTTGGATCCATAAAGTCGTCCATCCAGTTATTTCCATCTCCTTTATTCTCTTCTGCCCTATCTTCGTCTGAGCTAAGGTCACCATCCTCCTCTGAGACATTTTCATCATCATCTGATGAGGAATTCAGGTTGTCTCTGAAGGCTGAGGAAGGGTGAGCAGTCTCTGAGTTTACAGGAGGGTTTAACTCGTTGAGCATTGGGATAATGTCGGTTATGGATGCATCAGAAGAACTCTCGGTAAGATCAGACTCAGAATCAGAACATGATTCCTTCCTCATAACAGGTTGCCAACATGAGCTCATGAGTTCACCGAACTGATACTGATCGTTCACTTCATAGTGACAACTTTCAGTAGTGGTCCTCTCAAATTGTTGCAGCTCAACCCTGTCATAGATTTCCTTGACATGCTCTCCTCTTTCTACAATAACATCGTTATTGGTATGTTCAGAAGTTTCTGCACAAATGACAGTGTCAGCAGACACAGATATGACATTCTTCTCATCACAGTGGCTATCATGCACATGGATATCAGAAATTGGTTCCTCAATGCTGACAACTGGACTTTCAATTTTTTTTGCCACATGGGTGACGGAAACATTCTGGACCTTCTCAACTGAACATTCAGTAATGGAGACTTTGGATTCAGGGGATGATTTTTTTCTGCTTCTCCCATGTTTCCTCTCCAATCAATGGAGCACTTGGTTCCCCATAACTCAATAGTGCTCCAAGAAGAAGTGCAGTCAATAGGAGCACCGGAGATGAAGACAGAAGGAAAGTAAACAGACAAGGGCAAAGTTTATGCAGGAACAGCAAGAAAACTCCAATGCCAAGTACTATAGGATAGTCACAAGCAGATTGATAGCCAAGTCTGACAGAAGGATACACTATTCTCTTGATGTGCAACATAAGATTGTTCGTATCAAATGGCATTTTGGTGTCCTTGAATATAATTCAGCCCTGAGAAACAAATATCACCTGGAAATAGAAAGTAGGAACGAGATAAGTATGGTAACAGTTGGGGAGAAAAAAAGACGTAGTCCTTAAGCATCTAAACTTGTGAAGGAAAATCAACCACATGATAACATTAGAGTTAGTGAGTTACAGTTACAGGTCAAGAGAAATAGGAGAAGTGGCAGTCGTCTGATCATTCTAGCCAGAGAACATTTCATCTTTCTTTGCATCTCTTGAATCTTGAGTCTAATCACACTAAAACTAGGTTGCGAAATACTTGATCTCTAGGGTCTAACTATGAGCGTGAATGGGGAAAGGGAGCATCAACAAGATGGCCATAACAGCAGTGTTACATGGACACGTGTGCGGGTGTCGGTGTCCGACTCGGGTGCGGGTGTCCGATTCGGTAGAATTTTTTGGGACACGGCAAATAACACTTGGAATCCGACACAGGTGTCGGAATCTGACACGGGTGCGGGGTATCCGACTCGGCAAAAAAATTAGGACACGGGTGTCCATGTAACACTGCATAACAGCAAGAACAAAATGCTAAAGGTGAGGAAATTTGCAGATCAAGGCTAACTCTATGAAAGTTACGCGGTACGAAATAAATATGTATCAAGACATGAAGCATGTATATGACTTTCAGTAGCGAGAAGAAACAACAACAATGGCTCTGAAGGAAAAAGAGAGCAGCATGTATGGCGCAAGAAACAGAATTCATGGCACATGTGGGAAACTCACCTGCGTCGACGAGACGACGGGCAGCAGCGAGAGGTCGAGAGTTGGCTCGCACGAATGCGGAGGGTGACGGGTTGGGTGGATGGGAAAACGAGGGGGATCAGGGATGGAGTGAGCTGGGAGCCTGCGCTGGGAGGGAAGGAGGGCATAAAGCAAGCACGAAGCTGCAGTGCAGTGTCTCTCCCTTTTCGTCTAGTATTCCTTGCCCTGGATGGAGATGGGAGAATGCTTTGGACGGCACGGAAAGGCGGCCATGGCCAGACAGCAATGTCTGTGCTGCAAACCTGCAGCGGGGAAAGGGAAAGGGAAAGGGAAAGTGCAAGGTCATCATAGTCAGTGGCGGAGCGTGACCTCAAACCAAGGGGGGCCATTTTGTCAAAGTCTTTCTATTTGCCTCTATTATGAGCATGTATAACAGTCTCTAGTAAGTACTTTCTAATAAAAATATTATTAAGATGCATCAATATTACTTTTTTATTATTGGAAGATAACATCTCATCCTAGCAACTAACAAACTGGGAAGAGATTAAACTCTCCCTTTATTTTAGGAGAGTTTGGGTGAATTTTGTCCGATTTTTTTTTTAAAAAAGGAGATGTAGAAAGAGACTGTTGTGGTATTTTTTTCGTGTCGACTCTCCCTATAGTAGTTGAATTGGGGAAAGAGAGACTGTTAGAGATGCTCGGTTGAGTTCGACATCGATCTAGCAAGCTTAATGCCTCTGAGAGCGGAGAACAAAAGAAACCACACTAAACAACATGTGCACACCAAAAGGCCATGCGGTTGTAGTTACTCTTGATCAAGGCAATGGAGACAAGTTTAACATTGTAGACGCCTAGACGGTAATGGCATGGCCATATGAGCACCTATCTTTTTTTTTAATAAGAATAGAAAGGAACATTATACTTGTTCTTGGATAGAATAGAAGATAATTTACAATAGGATTGGACTTGTTAAATTGATTATATGGCAGATAATATATACATGAGGAAAAAAGCTAATAACAGTGCTCAATCGGAATCAAGATTGAAATATAAAGTGATTGAGTTAAACATGCTTGCGTGCATGATGCATGTGTCCATGCAAATTAGAATGATGCATGCGCTGGGTGCTTAAAAATATTTGTCAAGGGAAGGGGGGGCCGGAGCCCTCTATGGCCCTCACTACGCTCCGCCATTGATCATAGTCATAGTTGCATCAACTCTTGATACATAGCTGTCGTGCTTACCACACCTTTGTTTCTTCCAAACGAAAGTCTCCTCCGGTCCTCCCTCTCGGACTGGGAGGAGAGTAGGACCATGAAACCATCCGACCAGTCTGTCCTGGCTGCTCGTCCCGGATCACGAAGAACAGAGTCAATCAAATGTGACTAGTTAAAAGCTGCGAGTGAGACCAACCGAGATGGACTGACTGATCGAAGCTCGCCTCATTGCAGTTTGATCTTCAACTCACACCTAACATTCGAGCTGTCTGCATGCAGATGCAAATGGTATGCTAATTTCTGAAACAACATTTACATCCAGGCAACTCTCATGGATGATGGACCTTCCAGGCTCTGCAGATGGCACAATGATAGCGCAGCATGTGGCCACCTTTTATCTTGTGGGGTAATGGTGGGCGTGCAGCAATGAATGAATGAACCCATGCCTGCTCTGCTCTGCTAGTCCTAGATCAACAACCACGTTAAATGTTAAACAATGTCACACTGTTAGTTAAGAGACGGAAAGCATGGGCGTTTCTGTTACTGCAGCTCAGATGGTACGATGGTAATGGCAGTGCAGCATGTTCTAACCTATTCCACTTCCAGTGGGGTATGCTTTTGCTACATCAACAATCATAATAAGTGATTAGCAATGTTAAAGGGAGGAAACAATGAGACTTGACAAATCAGCCTATCATTTAACTGTTTTGAAGTACATGGTAGAAGAAAGATCGCCCGCTCGCTTAACATTTTTCTCACTAGTTATGAAACAGCCTAAAACAAAATTAACTATGGCAACAAGCACCTCCGCTCCGCTTGCAGCTTGCTCACTAGTATCTCCTTTATTATCCACATCTTTCCTGTACAGCTGGGAGTGACACCGGCAACTTGGGTTGCCATTTACAATGAACGTATCAGCACAGAAACATTGACCGACTCTTCTATGTCATAAATAAAGGAGACTAAAAAGAAAGGGGTGCCTGTTAAAAATAGCACTCTCCAACTACAAAATGTATCTGGGTCAAACTAATCAACAGAAATGTACTGCTGTGATTGGATTATAGCTGTCAGCTGCCTCAGGTTAGCTAATACATGTCTCGGCCCGAGGCTTTCCGCACCAATGTAATTCAAGAGTTGCTCGATATCCTGCAAGAAAAACACAAGGAAGAGATCAACAAATGTTTAAAAAATAGATGCAAAAAAGGATGGAATATGAAAGTACACTTTGTACGATTGTCAATAACCACATTTTTACGTGGATACTGTAAGCAAATGGATTATTTACTTGGACCTATGGAGCATCTATGCATTTATTGAAGAAGCTATGCCACACTATTTACTCTGTCAGATCATTACTTCATAGGTTTTCCATCGTTTTGGTAATTCCATATGGTTCTGTGAAATTCAGTTTTTGAAGATCAAAAACTCATATATTTATAGCCCACTCAGATGCCAAAATACAATTCCATCCTTCTACAATTAGAATCCAAACCACACATTGTCTATTTGAAGATTGAAGGTGATTATCAAACAGAAATAAGCAGGCCTTTCTTTCAAACCATCCTCATTTGAATACAAGGTCTCTACATTCTAGTGACTCCAGAACAAATTTCTAGATTAGGCAAACAGGGAGACAAAGGAAAACCATATATGTTCTTCAATAATGCATTTAAATCATCGTGATTCTATGATAACAAAAGGCAAGGGGCATTATTAAAGTTAACTGCTCACTTTGCATTAAGTAAATGCCCAAATAGCAAAGAGACCAACCTTGTTCAACAGGAATATTGCATAAGCTGATTTTGTTGTCTCCTGGGCATCAAAATACAGAGGGAATTCTAGTATCCTCATGCTTGTGCTCGGAGGGATAGAAGTTGCTACTGACACAATAGATGATGGCTCAACTGAAGGTGCGGGATCAAGAATATACGACCGTGAACCTCCAAAGCGCAAAGGATATCGAAGAGGAACATTGAGATATGATGCAATGAGGGAGACTGCCTATGATAGATAACAAACAAACAGTCAGGTTTACAAAACAGTACAAACAGGACTACTGGAGAGTAATGTCCAATTACATGTCCACCCAATCTGGATATCTCTTCGCATTAGAACAAAATGAAATAAAAACTGATAATATTTCAAACAGCTCTAGAAAGAAATTACAAGCAACAAATGAATGGTGAATTTAATTTCCATTTAAAAATATTTAATCAAACTAGGCTATACATACATGTCCAGCATATCCCAGAACAGTAGAAGATTTCTGAAAATCAGTCTTGTCACTGAAATAGCCAGTCTTTTTGGCTGTAGGCTTCGATAACTGTAGACCCAATATGGCCAGAGGTCTTTTCTGATAACCATTTGGCAATATTGATTCAGCATTGCCTGAAAAACAATTCTGCAGCATTATATTTTGACAAACACACCATTTCAAAATAAAGGGTTTTACAACAGATTATCCATTAGGTCTGACAAAAATATCAAGGTTTCATGTTTTGTACACCTCTTCCAATATCTTCGAAATTTTTTCAAGCAAAGCCGTGAACTAGAATAACAGTTCTGTCGACCAAAAAGAAAAAAAAAATTCTTGCAACTAGGAAATCACTGCCAGACACAAAATTACATTTCGTGCAACATTATCAATGATCATACTTTTTATAATAAACACTTCATGATTTTCTCTGTTAGCAACTGTAAATTATGATTTACCCATAATTACAGATATTATTTGGCTACCATCTGCCCTTCCATTATTTTGGTCTGCCACAGAAAAGATACTTTTCTTGGAAAAAAAGTATATCCATAGGATTTTAGCTTGAACACAGAACTGGAAATCCATTCAAATTGCCATGCAGAAAAAGACATACTTATTTTGATGATGCTGGGGGTAAAAATAGGTTTGTGACCTGGAGACTGTTCATCTAATGGCCTCACAGGATATATCTGAGCAACTTGTGTTATCATATACTGCTGTCTCATCCGCAACTTCTGTTCCATATTTTTAAGGCGCCCATGACCATTTTCCCCTGTCAGCAATTTATTAGCTTCCTATAACCAGAAAATAAAATATCCAGGTAAGATCGGTGGAATAGAACAGCGTGCCAAATTCAACACATGTAAGGGGAAAACGCACACTAGAATCACCTTTTGCTTGCACTCAAATATTTTCTCAAGGAAACTACTTGTTACAGTACAGCATGTTTCTGTAGGGTTTTTGGTATTGGCACTGGCAATGTTCTTAGCGGTCATGAGGGAAAAGAAATGTAAACATAGAATACCTCGAGATTATTGCGTGCTGCGCCTAGAGTTTTGCTTGCCACAGACAATGTTCTGATGTTGACGCAAAGCCGTTCCCTTCGATCCTCAGCATCATCAGCTGATTTCTTGGCGCACAATTTCAAATCCCCCAGATGATCGGTATGGTCTTGCAGTCTCTGCCTGATTTCAGCCAACTCATTATCCTGCCGGAGAAACGCCCGTCTAGCCTGTCCACAAACACAATGATGTTACAAACCTGCTGTATTCTTGGGTGCCAAAATCAAGCATGGGAATGACTCCATGGATGTTGTTCAATCAGTTTCAGGACACGCTGCATAGTCAAAAGTTCACATTCCAAGCACACTAAATGTAGGGAAACGAATCTAATTGTTCGCAAATGGAGGACGCAAAATTAAGCACCAAGATCCGAGTATCCGCGGGTGAATCTGAGTGGTACAGGAGGACAGACGATCCCAGGAATTCGGTAAGAACCGAGCAAGGATGTGCACGTTTAACGGCAAGCCCAACTAATAATTAGTACCTCTAGCGCTGACTCGATGCGGGCAGCGAGGTGCGTCTTGCGGTCCCTGGCGGCCTGGAGCGCGGCGGAGAGGCTCCAGAGGCGGGCGAGCTCCTGCTGCAGGTCCTCCCAGTGGATGACCTTGGGATCTTCGACGCCCTCGACCTCGCTGGGCGGCAGAAGCACCCAGCCGTCCCCCTCCTCGGGCGGGGCCGGCGGGGGAGGCTCAGGGCCGGGGGACGACGGGCCCGGATCGTCCATCGGCGCCGATCATGCCCGAGAGTGAGGTTTCGGGGGAAGGAGGGAGCACGGCATGGGTGGATGGTGGGGGCCCGTGGTCTAGCTGTAGTAGAGATTCCCAGCGCCGGCCGTCGTCGTCGGGTCGGGGGAGGAGGAGGAGGAGGGGATGCTTCGCCGGCCGGCTCCTTCTCCGGCGACTGCTGCGTTTTTTTTCTGAAGTCTGAAGAGGAAAGAAAAAGAAAAAAAGGTGTCGTCGTTGGTGTGCGCAAGGCGATTTGGGTTCGATGTCATGAGAATGAGAATAGGAAGAAGGCCCATTGTCTTATTTGGGCTGGGGTACTAGGTTGGGTTGGGCCAAAATTGCCGTATGCATATTTTGCGTCGCTGACAGAAATTGACACTTTTTTTTTATCTCAGAAACAAAAGAAATTGACACGTGCATTTTTTACTCCTGCCACTGCAATGCAATCTCCTCCATCCATGGAGCCATGTATCATGGACACTGGTAAAGTCCTGGCTCCATGAATGCCACTAGGTAGTTAGGCGCGCTTCGCTGCGCCTGGGGAGACGATGGTTGACTCGGTTGTTATTTCACTTGCGTATGAAGGTTAAGAAGATTGGTATTGTTTATGGAGAGTTCTTGCGTTGCTGGCGTCATTTAATGGAGTCATTTTCATGTTGTATTTTGTGTTCATTTAGATTGATTATCAAAGACTGTTCATCTAGACTGTGGGCTACTCCCTCCGTCCCCCTTTACGTGTCGGCCAAGCTACAGCTTCTTGTCACAACCTTGTTTAGTTCGTCAACTTTCACCAACTTATTTTGCCAACTTGTCACATCGAATGTTTGGACACTAATTAGGAGTATTAAACATAGGTGTAAAAAAAAACTAATTGCATAGATGGACTCTACATCGTGAGACTAATCTATTAAGCCTAATTAATCCTTCATTAGACATTTGTCATGCTACAGTAACCTGTCATTAAAAATACGCTAATGACGGCACATATTAAGTTTAATAAATTCGTCTTGCGATATAGAGTCATCTGTGTAATTAGTTTTATAATTAGTCTATATTTAGTACTCCTAATTAGCGTTAAAAGTATAGATGTGATATTTCACCAACTTTCACCACATATTTCATTTTAGAAAACGGTCCTGTACCAACTCACTGTAGCAGGAGATCTGATCCATCCATATGCAATCGTATGGTATTAAAGCTATCCAAAGTCTTTTTTTGACTTCCCTTCAGGCTGTACGCACTCATATCTCTCTGATTCATCCCTCTATAAGGAATATTCTGTCCTGGTCATTGAGATTTTTTCCTTTATACCAACTTCTCCTACAGCCATCGTTCTTTTATATCTTCCTCTATATCAACTATTCTATATTTTATTCAACCATCCTAACTACAATCCCCTCTGACTCACATTTTCTATTCCTTTTTTATGTCGCCCAATTCCTTTTCTTTTTTCTTTTCCGTTTCTTTTTTTCTTGTTCTGTTTTTACCATCTCGTTTTTATCTTTTTTTTCATTTTCATTTTTTCCTTCTTTCTTTCTCTATTTTCCAGCTCTCCCCACGTCAACGCACTCCAACCTTCTCGATCTCTCTCGCATGCACCGCCCCTCTCTCTCGCAATCTCCACCGCCCCTCTCTCTCTCATAATCTCCGCCGCCCCTCTCTCTCGCATGCGCATGCAAGCTCAGCACCACGCCGGCACCTTCCTTTTCCTTCTCCCTCCCTCTCGATCTCGCGGACAGGGGCGTGCGAGGATGAGCTGCTCGCGGTGTCTGCTGCTCGATTTGGTGTTCTTTTCCTTCGATTCACCTTTTGTGATTGTCGATTTGGCTGTGCCTTGTTCGTCTTTGATTTTTCTTTGATCCAACCTTCCTCTCCTCTCCTCTCTGTAGTGGCGAGGCGAGCTCCTCTCTCTATCTATGTTTCCCTCCCTCTGCGTGGCGGCGGGGCACGGCCTCGCCTCCACGCGACCTCCATCTCCGGCGCCGGCGCGCAAGGGGCAACAGCTCCTGCTCGAGCCCCAAGTCGTGGGGGTCGCCGACGGGGAGGCCTCTCTGCTCTTCCTCTCTCTCTGCTCTCTCTCTTCGTTCTTGTTGGCTGCGTTGGATTTTTGCTCAATTTATTCATGGTGAATTTGTGCTTGAGTTGTTTTGGTAAATCTGCGCTTCGATTTGCCTTCGAATCAGGGATTTGTGGTTCGAATCGGGGATTCATGGCTCGTTTCCTCCTCCCCACACCGTCGGACGCCCGTTCTTACTCCCTTCCGGTCTGCCTACCCTTTTCCCCATCCGCCCATGCGCGCAGGCGAGGCAGTTGGAAGCGGCCATGCCCCAGGCTGCCGGCTCCCCATTCTCCTCGGCTGCCAGCGGCACTGCACGAGGGAAGCAGGATTTTTTCCGGGGACACCGACGACGCAGTCGTCGGCGTGCGTTAGTGCCCACGTGGGGGCTGCCATCTCATTTCGCGAGGCCACGTGGCGGGCAACGACCTGGCGAGCTTCGGATGGGCGTGAAACCTTGGAGCGATGAGGAAGGTACATATTTGTAATAAACTACAAAAAAAAAGATGAAAAAAATGATGGTACCTTCTGCGTACGTGTAATATATATGTATGTACACGGGATGTGCAGTATGTTTTGTTGTATACATGGGACATTGGGAGGACGGGATCTACTGTATGTGTCATGTGTGCCAGCTGTCTTGGTGATGAAGCACGCACTATACCTTGGAGATAGCAGCAGTTGAATGGGTCAAGAGATGCATGCAACAACTAAATGCCGGCCGGAAAGAAAGAAAGAAAGAAAGGCATTGCTCACTCACTCACTAGTCATACTGGCTATTCCAAAAAAAAAAAAACCTAGTCATACTGGCTGGTACAGGTACAGGCGTACATCACAGAACAAGTCGTGCATCGTGCGCCTCTAACCGTTGGTGCCAAAAGGAAGGAAGCAGTCACAACAAAAGACCAAGTACCGTCTTCTTGTATATGTTAGTTGAATCTCATTTTAGACTCTTGCAATATTTTTACGGATGGATTCAGCATGCCTTAGGAATTACGCAAGTTTTTTTTTTGTTTTTTTTTGGAGAGAACGCAAGGTTTTATCATGTGTAGTAATCATTTGTTCCAAAACCAAAAACATGAAACTTTATTTTGTGAAGAGATGCAAATCCTAGCTACAAATTAAAGTTCCTCCACCGATCCTCTTGTCCAAACGAGGCCTAACAAGTACTCGTATATACGTTCAGCTAGCAATCTCTGCATTATTAATCAGCTACCATATGGTGCAAGCTTTAGATCTGGAAAACAATAGTCCAGTTGAAAATAAGGAAAAACAGTAGTAATCAAGCAAGCATTCCTAGTCATTGAAAATGAAAAGGAAATGAATGAGAAAGGGAAAGGACAATGCAACATGTCCAAAAGCAGGCATGCACTAGACACTAGTGTAGCTAGACAGTAGTTGTACGTAGTACTAGTCAATGGCGAAGTCAGCTCTCTATCTCCCTGTGCGTGCGTACTCAACTGATCTCTCTGAAACGGTGAAGCTAGAGCAGCAGGGAGCCGCAAAAGCCATTGACCCCGGCCGGCCAAAAGTCTCAAGTCGTACCAAGCCATTTTCACACACAGGACAATTGTTAGTTGATTCCAAATGAAAAATAAATAAATTACATATAATTAGAGATTAGAAATAAACGATACACATCCATTTTCAGGGAATGGAGTGGAACGCAGTAAGATGCAGGTACTTTATCAGTTCCAAATTATTAGTCATCCTGATATTTTACTATATTCATTGAAGATGTTAGGAATGTAGACAACTATATATGTCTAGATTCATAGAAGATGTCATGAATTTAGACACTCAAAATAGCACCCAAGATGACTAATTTGGAACGGAGGGAGTATCAAATAATCTTATCTCCCATAGCAGATTATTAGCATTGCTATAGGCGGTTCGGCGGCGGTTTACTTTGGCATTGACATGGAGTTGACGACAGTGCTTTGTTTGATCCTTCATTATTATTTTACTGAAAGGGCCAGGTACATACTACAGTTAGCTGGTATGTGCGCAAGTAGTTTGACTCTTGAGGTCAAAGGCTGCGAATACAAATACACACTGTAATTTACAATATAATACTTGATTTACAATTGTGCAAAGATGGAAGGAGGTAGTATAATGTAAGTTGCATTGTGAGTTTTTTTATCAACTTGACAGGCAACAAAATTATATATAATACGAAAAAATAATGGTGCAAGCAGCTCCTTGGAGAAGTATCTAAGACCTGTGGGGGGACGCCGGCCAATAATATGCATGAGACGTCAGAATATTCTTGTCCCGTTGACCGTTGTCCGGGCCATGCATTGTAGTACTTAACACTAGTACATTACACTAAGTATTTTGAGTAAATTATACTAGAATATTCTTGTGCGTCAATTGGATGGTAAAACGAGCAAGCTTGCATTATTGGTAGCTCTGTTTGTGCGTAACAAGTAAGCATTCATCAATTCGGGGCGGCAGGGTCGGTGCTGCCCACACCCACGGTGACAAAGCTCAAGTTAGTGACCGCTGTCGAGTGGGACCAACTCTAAGCTGATGTGTCATGAGGGTGGCGCTGCTGCTGCTGTTGCTGCCGGTTTGACTTCCTCCGGCGTGCCGTGCCTACAAATCACAGCAGCTACCGCTGCAGTGCAGCCTCCACCTGCAGGATGCTCATGAGCGCCGCATGGAATCCGCCCACGGCCCATCGCCCTATTCTTTCACCTCGCCACCGCCATGGCTCGTCCACGATGACAACACCCGCCCCAGCCATGATCATCATCAGTTGCTTATCTGCGACTTGGCGCCCTCCTCCGCTCCCTCTCCCTCCCCGGCCACCGCCACCGCCGCCGCGCCGCCCCTAAACCACCACCACCACAGCCTCCGCCCCGCGGCTGCGCGGCGCGACTCCAATAAGCGGCGGCCGCGGCCGTCGCGGAAGCTTCCGACGACCTACATCGCCGCCGACCCCGCCAGCTTCCGCCACATGGTGCACCACGTCACCGGCGCCCACGACGACCACCTGCTGCCTGTTCCTCCTCCGCCGCCCCGCCCGGCGCCCTCCCGCGCCGCTGGTGGCTTGCGTCCCGGTGCGCTGCCGACGCTGGACACGTCGGCGTTCCTGTTCCCAGTGGAGGCGGCGGCCTCATCAGCCGGGTTCGCGGCGGCACCAGCGCTGGACCAGCATGCCGGTGGCGTCGTCGGACAGCGCTAGCAGCAGCTGTGGTGGTGGCTATGGCGAATTCCTGCTTCCTGGGAGGATAATCAATCAATCCTCTCTTCTAGCCACTCACCATCCATCTGCCTCTCTGCTGATTTCTCTGCATGCCATTATTGTTACCTGCCCTGACCCCCCCCCCCTGAGCCAGAGGATGAAATGGTAACTTGCTAGTACTACAAATACATCGATTTCATTTGCTGCTGCAGTGAAAAGCATAAGCTTATTCTTGGTGCTAATTGCTCATTAATTTGGTGATGGATTCTTTTCCTTGCCATGAATGATCGAGCTGAGCTGAGCGCAAAAGAGTGTTATGTTTCATTTTCTGTCATTAGAAATGTGTTAGGTGTTCCATCAGTGCCAAAAAAATTAATTAAAGCGACAATTAATAATATTAATATATCATGCTAAACAGGCTGCTTACGGTACGTTGTCATGAGGCCAGCCAGGCTCTAATAATAATCGCATCCCGACAACGACAAAGCAGAGTCAGCACGTCCTTGAGAATTGATTACTAGATATATATGGGATGATCCATCGATCTTTGAATCGAATACAAGCTAATAACACCGCAACCAGAAATACATGTCCTGTAATTAGTATACTGTATAGGGTATATTTCAGTTATTAGGAGCTGAAATAAAGTCCAAATAAAACATGACTCAATCATGAGCCATGAAACTGGCAGCTAGCTCGTAACGGTAATGGTAAAACCTGATGCTAGCTGCTTTGAGCGGTGTGCTGTGGGACACAAATGCACTACGGACAGAAAAAGACCAAAGGAAGCAACAATACAATTATATATGGACGCTGCTTTCAGTGCTTTGGTTGCTGTACTAGCTTCGTTGGTTAATATGATGCCGTCTTTAGTTCCAGAGTTCTTTTGGACTCTACTATTCATCTCTCTCAGAAAACACGCTTAAAAAAAAGTCTCTTTTAACTCCTTTCAACTTTCCTATTCATCTCTCTCACAGAACACGCTTTCCAGAAAAAGTTCTTTTCCTTCACTCCTAACTAAACACACCCTAAATGAAACCCATCGGTCAGCAAAGGGTGCCCGCCTGTGGAAGTGGAATGATCCATGCTCCTGTTTGCAGCCGCAGGGGCAGTCAGAAATAGCCGCCGATCTGCAAAGGCTGTGGGGAACAAGTCGCAGCGTCTATGACTATCACAGAGGAGATAGCGAGCACGGCGCACCAATGGTCGGAGTTCGTACCGACAGCCAAGCCACCAGCTCTATCCATCCGCCAGCGCGGCGTCTCTCTCTATCACAATCACACCATGGATGGATGGAGCTCTCGTTGACGGCTGCAGCTCGTCTCCCCAGATACCGAGAGTTCCGGGTCCACCTCAAGAGCCCATCAGTCCACTGTCCACGGAGATGACCGAGGTTGAAGACGACGCTTCTATTTGTCACAAGTCCCCAGCTGCCTCATCGCTCTTCCATTGATCGGCACGGCAGCCACACCCACGTACGCCACCATCTCGCCATGCTCATGTCATCACCCACTGGTCAAAATAGGAAACAGTAAGTACAGAACCGCATATACACAAGGCAAATTACGCAACATCGATCCATCTGTGTGAGCTTAACTGGATGGGTTTGAAGGCTTGAAGCTGACTCAAGAGAGAGATGGATTAAACCACCGTGTCTAGTACGGTGAACACTACTGCCTAATTAAGTGTCACCATCTCCATCATTTGCAAGTGTGATAGTTAACGTGCAATCCTTTCTTGTAGCATCCATGCTTTTCCCTCCAGCAGACAGGTCACCCGCTCTAATAATGTAATTACCTCATTCATCCGTCGTATCGTCGCTCGAAGCATACTCCTTTGCTGCATGGATGCTTTCGAGAGTCATCTCCATTTGTCTCATGGTTGGCCGCTCCATGCTTCCAAACTTGACACACATAGCCGCCAATAAAGCAATGTCAACAACCTCACCACCTTCCTCCTTGGCAACTTGTGGATCCAATATGTGAGCTAAGTTATGCTATGACAACAAGGTTACAAAATGATATACTAGTCCAAGGCCATGGGGAGACCTATATGAGATGGGTTTCTTCCTAGTAAGCACCTCTATCATAATAACACCAAAGCTATAAACACCACTCTTCTCGGTAAGGTGCCCTGTGCTATGGTACATAGGGTCCAAGTATCCAAATGTTTCTTGCACCGTTGTGTCCAATCCGGTCTGATCAATTGGGACATACCTTGAAGCTCCAAATCTAACAGCTTCACAGTTAGATTATCATCAAGAAGTATATTAGGAGATTTAACATCTCTATGGATGACTAGCATCCAAACGAGTGAAGATATGCGAGAGCCCTAGCAGTTTCAACAGCAATCCTCAGTCTGTCTCTCCATGGCAATGATAGTAAACCTTCTATGTGAAGGTGGGTGTAAAGGGTTCCATTTGGAAATAAACTCAAACAAGTAGAGGAACTTTTGTTTCAAGGCAACATGCAAGGAGTTTCACAACGTTTCTATGATTTATCTGTGAAAGGATGGCAATTAGTAGGAATATGAGCTTTAGTACCAGCTGGGAAGCCGCGTTAGTATCGGTTTCTCAACCGGTGCTACGTTTCCAGTACTATTTGACAGTTATTTAGTACCGGCTACGGTACCCGGTACTAAATGCCGCTTTTCTGCCGACACGCCATGCAAGATGGGGTGAGCCATTTAGTACCGGTTGGTAACACCAACCGACCGGTACTAAATGTATTGATATTTTTTTTATGTTTTCCTATTTGCTACTTTTCTTTTTATTTTATTCATAGTTCCACAGTTGTATCACAGAAGCTCTTCAACTTCAACTCACAACACAGCAACAAATGTCAAGGCACAAAGAATTCTTAAATTACAATGATCTTTAGTTGATTTATTACACAAAAATGGATTTTAAAACTCACAACAAAGACTACATCTTATGATAACAGAGGGGCTAGAAGAGATCTAGAAGAGAATAAAAAGGATATCGAAGAGCACACAAGCAAAAGCAACTCAATCGAGCAGAGGAAGATTGGTGTGTGTCCTGCTGCTCTTGCCTTGGGGATGGAAGGACCTAGGACGTCGCCTGCTTCGCCGGAGGAAGATTGGTGCGTGTCCTGCTGCAAAGGACCACCACCAAAACTTCCATCAACCATCACAAAATCTCACTCATAAATTCCAAGGGGAAAAGACAACGACGAATCTCTATGGATGTGCTGAGATTACCTGGACGAAGGCACAAATTTGAACGAGCCCGTACACGTGCCGCCTGCCGCCGTGCCACCGCCACAGCACCTCGGCAAACCTCGCGCTCGACGCTGTTGCGCCCACCTACGCACCAGAGGCAGTTGTGCCCATTATGCGCCTTGCGGGCCCTTGTGCACCGCCGCTTCCCGCGCGCAGCCGCCCGTGTGCATCGCCGGCATGGGGCTGGATGCAGGCGGCTTTGCTTGGTGCCTCCCGCAGCCGCTAGCTCTCGTCAGATGCAGGCGGCTTTGCTTGCGGGTACCCTCGTCGGACTGCTGCAAGAAGGGAGCAGTGCTCTATCTGCGACTGCAAGTCACCTGAAGCGAGGCAATGACGAACACAAGAAAGAGAAAGGAAATAAGGAACGAGTGGAAGACAAGCAATGAGTGAAAGGATAAGAACGAGTGCATGATTTATGGGATGGTAACACCCTTAGATGCACCTTTAGAAGGATAGTGAATAATGACTTGTACAGGAAATGGGAGGAGATCTTGCAGCTTGCTTCCACCATTACTTTTACTAACGAGGCAGATGAAATGATCTGGACTCTTAATTCAAAAGGGGTCTACTCCTCTCAGTCCTTGTACAAGATCATCAATAATAGAGGGGTAAAACCTGTTCACTTACCAGCCATCTGGAAGTTAAAAGTCCCTCCCAGAGTACAATTCTTCCTATGGCTTATGACCAAAAACAAGATCTTGACCAGAGACAATATGAGTAAGAGAAAACCAGTGGATGATAGAAGCTGCCTGTTTTGTAGTGAACATGAATCAGTTAGACACCTCTTCTTTGACTGTGTAGTTGCAAAACAACTTTGGGTAAACAGGTCTGAGGCAATAGACACTGAATGTGGCATGGATTTTGAATCCATTGGAAAACTCTGGCTTAGTAAAAAGAATCTAGTGATTAACATCTTTACCTCTGCTGCCCTGTGGGGGCTTTGGAAACTAAGGAATTTTATTTGTTTTCAGAATGGGCACTGGAGAGATGTTCAATCTCTGATCCAAAGGATAACTGGGATGCTGATAGACTGGAAGATCCTCTGTCCAGTAGAGAGCATGCCCGACTTCGAGCAAAAGCTATGCAAGATGAAATACTTGGCGAGAAGACCTGGGAGGTTGGGGAGCTAACCAACATGCTCGAACAGAACCTGCCCAGTTTCATCATGCAACACGGCGGGAAGTGGGAGCAGATCAAGACCAGCTAGCAAAGTTGCTAGCATACCCACTGGGTTGATCAATACTCGAAGATCTGACAAGAAGAAGAACGTCCCTCTGGCTGTAGGCCTTAAAACCTGTTGCTTTCGTTGTTACTTGCTCTGTTTTTCCCTTTTCCTGTTTGTGTAATGAGAGAACATATGCTGTAAACCGTTTGACGGTCTGCTTTCATAAGTAAGACTGGGGCATCTTGCCCTTGAACTCTAAAAAAAGGATAAGAACGAGTGGAAGACAAGCAGTTGGTGGAACCCGTTCCATTTAGTACTGGTGGGCAGTTCCAAATGGTACTAAATTGTCTCGTTTAGTACCGGTTGGAGCTAGCAGAAGGTACTAAATGTCATGTGCGGGCTGAGGCCACAACCCGGTGCTAAGTACACACATTTAGTACCGGCTGGAGCTATTAGCCGGTACTAAATGCGTCTCGGTGTTCCCCTTGGTGTCAGACGGTGCTATTTAATACCGGCTGTTGTCTCCAGCCGGTACTAAATGAACCCAATGACGTTGTCCGGTGCCTGTTTTGCATGTTAGTACCGGCTCAAAGTGCAATCGGTACTAACGTGCGAGGGACGAATGCTCGATTATCTAGTAGTGTGAATTCGTTGACTTTTTAATTTCCACGACATCCGGTACACCCTGCCATGCCCTCTGCGACCAAGTTCACGAGCTCTATCAAAGTTGTTGGTTGCTTTCTCTAGCTCTTCCAAAGTAACAATCAGTCTTTGTGCTATGTCTTTTCTTTGACTTACTAATTGTTGTAGCAATGCCCATGGTTTGTTGGAAGAATTTTTGTCTTCTTTTCTTCTTCCACCGTGTCTTGATTTTACGGATAATAAATGTGTTGCCTAGTACTAAAAAGACAAGCATTCCAAAACTTCCAACTCCTAGGCCAATGCTTAACCTTGAGAATGACACACAACTATGCAAGATGTAAATATTTGTATCATTCACTACAACACAACATTTATGTCTTCTAAAAACATTTTTTTGGTATATATATATCATAGAGGTGTCACTATATAAGTGGCTCTTTGAATGAAGATGCTTTATTAAGCGTTCTTATATTTATAAGAAAACTTGTAATAGAGGTGTCACTAGAAAATATTGCAAAGTATGATGATTTTTTTAGTGATGGAGCTTAATTTGAACTCGTCAAGACCTAATATTGTATTGCATGATACTCAATTTCTCGACAACTTAATCTCACATTAGCTGTTGTGTGCATATTTAGTATAACTCTTATGAATATGTTATTATGTGGCTCAATAATTTAATGTTTGTCAAGAATATTAAAAATAAATGACTTAGAATACGACTTTACGAGGGGTAATGCCATGTCTCAAACATAACCATACTAATCTGTACTGACATTTTGTTGTGTATGTTTTGTTGTTGGGTTATATGGTATGACAAAAGAAGTGCATGTAATATATATAGTTGTGGGTTTAATTTATGATTATCTAAATATTGTTTGTTTTCTTTTAGGAAAAAAAAGACCTGTTGTCATTACCTGAATTAGGACTTTGTGGTTTTATGCAGCCATGTCGAGTGTATGGGTTGCCGCTGGTTCCAATGGGACACTGGCACAAATATGCGGCAGGTAAATTTGTGCAATCGCCAAAGCATTTACCCGGAAGCGTGCACTCATCAATATCTAATAAGCAAGGGCAAAAATCCATCCTTAATTAGCATCATAGTGTGTGTGCACGCATTAATAATGCACAATTTGTGCACTTACAACAGTGCAATATATATGGCGGTGCTTTTGCCGATTGTTCATAAAAAAAATAGCGCAATCGTGGTTTACCTGTGCATCCGTGGCTGAGTTATGCGTTACCTTGGTAGCCGGTGGTGGTTTTGCCATTGGGGTAGGAGCGGTGGTGGCTTGGCAAGTGTTGTAACTGCTATGGCACGCAGTGCTTCCTAGATCGTGTGGGCATGTGGCGTTGCCCACACGCATTTTGTTTGTCCCGTGCAACGCTGGATACGAGCTCCCATTCCAACAGCCGCCCTCCTCTGAAGAAGCGGATGCCGGCTGGAAAATAGGGCATGATGCCACCACGATGGGATGGAATTGGTGAACGTCCTTAAACAACAGGGTCGAGTTGTCCAGGGAGACGTCGATGATTTGTAAGGTATCATCCACTGTAGTCCATTCCGAGAGGAACAACCATGGAGTGTCATGGTTGCTTGTGTTGCAGGTGAGGCCGAACCAAGCACCCCCAAGGTAGCAGACGTGCCCCAATTTGAAGGGGCAAGGCACAGTCATGCCCCCGCAGCTGCTCCTGCAGTTGGGCACCACCATCTGGGACTGGGAGTCATCAGCCACCACTACCACCAATACACCAACCTGCAGCGCTGCCGCAAGCACTACTGCTGCTTGCATTCGCATGGCTTCAAACATATGGCATGACCCCTCGTCGTAACCCCCCATGTACTGGACATTTGGAGGAAATGAATGAAAAAGAAGATTGGTATTGATATGATCTGACTAATTAAGTATGCACACCAAACAACAAATGGCCGGCGGGCAAACCCAAGGCATGGCAACATGCATATATAGACACATTAATCTTTCTTAGGTTCTACCGACGATATAACCCAACAGACAGCCTAGCACTCCAAAATCCAAGCTAATGGCGTCTGGCCAGCGAGTTTTACCACCATCTATAGCTTACACGTTTCAACTTTGTGTCATTGCCATGACACACTACTCAATTTTAACTTTGAGCAGAATGACACACTCCCACATGACCCTCTTAGCTGTTGCGGTTTGCAACTAGATCACCAACTAAATTTATTGTGCTACTCCCTCTGTATTTTGAAACAGAGACGGGAGTATTCAACATCTCTTGTTTCAATGTCTACTTCAACGGCACCGGCATGGCCTCTCCCTTTTCCGGCAGTAGCTTGTGTGGCCATATCCAATGGTGGTGCCTGGAGATGCGCAATACAATTTGTAATGCTGCCACATGCCAATCGAGTAAGGCCATACAAGGGCAAGGGAACAACATTTGGACCACGTACGCGGACCCTTTCTGTCTAAATTCTAAGGTTAACCACCAGATGCAAAAGAACAAAAAAAAACATCATTAGCATCAATATCAACATCATGCTTCTGTACAAGTGTACAATAAACATGACAACAACATTGAGAATTGATGCATGCATGCTTTGGGCAGCCCTCGATCACCCCCTGTATATGCAACGCAAGAGGAGGGAAAAAAGGAAGATGTGCTGCACGTTTGAGTTGCAGAACTGTAAAAAATAGTGACCTCTTGACTTTGGGAGAACATATATGGGCGCCAAAGGAGACCATCGATGAAGCTCAAACTGTAACTGTTGATGGGCCCGAGAGCTATGCCTATATCCAAATAATCATCCTTCTATTTAGATCTTCAAGGAAGAAAAAAACGATAATCAAGTCTGTAATAATAGCTATGCTAGTTAGCCTGTATGAGATATGCTGCAATCTGGCATTGAGGATATCTTTGATGTAAACATTGCGATAGGAAACTATATTATTGATCATACCCAAAGTTATTACCAAGACTAGTAGAACCATCACACACGACTTGACCATGTCCAAGACTTAAAATTGGGTTTTAAATATTGCAGTTAAAACACTCTAGCATCCTTTAGCCTTTTCCAGCAGTTACAAGCTAAGCTAGGGAGCTATGAAGAACAACTAAAAAAAATGTCAACAGAAAGCAAATGCCTTGAGGGCGTACCATGTCTATACAGTTGTCTACGTGCCACCATCACGATCATCGACAAGTGGATATATACCTGCAGCTATTATACACGCTACCTTCATTACACAAGTCAATTATTCTCACTTCGAGCTCTATCTAAGCAATATCCTATAGTTTGTAGCGTCAACATTTGTCTCTCCAATAGACGTGATGTCAGTCACTTGAACATAGTTCTCCTCATCAGATTCATCTGTCATGTCACTTGAGGGATATTCCTTTGCTGCATAAATGCTTTCAAGTGTCATCTCCACTTGTCTCATTATCGGTCGATCCTGACTTATGAACTTCACACATATTGCTGCCAATAGAGCCACATCGACAACTTCTCCACCCCCTTCTTTATCAACTTGTGGATCTAATATTTGGACTAAGTTACCTTCTGACAATAGGGTGACAAAATGGTTTACAAGACTATAACCCTGAGGGGATCTATATGAAACGGGCTTTTTTCTAGTAAGTAGCTCTATAAGGATCACACCAAAACTGTAGACATCACTCTTCTCGGTTAGATGCCCCGTGCTATAGTACATAGGATCCAAGTATCCACATGTTCCTTGCACAGTTGTGTCTAGCCCAGTTTGATCAATAGGAATATACCTTGAAGCTCCAAAGTCTGATAGCTTCACCGTTAAATTATCATCTAAAAGTATATTAGGGGACTTCACATCCCTATGGATTATTGGTATTTGAACGAGTGAGTGAAGATATGCTAGAGCCTTGGCAATCTCAACAGCAATCCTCAGTCTATCCATCCATGATAGTGATACTGAAGCTTCAGTGTGGAGATGACTGTGAAGGGTGCCATTAGAAATAAAATCATAAACAAGTAAAGGAACTTGTGTCTCGAGGCAACACCCAAGAAGCTTGACAATATTTCTATGGTTTATCTGAGAAAGAATAGCAACCTCATTTATGAAATCATCGATTTCTCTTTGTATCACAATTTTTGACTTTTTAATTGCCACAACATGTAGTGTCGATAAAATTCCCTTATATACTGTGCCATGTCCTCCGCCACCAAGCTCACGAGCTTTGTCAAAGTTGTTGGTGGCTTTCTCTAGTTCTTCCAGTTAACAATCATCCTTTCGGCTATATCTGCACTTTGAGATACCAATTGTTCTAGCAACTGTCCACGATTTTGCTTGAACAACTTTTGTCTAAGCTTTTTCTTCCTTCTGATTTTGATTTTATGGGTTATAGCTGTAGAAACTAGGACTAAAAGGACAAGAATTGCGCCACTTCCGACTCCTAGTCCAATGATTAGCCCTAAGAGCCACATTTGTGCAAAATTGTTGTTAATAATATTGGAAATTTAGTGTATGGGCGGTTGTACCTGCTAGAAGTTGCAGCATGAATAACGTTTACCCGGATTTTGATGGTGAGATGTTATGCATCCATCTTGAATGTATGGGTTGCCATAGGTTCCCTGTGGACATTGGCATAGATACTTGCCAGGAAGATTTGTACAGTTGCCATAACATTTATCCGGAAGCGAGCATTCGTTGATATCTGATGATGAGTGAGTGTATATAACAATAACGAAACAAAAGGGAAGCAAAAATGAGTATACATCGTTGACACAAACATGCATGTACCAGCTACTAATATTAGGCGTACGATCGATAAATGATATGTACCTTGGCACCCGTCGATGAGGTAAGGGTTGCCTTGATAACCGTCGTGGCATCTGCACACGTAGCCGGTAGCGTTGGTTGGTGGCTTGTACTGCCCACTGGTGGCTCGGCAGGTGCTGTAGCTGCTGTGGCAGACGCTGCTGCCCAAGTCCCTAGGGCACGTCTCATTCCCTGGACGCTCGTCACCTGGCGCTAGCCCTTGCAGCGCGTTGGATGACACCTCCCAGTCCACCAGCTGGTCTAGCTTGTCGAACATGTATAAGCCCCGGGCAGGGATTATGATGGTATCCTGAGACGGTGCCATGAACTGCAGCGTCGAGTCGTCGAGGGAGATGTTGATGACCTGTTTGAATATGTTAACGGCGCGTATAGCGTCCAAGGAGAGCCGCTGGCTGGCGTCGCAGGAGACATTGAACAAGTTCAGGCGGCACCTGGGCTCCAAGCCGAAGGGGTAGGGCACACTCACGTTCCCACACATGGTAGTGCCGTTGGGCAGCCCAATCGGCTGTCCCGGGCCAAGAGCAGCGTCGATCACCATCACCTGCAGCAACGACGAGATTAGCGCCGCCGCGAGTAGTGGCACCATTGATGGCTGCTGTGATGAGCTAGCTCGCCCATGGCGGCTTCGCAACACAGCCTCCACAGTTGCGCATGGTACGGTATGGTCTCACGCTAGCTTAGCTCTCTGCTGCTTTTCTTTGATCGGTCCTCGGTCCGTCTGGTGGTGGCTGCCGTTATGTCATATATACTCCCAAAGGACTAGCGTGTGCATGCCAATTGTCAACGCCCAAATAAACAACTTCCTCGGTGGTGCCGACGAGCCACCATCCCAATGTCCAAGCCACTAGCAGGTGCCACGAGAGCGTACATCCACTAAGAAATTATTATTTTCATCACTGGGATAAAAAAAAAGGTAGTACGAGTCATAGCTAGAGTTTACAACTTGCTGTCGACCGAGTTCGAATAGGTTAGGATCCAATCAATAAATTAGCCTAAACACACCAGTAAAACTAGAATTAGTTGCATAGTTAATTAACACTCACCTTGGTTAGTAGAGATGCCTATCTTAATTAGTTTTAAGGAGGCAACACTGCCCATGCAATGGGCTTCATCATCACAACAGCCATAGCACAAATGTTCATGCCAAACAAACACACAGAGGCACGCACTATGATACATTAGAAAATCTACAGTGAGGGTCATTCATGTCATGTTTCTTCAGGAGTTTGTCATTCTTTTTCAGCTTTGATTATATTGAAAACGACCCCGCACGATAATTTACAATCTAACTAATTCTACACACAACCTACCCTGCGAGTACAGAGCCGCCAACAATATGACTTCTTCACCATTCAAGGAATAATTGCTTCGATTTGCTGCTACAGTCTCCATCACCAGCTAAATTTACTGAAACATAAGACTGCAAGGAGCCTGAGATCAGTGAACAATCAAGTAATAAATGATAGCATGAATAGACGGGGAAAATGTTAGTCGTTAGCTCTGTAGGGAAAAAATAAATAAAAGCCTAGAAACTTTAAACACCACAAGAAAATCAACTTCAATTCCACACGATGCAGTTATTGTGCTCACAGCCATGCAAGGATATAATCCCAAAGAAACAATATTTTGACCAGATCCATCCCCTAGTAGATTTTAAATAACTTTTGGCATCAGTCAGAATCATGTTAAATCGTAAAAGGTGGTAGCTGGCATGCCTGATTTTGGGGATGTTAAGTTGCAACGATTTAGTTGTGCCAGAAAAACAATCCAGGAAGTAATCTCATTGTCATGGAGATGCATTGAGAAATAGAGGCTAATTCCTACCGCTGCCTTCTTGGTCTTACTCTTTTACTTGTGGGTTTCAACATCACTGCATACTATTAAAGCCTAAAAAAAAATGAAATGGTACACAATTACCAAGTATTGAAAACAACAATGTATTTTTATTAGTAGTAAACGTGAGAGCAATGGCAAATTATCGAGATCTGAAAGTCTATTATGACTACAGGATCTCAATGCTTGCCGACTATTATATGTAACTGGTAAATAGTTTTAGGAATCCTCAATGTTTTGTTGAGTGGTTGAAACCTTTTTTTCTAGTAGGCAAGGAAAACGCATTCTAGATTGGCATCTGCCTAAGGTGCAACTGCATTAAATTGGGTAGACTCATTTGTCAACTTTGGGAACAAGATTTTGACCATGTACACAAACGCTTCTGTCTAGATTTTAAGGTCAGCCACAGTACGCGAACGGACAAAAAACATCTTTAGCATCAATCAACATCATGTTGAATTGGAAAAGGTAAGTTATTAAAGACTTACTTTTGGTGGGTCAAGTTACAATCCACAAGGTTGCTTTCAGGGGTGGCAGAAAAGATAAGCCCAAGAAAAGTAGCCATTGGACAAGACGGTCAGTATGCAAACATAATCTCTGTTTGACTTGATAAGGCATATACGGAAATAATAAAAATTGATATATTATCACAGTTCAAACAAGCCTCACTAGTATCCACGATGTACCTCAGTTTCAAAATTCAATATATATGTGAGAGGAAACACCTGAGGGCACGTACAACGGCTGTCGAGTGCCGTAGACATACATATGAACTTTTGCAGAAACCCCCCGCGACACCGACTCCTAGGCGAGTTCGTCGTCTCGTCCGTCTACGGCTCGGGCGCGTGCTCCAACGCGGGTCGCCGGCTGGTCGCCCCATTGTACGACCCACTCTGCCTCGTCGTCGGCCTAGGAGATCCCCTACGAACTCGCCTCAAGCCACCGCACTCCGTCTTCTTCTTCTTTCTCGCGACGCCGGCAAGCCCAGAGGACGCCATCCATGGCTGCCCGCGGCCCCCTCCCTTCTCTGCAGCAGCTCTGCCAGGAAGTCCCCAAAATCAAATCCCCTCGTCCTCCTCTCTCTCCCCATGCCCTCGGATCTGAGTTTGGTGGCTAGAATAGCCGCCGGCTTGAGCTCAGTGGCTCAGCCATGGCGGACAGGAGAGAGGAAGTGAGAGGAAGAAGATGAGGCCTGGTCAGTTGGCGTGGAAGGGTAGAGAAAGAAAAAGAGAGAGAGGAGAAATCACGGGCAGGTGGCGTGGAAGGGTAGAGAAAGGGAAAAGAAAGAGAGAGGGGAAAGAAAGAGAGAGAAAAAGGAAAAAAATAGAAAGGGAGATAAAAAAAAAGAAAAGGAAAAAAGAGAGAAAAAGAAAAAGGAAAGGAAATGAGAAAAAAATATGTTTGTTAAAAGAAATATATTTGTTGGAGATATATATATGTGTAACAAAATGGCTACAAAGATCAAGTATGCACTAGATCAATATGATTTGTATGTCAAATGATGAATTAAATATCCTACAGACAGCTAAACAGACAGCTCATTGTACAAACTGTCTGTTCAAGCTGTTTATTTCTGCCAAACAGACAGCAGCCGTAGACACCGTTGTACATGACCTGAGAGGCTGACATTCTCAGTTTTAATGACATATGACTATATGAGAACATATTTCATACTTGGGTTTGCAAAGTCACAGCATATATGCCTCGTCATAAAGAAGTCAACTCATAAATTATAAGTTCCTAGCAGTCAACATATGAAATCAGTATTGCAAATTGAAGTACTTCATTATTATTTATTCCATGAATAGAGTACAAATTTGAAATGCAGCACCTATCACAATTCACAAATTAATCAGGAAAGAGAAATACAGTATAACAGATATATTGTTCTGGAAAACTGGACCCACAGCAACGATCAGCAGGAAATGATCGATGAACACATTCATCAACCATATCAACTTACTTGTTTATTACTTGGTTATACTTAATGGTACGGGGTCAGTAAAGAATGCATTTATCAGTTGAACAAATTAATCTGAGAGCTTAAAGCCGGGGTACAAGACCAACCAGCTAATAGTACCTATTTTGCAATAACCTCCTTGTGAGCCTTAAATGACAAAATCACATTCCATGCAAGGGCAACAAAATTGGCAGCAAGCACCTGAAAAAAAAAGTCAGTAAGCTGGCAAGGGAAGCAAATACAACATGCTAATATAATAACTTATGAAAATGAGCATCTTCCAAGACCTGAAACTTCAGAGGGACAAAGTAAAAATTCAAAAACTGAAACGGTATCCATAATTGCCAATTTGCCAACACTGATGATAACCACTCCTGTAGATGTCAGAAATGAAAATTAGATATATAGCAGGAAAAGAGTGCATGTGTGTTGTACCACGGAGTATGGAAAGGTTTCATCTCACCTGCTTCAGCTTCGGCACTACAAGAGAAGGCTTTCCCTCAAAGGTGACTAGTAAGCTCATAAAAACACCGATGAAAATGGGAGAGAAAATGAACTGAACAATATGAGAAGAGAAAATAATCAAAATAAAATATAATAATAGTCGAAACAAAGAAACTGCAGGACATGCAAGAAAAATTCCATCACTAATATCTTTGGTCGAAGGAGAGAGGGAAAACAAATGCAAACCTGATCAAGTATAAGGCGAGCAATGGCACCTGATGCTCCGCTGACTGTCACTAATTTACTCAAATACAAGTACCTGCATTGCATATGTAGACTAATTATCAGATAAACAGCAGTGGTTGAAAACGCTAGCTACACTACATAGTGATATTTACTTTTGCAGCTTAGAAAAGATTACCAGACATGTAAAGTTGGCCCCACAAGGGCAAGTCCTAAAAATGTGAATACAAATGTTCTCCTAAAATCAAGCTCTTGAACTCGATCAATCACAAGCTGGAACAGAAAGAAAAGTAGATTTAGGACTATATATTTTCGTGTTATAAGTAGCAAACAGTAGCAATAGTCATAAATGCAAGATAAAAAAATTCCAATGGGCCATCAAGGCAAGCTTAATGAATTCATACAACTGAAAATGTTAAGCAAGTTTTCCAATCATTTCCGCGGTTCTGCCATACACATACACTTTGAGCTGCAATCCTCTATGCCGTCACTTTTAGGTTGTTTTCATTAGCTTGCTTGCTCATTCTTTTGTTTCATTTTCATTTGTATTTTTGGCATGCAAATATTAAAGGTGATTTCACAGAGCTGGTACCAATTTCAGTGTAATTACACAGTAGAGTAGTAGTCTACAGCAGTTATCATGTACGTGGATTCCAGTCTTAAAGTTGCTTGGGAATATCATTTGGAACAAAAATTTCAGTGCTGCAACTGTTATGAAGTTTTTTTTTTCTAGCGACCGTGCCTTGGCAGCGGGGTAAAAAATATGAGCAAAATTAGTTTGAAGCAAGGTGTTGGGATTGTGGTGTATATTCGGGTGCTTTGATTATACGAAACCATAAAATTTGACAACTTAGTGGTCTATAAAGGCAAACATTGAGTAACATAATTGCATTAGGCTGTCTTGAAGTCATTACGAAATCCATGCTGCATTGCGTCAGACGGAAGTCAAATGCTGGAAATGTACCTGGCAGATGAGGTCCCCGGCCAGAGTTAGGACAGCAGAGGTGATCGCCTTCGTTGCAATCGGATTCTTATCAAGAGACATCAGATACCTGTTACAATGCATAACAGTTACAATGCTGGTACATGCAGAGCATCAGAGATACCAAACACAGAATCGAATTACCATGCCAAAAACACCCGCCAACCCTTGGCGCTTCCTCCGGTGGTGCCTGCGGCCGGAGCGGAATTGCCGCAGCAGGACGCGGCATTGAGCTGTTCGAGGCGCCTGGCCTTGCGCGGGTGCGTGGCGGCTGCGGCGGAGAGGGTGCCCGGTCGGAGAGGAGCAAGAGCGAGGCGGCGGGAGTGGAGATGAGGCGAGGTGGGCCTCGCGGAGACGGGCCTGCGCGCCAGGAGGAGCGGAAGGGCGGTGGACGCCACAGCCATGGCAGCAGGATGGCACCTGCAGAGATGGAGAGAGGATGGTGGGGGTTTTGCTTTTGCTTTCCTCGCTAGGTTTAAGAACACTCCCGCAGGAATTTTACGCTTTTCCTTCACTAAAAGCGGAAAGTAGCGTATGCGTAAACGTAGAAGTTAGTTAGTGGGCTCATTTGGGCTCTTTCCTTACAAAGCCCACCTATTTGGGTGGGCTAACCTAACGAGGAGGGAAGGAGGAGGAACAGAGCAGCGCGCCGTGTGGGTCGGAGTCCCTTCACCTGCTGCGGCGGCGCCGGCGCGGCCGTGATCTCGCCGGCGGGGAGAAAGCGAGAGGAGGGAGATGTCGTACATGCGCGGCGACCTGCTGACCAAGACGCGGAAGCTGGTGAAGGGCCTCGCCAAGCCCGCCCCGACATGGCTCAAGGCCATGGAAGAGTCAGTGGCCACTCCTTCCCTACCCTCCCCTTCCCCCGCGTCTCCGTATCCCTAGCTGTGTCTGTGCATTTACGCCTGCATTTCTCTATTAAGCTACCCTTTTCGCCGCGATTGGTATCGGATCCACGCGTAAACTGTGTTGTGCCTAGCTGATTGTCTCCAGTGGCGAAGCTAGAGGCAAATGAAGGGGGTGCGACAATAATAAAGAGAAAAAGTATATTTACCAAAATATAGAAGTCCATAGTAATACATGTTTTGCATTGCCGTTGCATGAACAAAATAATGTTGACATAAGCAAAATTCATCCATTGACTTCATATCTATCTTCAAAGATATCGATGATTCAATGGCCTGAAAAAAAATGAAAACAAATAAATTACGACGCAATTTTTCAGAGAGGAACAAAGATCTAATGGTAAATTATAATACATCACCTTCAATTTTCATCATCAAATCTACGACCTTGCATTTTCATGAAGCGGCGAACTATTGCCTCATTGGTGACTCTCATCATCAGTTCTTTCTCAACATAGCAAATCAGACAATTGCTCATATATGTATCACCAATACGCTTGCGTAAATATGTTTTCACAATCTTCATGGCCGATAAACACCTCTCAACTGTAGCAGTAGCAACAGGTAATACGAGTACAAGCTTTAAAAATCGATAGACCATTGGATATCGCTCATGTTTTCTAGTATGTACCATTTTTTGAGAAAGCTCAACAATAGTTTGCATGTTGGAGAACCTATTGTCATCTGTCACATCATTTATGTAGAGGCCAAGCTCATGGCTAAGGTCCCTCAAATTTTCAGAATCAAAATCATGAGGATAAAGCTTTGCTAAGTTCATCAATTTTTCCATATCGAAATCATGAAATGAGTCTCTTGGGCTAAAAGCAGCGGAACAAATAAGCAATTCTGAGCTCGTCTCATTGAAGCGACCATCAAGCTCTTGAATTATCCAATCAATAATATCATTAAAACAATCTACCTGATAGTAGTGGTTATTTGTAATTCCAGACTTGTGCCTGCGCTTCTTTGGATCAACGTATTCGTCTTCCATGACCAATTTGCAAATATCATTCTTGTCACAAAATTCATGCACATCATCTAATATTTTACCCCATTTTCCTCTTCTAAACTCATCCAACTGGCATCTAGTTGCTTTCACACATTTAATAGCATTCACTATGTCTTGATCCTTTCGTTGCAGTGCCAATGATAAACTATTTGTGATTCCCAATATAGCCAACATGAGGTGCAAATAGAAGACAAAATCAAAAGACTGGAAGTATTGTAATAGATTTGATGCTTGATCTCTTGTTTTCCAATCCTTTTTATCCTTTTCCACAATTTCTAGCACCTTCACTATTGTAGGAAACAAGTCGACCAAGCTTTTGAGAGACTTATAATGGGAATTCCAACGTGTATCTCCAGGTCTTTGAAGACTTTGCTCTTGATTCAAACCTGTCCCATTTGAAGTTGCCCACACCCTAATGCCTTACTCATTTCTTTAAGATTAATATCTCTAACCAAGTCCCTTCTCTTGGAAGAACCACCCACCACATTCAATAAGATGGAAATCATAGTAAAAAATTCACTGACCCCTTTATGCTTTCTCACAATGGCCACAAGGACTAACTGAAGTTGGTGAGCAAAACAATGAACATAATAAGCGGAACTATTTTCACTCATGATCAATGATTTCAAGCCATTGAACTCACCTCGCATATTACTAGCACCATCATATCCTTGTCCCCTAACCTGCTTTAAGCTCAACTTAAGATCAGCAAATAGTTCATCAATAGAGGACTTGAGAGAGGCAGATGTTGTTTCAGTCACATGAACAAGACCAACAAATCTTTCTTTCACAATTCCAAATTTATCTACATATCTCAAGACCACGGCCATTTGTTCTTTCCAAGAAACATCCCTTGACTCATCAACTAGAAGACAGAAAACATCATCTCCAATTTCTTCTAGAATAGCATGTAACACCTCCTTTGCAAAACATTGCACAATATCTCTCAGTATTTCCGGAGCAACTAAAAGACTATTATCTGATTTTCTTTTACCAATTGCTTTTCTTAATGTTGGATTTTGTTCCGCTGCAAAATCACGAAATTCCCTGAAGTTTCCTTTATTTAAGGAATCCTTTGACTCATCATGGCCCCGAAATGGCAATCCTTGCTTCGCCAATATTCTTGCAACATCAATAGACCCATTCAATCGAGTAAATAGTCCTTCTTTCCAGATTCACTAACACCACGAAAAACAACATCAATGTGTTGATTTATTTGTAACAGATCATCACACTTCTTCATTTCTATGTAGTGTGAGCTCCCCACATCACCAACATGCTTTCTCAACCTTTCCTTTCTATGATAGCCATTCCAACCATTTTTGACAAATGCATCATAACCGGCATCCTTCTTATCTCTAAACAAGAAACAATAGAAACAATATGCTCTATCTTTTGACTCACTGTATTCAAGCCAACTTTTAAATTCATCGAACCACTCCGGAACAAATCTTCTTGAACCTTCTCCAATCTCTGTCACTGGGAAATTAAATGTGCGAGGTTGACAAGGACCATTCTCCAAGTACTTTCTTCTCACCCTCTCTCTGACATTAGGATGGTATTCATCAATTTTCTTTCGTAATCCCGGATCATATTTAATTTCCTCTTCCCAGTTGATATTATTCAAACATGAATTCTGTGCATTGTTACCAGTGTCCGGCTCTGGCGCTTTCCTTTTAAAAAATCTTTCCATCAACTAATCTACAATAGTACAATAGTATACAATAGTCACGACATTTGAGTTTTAATCAATGATTAATGAACTAGTTTAATTTACTAGTTGCGAAGGAAGTAGATGAATTAAAAAATTTTACGCATCGACTTAATACCTTGATTCTAGACAGACTTGGATGTGTCAGTGGTGCGTGATGCAGACAGCAGATTGCCAGATTGCCGTCTGTGCTTGAGTCCTTCGCATGGGGAGTTGAAGGCGGCGCTCGGCCGCCTCTGCGCAGGCGCGCAGCTGCGCTCAGGCGGTCACGCCGGCACCGGCAATCGGCAGCCCTCGGCTCGGTCGCTCGGAAGGTAGCGCTCAGCCGCTCACGCCGGCGTTTGAGAGCAGCGGAGAGAACTGTCGAACGGAGAAGAAGATCCAGAGGATCGGCATTGGTCGGCGTTGGGCATGGACGACTGGAAGAGGAAACGGCAGAAATTACGGAGAAGACGAGGGGTCATCGCTCGAGAGACGGGAGCCTCGGACAGGAGCAGACGAGCGGACGCCAGACGGATTCGGCCAGCAGCCTGCTGGGCTTGCGCCTTCGTGGGCCGTCGCTGAGTTGGGGGGTGCAGGATTTTGGGCCTTGGGGGTGCATATAGGGCCAAATCTGAGTACTGTAACTGAGTTTCATTTTTTTGGGGGTTGCAGCTGCACCCACGGGCTGCTACTGGGCTTCGCCCCTGGTCTACCCCGCTTAAATTTCCTTTTCTATATATAAAAAAATCAGGCCCTGTGCTGTACGCGTGAGCCGAGACGAACAGGGCATGCCGCGAGATGGGCCGGGCCAGGGAGCGCACGACAGCCTGGCTGCGGCAACCTCTCGGGACCTGGGCACCTGGCGAAGCGGAATAACGGCCCAACAAGGCAGCAACCAGGCGGACGTATCTGCTTCCCCGTCTCCACTTTTCTGGCAGTGTTTGCACATGACTGGGTTGTGTTGTGTGCTTCCGCCTGATCCAGCTCCAACTGAGACCACCCCATTGACCATGCATGGTCATTACTAGAAAAACGAACGGATCCATTCTTGCTACCGGTGCATGTAACCATGGGTATGTAGCCACGCTGATTAATTAGCTAGCCGACTATGTTTTAGTTACGATAATATATTAACCTGGTCACGCAAATTAGGATTGAGTTAACTATAATAGCAACAATACATCTATGAAACTCTTATGTCAATTCATACATTTACGAGCATCAAATGGTTCGAAAGAACTGATTACTATAATTATTAATTTTATGTAAACATAATGCTTGCTAATCTTAGTAAAATGCAAAAGCTCATAAAGTATCTCGGAATCCTGGATTTTGTGATGCGAACCATAATGTAGGATGGTTATACCCTTTTGTGTCACACCTGTGTCATATATGTTCCTCAGCCCCACGGAAACACCGCCATCAGCATGGTCTTTGGCATATATAAATAGCAAATATGGACTTTAGATTACAGATCCGGCTATACCTTTGTATCACGTGCGTGTCGCACGTGCGTCTCTGCTAGTATGATTAAAAAAAATCTTAAATATATTTAAGGAAAATGTTGAACATTACATGTGCCACTGTTTCTTTCTTCCTCAGCTAGTTGACTCAAATTGAGCTTTGAAGATAGTGAGAGATGGATAGGAAGCCCCGTGTGGCATGCATGGAGGAGTGAAGTGGCCACCAAGCCATGCCAACCAGACAAGCACGCAGTATGTATAGAACGAACTGCTAGAGGCTAGCAATGGATGGCAGCATCATCATCATATAACGACACGCCACAACACACCACACCACACCAGGCAGGGCCGCAGCAATTGATTTTTTTCTTTTTACGTAATGGCAAGTGCTACGCCGTTCATTATAGCTTGAAAGCATATTGGTAAATGTACAGGACAGGACGCATGAAGGGACGGCACATAAGAGGGGTGAATTAGGTATCTCTAAAACTAAAGCTCCAATTGCACATATGAAAACCTATTTCAATTTATATCTAAATGTGCTCTAGGTTTTCTCTATGTGTTGCTATCTCTACCGCTACAAAGTTTTGCACCCTAGGTCCAATCCTATACTAGCATGGCAAGTCTAGAAAAGGTAAATGCGGAAAGTAGTGCGAGTATGAAATGCGGAAGGTAAAGGGTAGAGAAGAGCAAACTCCCGGCACGGCGATTTTTACCGAGGTATCGGAAAGCTCACGAGCTTTCCACTAATCCTCGTTGTTGGAGCCCCTCTCAAAGGGAATGCCCGCGCGAGGGCATAAACTCCCCGGTCGAGTAACTCCGTGGGTGACCACGGGACTTCCCCACGCGCAAGTGGGTCTCCGCTCGTCCCTCCCCGGATGCTCCTCGCCGCCTCCACTTGGTAGAGCTTCGGCCAAACGCCAAGGGCCTCTCCTCCCTTGCACAAGCACCGGCGGCCTCTCCACAAACTCGGTTGGAGGGTCTCGCAATACTACAAGCCCCGGATTACAACACTTGGTGCGTGCAAGCACCGGTAAGCAAAGAGGTATGCAAACCTCGCTAAACTCTAGGCTAAACACCTAAGAGATGCACTAAAGGGTCTAAACTAGCACTGAGCACTTTGCTAATCACCTAGATCTTCTATTTAGCACTTTGGTGGATTGAGCACTTAAGAATGTGTAGAACACTTGCCAATAGCTTCTCCCAGCTCAAGCACAGTTCAAATGGCCGAGGCAACCCATATTTATAGCCCCAACCAAAGGAACTAGCCGTTGTATAGCCGTTGCACACTTTCTGGGTACCACCGACTCATTCGGTGCCCTTTCCACGCCACCACCGAATCAATCGGTGCTCACCAGAGCCGAACAGCATGTTCCAGCCATAAGGACCGACTAATTCGGTGGGGGGACCGACTAATTCGGTGCCCTTGATGAGGTACCACCGAATCAATCGGTGGTAGGCCTTCTCGCTTCCCAAAATGCCTTTAGGACCGACTGATTCGGTCCCCCAGAGGGTGCACCACCGAATCAATCGGTGGCTTATCCGCAGCACTGTTGAAGAGCATGGTTTTGGCCGTTTTTACATCATTTCTTCGCCGATTTTCGTCCCTTTTTTTGACACTTTTGTATGAGATAGAAGCACATTTCTAACCATTTGCATGGCTAAAAACTCATCCTCAAAAATCTACAAAATTACATCTTTAAACATATATTAGTCCAATAACTATGTTGTCAATCAATCACCAAAATCACAAACATGACCTAGGGCCATTTTCCTTACAACGCAGCAGTTGATCGAAGAGACGATCGCTATCTTATCTTCCGCGCGATGCGTAGGCGTGCAGGTTAGCAAAAGGCCGCGCGCGCCTATATATGTACGTGTAGCCTCATATATGTATCAACCATCTTCATTATCCATTTATATGTCTGACATCAGAAAGATGGCAATAACACCCTCGATCGATCTCTTTCAGTTTTGGCCGTTTATTCCGCTTGGCGTGGTGTCCATTATTTCTAAGCATTAACATACATATACTATACCGCGCGATCTCGATCGATGGATGTCTCTTCCGAGCGAGCGAGCGAGCGTGATCGTGTCACGTATATTGATTGCGTGCTGCCCAGCCCAGCGAAAGTACAGTGCGTGCGTGCGTGCGACGACGACACATCATCATATGTATGATGAGCTAGCTGTGTCGCGCGTGCACACATGCACTTTGCTAACTTGCTTCATCGATCCACCCATCCATGTATGTTGTTGTTCCTTGCGTTTGGAGTTAAGCAAAGCCATGGCCATGGCGTCACGCATCACACTTTATCTATCTATGTCGTCATTATTCATTAGGTGCTAGCTGGCGTATTTTCCTTTCCCCCCTGATCAGTATGTTGGTGTTCTTAAATACCTAGTTTGCATATGATTTTTGTCGGGACGGTGAAATGGTGGCGCGACAACAAACCTCCTCTCCTCTTATGCTCATCTTGTGCGGAGCACATAAACCATTACAAATTGTTTACTTGTGTGTCTGATGCTAATAATATATACTCTCTGAGTGTGACACTGACACATATTGAATATTTTTTCAATAATAGATATATAATGTAAATAACTTCCTTTTAACTCTTAGTGTGTTTTTTTGCGGGTAAACTCTTAGTGTGTTAATATCTACCAGAACTAGAGTGTAAGCACAACTATATATTTCCAATGATAGTAGTAACAAATATTGCTAACTAAATTTTCTTTCTTTGTATTGTCGCGGCATATGCAATATACAATATCTGTTTGACTAGGAGAAAAAGTTTAGAGCATGTCTAAGTATAGCTTGTATTAAAGCATCTCCAGGAGAACATTATTTTTTTTTCTGAAACATGATACAAACACAAATTCTCACATACTCCATCCGTCCTAGTCTTTCTCACTTCTTAAGAAACAACTTCAGTCAATTATATATACAAATATATTAAAATTTATGGTACAATATAAATATTATTAGATAGATATTTAGATCTAGTTTTTATAAAAACAATATTTGTATATTTCGATGTTGCACGTAATTTTTAAAATTCAGCCCAACTCGCTGCACGGATATCCAAACAACAGTTATTTGAAACGGAGGAAGTACAATCACACATACTCACACTATGAAGATTCGAATATATTGCACGACTAATTAATATTGAATATGCTCTACGTGCAAGCAAGAACTAGTTAGAAGATATGAAATAAACGAACCAGAATAATTTTTAAAAGTGTGATTATGTGAGTAGTACTCTATCCGTTTCAAATTACAATGCGTTTGGCTTTTTTTAATCCTAAATTTGACCATCAGTCTTATTCTTTTTTATAAAATATAATTTTTTATGACTTGCTTTATTAATCAAAGCTTTTTTAGAAACGACTTAAATTTGATTATGTTTATATAATTTTTTTGGAATAAGAGGAGAGGCCAACTTTGAAGTAAAGGAAGTTAAACAAATTCTAATTTGAAAGCTTTTAGAAACGACTTAAATTTGATTATGTTTATACAATTTTTTTGGAATAAGAGGAGAGGCCAACTTTGAAGTAAATGAAGTTAAACAAATTTTAATTTGAAATGGAGTGAGTAGCTAGGAATAGAAGGACACACGAGATACACCAAATATACGGCCACAACCTCATCAAGTCTCCGAAGTCGCTCGACGACGACGAGGACCCTTGTTCCATGATTAATTCGCCGGAAGAAAAAAAAAGACAAATGACGCGGATAAGGAGACAGTGCCGTTCACCGGGCCCACGAGTCGGCGGCCGTGCGCACGCAACCGCCGCCGATCGAAGGCCGCTCCGGCAAGAAACTGGCCGCGGCGCCCCCTGACGTCCGCCGTCTCCGGGACCCGATGGGCAGCTGAACCGCGGAGGCCACTCACAGTACCACACCCCTTGCGTGGCTTACGTAGTCCGTAGGCACACTTCCCTTCAAAGCCACTGCTTCTTCTTCCTCTACTTAAGCGCGCGCCCCCCACGGGGCCCTGCGCACTACTTGCAGCGGCAGGTGGGAGCTCTCCTCTTCTTCCTGAGGAGGTTGTTGGTTGTTGGACGCATGGTGAGCACCTATCTAAAGACTTCATTTTTAGTTCACCTACTTTGTTCTGTGCATTTTTCCCTGTTCACTGGTTGGAATTTGAGCCATTGCTTGTGCGAGCAAGTTGTTTGATGGAATACCCAAGAGAAGAGAAGAAGAGAACTGCCTAATCTCTCTGTGCTATTTTTTTTTTCTTTTAAGGAAAGGGGCGTAGCGTAAAGCATTAGTTGAAACAAATAGAAAGCTATTCTCTCTGTGCCTTTGTCTGATGATGAAGTGATAAGAAAATTTGAAGTACATCATGTTGCATCTTTGCCTATTTATGATGATTTAGCCATATGCTTTATCAAAGCTTCTCAATTTCTGTTCTCCAGTTTACATTGTTTTATACGTTTATCTGTTCCTTTCTATATGTATCACTACTATGTGTTTGCCTTTTGATTGTTCTATTGCTGCTTCAGTTCTCTCTAAAATCGAGATGCCATTCTGTAGTAGCTTCAGTTTCAGTCTATCTCAACTGATATGCCATGGCACTCTCTTCTCTCTTTGTCCAACAGACACACTCATTGCATTAGTTCTTACAAGTGGAAGCCTATGGGTTTCAAGGAAGCGTCCTCTGCTACAATCTTCTGCCTCTTGCTTCTATTCTGCCTGGGCTGCCGATGTCTAGCATCAGAACTAGAGGCCACCCAGACAGGAACCCTCAAAATTGATGCCTCACCGCAGCTTGCCCGAAAGATCCCTGAAACACTATTTGGGATATTTTTCGAGGTAAGGCAGTACTTTATCGGTAGATGCCAGTTTGTTAGGCTTCTCATGTTCTACCATATATGATCAGAATAATCCAAATATACACCATGCCCACTTTGTTCTTGCAATAATTAGCTTGGCTATACTGTAGGAGATTAACCATGCAGGCGCTGGTGGAATATGGGCAGAGCTTGTTAATAACAGAGGTAACATAGCTATTCTTGATTATACTGTGTACTTTTTTTTTTCCCTCAAACATTCTGTGCCCCTTTTGGAATTAACTCTCTGCAAAGTGTCTAGTCTTGCTTATTTTTGCTGCAAATGAAATAAAAATGTTCACAAATAATAGTCCCAAGGTGATAATTTGCCACATTGTTTGTTTAACTCAAATCTGTTTTCCCATAGTATCTTTTTACCAAATTATGGCTCTCTAAATAATAATGCAAAGTTTATTTTGATCATGAGCTGGAAAGAACATAATAGGTCATTTTTGTCGGACGCTGCTGTCAGTTGTTCATGGTTTAGCGTAAACATTACCTGGATTTATGCTTCAGGTTTTGAAGCTGGAGGCCCCCATACCCCGTCAAACATTGACCCATGGTCCATCATTGGAGATGACTCTACCATATTTGTGGCAACTGATCGTACATCATGTTTCAGTCGAAACATTGTTGCTCTGAGGATGGAGGTCCTCTGCGATGACTGTCCTACTGGTGGTGTTGGTATTTACAACCCAGGGTTTTGGGGCATGGTATGAATTATCATATATTGCTTGTCTATCAGTTTTAGAAACAGATAACTTCATCAAAACTGTTCAGTTAATAGAAAAAATTTGTATGATCCTATTGTAGCCTAATGCACTTAAACTATGTGATCTTGTATTTGTCATAAGTTACTAGTGATGTCGATTCCACGAAGAGCTAGCAATTGCAATTCCTTGAGCTTAGGAATTCTGACCATAAGAACTCCATGTATTCTCTTTTATTCTGGCAGTGTTATTTTCATGTTCTGATAATCTGATGTTAGGTGGATAATCAGTACTCATTCTACTTCTGTACCTTTTCCTCTTTTTCCGTTTTTCTATAATGTTACCATTTTAACTTACAGAACATAGAGGATGGGAAGGCCTACAATCTTGTTATGTATGTTAACTCACCAGAGACAACTGACCTAACAATTTCACTAACAAGCTACGATGGGTTGCAAAACCTGGCTTCAGCTACAGTAACGTCAGTATCTTTTCTCTCAGCATTGCTACAACAGGGGTATTGACAATATCTGAAAGGATTGCACTGCTGCAGAGTTTCTGGCGCATCAAACTGGACAAAACTAGAGCAGAAGTTGGTTGCTAAAGGAACCAATAGAACTTCAAGGCTTCAAATAACAACTAACAAGAAAGGTGTTGTCTGGTTTGATCAAGTATCACTCATGCCTGAAGATACATATAAGGTATAATACATTATTATTCTTGATCTTGATTGTGAAAAGCACAAAGAAGGCAGAGAAAATACCTGTATAAAATATGAATAGTAAAATTTAAATTAGTAGCGAACCTCTAAGTATGAGGCACCGATGCTAGACACCAAAATCTTACCCTTCTAAAACAAATACTGGTTCCGTAGGTTGAGAATCCCCTTTTCCGCAGTACAATAAGTGGGTCACATTTTCATCAATTGGTACCTCAATTATGTGCCGGTATGCGTTGCGGAACCCACTTGGCAGCAGCAGTTATATTTGATTTGCACTCTATTATCCTGCAAATCATGCTACTGCATACTTATAACCTGTTTCCACTGATTTGATTTTTCTAATGAATGTAACACCAAATAAAATGGCTACTTTGTTTTTCTGAATTATATGTTGGTTCATCTGTCCACTATCCAGTACTTACTGTGTAAGAGTTAATCCGAGTATTAAAAACATTGCTTCTCTGCACCACACAGGGACATGGTTTTCGCACAGAACTTATATCCATGCTATTGGATTTGAAACCACGGTTCTTGAGATTTCCTGGTATGCTCTGTTTCTCTTGTGATTTCACTATTAATCAGATTCTTGATGTTAAAACATATAGGATATTGCTAGATACAATACATTCTGGGGTAATTGACTAGATTGGATATAACTACTGCAGGAGGCTGCTTTGTAGAAGGTGATTGGTTAAGGAATGCCTTCAGGTGGAGAGAATCTATTGGTCCATGGGAAGAGAGGCCCGGGCACTTTGGGGATGTTTGGCATTACTGGACTGATGATAGCCTTGGATATTATGAATTTCTTCAGGTACCAGTTCGTACTGCTTCAGTTCAACCTTTCCTTTCCCATAGTCGTCCACTGACAATAACATTGAAATATACATCAAAGCTTGCGGAGGACCTGGGTGCTGCCCCAATCTGGGTGTTCAACAATGGTAATTGTCTTCAGGTTTTGTTGAAACTTATATCATTGTTGGCCTTCTTAACTGATGTAAAGTTCCCTCTTAATCAGGAGTCAGCCACAATGATGAAGTTGATACTGCTGCTATTGCTCCTTTTGTAAAGGTCTGTTTCGAGCTCCATATTTATAGTAAACATTTGTGATCTAGCTATATAAGAGACTTTGATTTCTTAATGCATACAATTTTCTCAGCAGTGTGGCACAAATTACCTTTGCATATCTGAACTTTAGATGTCGTAATGATAGTATTTCAATTTTTTTGTGAGCAAGAAAGAATATGTAAAGGTTTAAAGCTTTACTGCTCAGATCAAGAACAATTGCAAATGATCAGTTTTGAATAATGCTAAAGGTATTCTCTTCTTCATGAGTGCTGAAAAAGATATGATGGTAGGCTTGATTCTTTTACATTTTAGTCTGGTAGTTCACATACAGAGATAGTGCTTGTCTTAAGTTATACATTCTCTTTTGCCAAGATTTTCCATGAACTTATTCTGTTAAGATGAACAATGGCAAACGTGATAAAATACCTTATATCTTCTATAGACTTAGTTTTTGTAGTCATACTTGTAGGTTCATTGTTATGGAAATGTTTGTCTTTCTACAGGATGTATTGGACAGCCTAGAATTTGCAAGGGGGAGTGCAAATTCAACATGGGGCTCTGTTAGGGCTTCAATGGGACACCCTGAACCATTCCCAGTGAAATATGTTGCGATCGGGAATGAAGACTGTGGGAAGAAATTCTACCGTGGTAATTTGTCCACGGCCTTTTTATTGCATCATTTTTACCGTATAGGTCAAAATGGTCTTGTGCACGTGGACAGTTTCTACTCGATGCCCCTTTACTAGGAAAGAAACTAACATAACTCCCGGTGGTAGTCGACAAGGCAAAATATTTGAGCTACATTTGTGCTATGAATCCTACTTTTAGTTGCATGAAATGATACTCTATATTTCTGTTGAACAGGTAATTACCTCAAGTTCTACAATGCTATAAGACAGGCCTACCCAGATATTCAAATGATTTCAAACTGTGATGGTTCATCTAAACCCCTTGATCATCCTGCTGATTTATACGACTTCCATGTAATGTTCTTGCTGCAAAGTTTAGTTATCCCATTTTTCCGTGTCTCAATTCTGTGTTTCTGTTTAATTTTTCATTGTCAAGGTCGCCTTCTCTTAAATTTTGATATTGCTTCTTTTTTCAGGTCTATACAGATTCAAAGACTTTGTTTAACATGAGGACCACTTTTGACAGAACATCTCGTAGTGGACCCAAGGTAAGTCTCAATTTCATAATAAATATTCTTGTGAAACAACCCTCTTTTGTAACTAATTATTTACAGTGATTTGGGACTTCCTGGCATTTCTCTTGCGAGGTTCTTAGGGTAGCATGAAATGGGTTGTTTGTTGCTATGAAAAATCCTTGAGAGCAAGGGATCTAGAGAGAGCATGCATTTCTTAAGGTGTTGGCTTTAAGAACAACGAGGAATATATATGTGAGCTTGTGTGATGAGTGTCCTATAATGTGTGATTTTGTTTCCATGTTCTGGAGATTCTCAAGAACTTCATTCATTTTTCTTGCTTATTTACAACATTAGCAATTTCTTTTCCTGAATATGATTCAAATGCAGGCTTTTGTGAGTGAGTACGCTGTTTGGAGAAGTGATGCAGGTAGAGGAAGTCTTCTTGCTTCACTGGCAGAAGCTGCTTTCTTGACTGGACTGGAGAAGAATAGGTGAGCTGTCCTTTATTTAAATTTTTAGCTGCAAGTTGCTTGATGATCAGACCTGTCTTTTCATGGATAAATGTTGAATGTTGTCTTCGCTTATTGAGTAACCATGGCAGACTTCTGCCTGCTCTAATTCTACTACCAAGATAATATTTTTCTCTGTGTTAGATGACCTTTTATTGGTTCTTTGCAGTGACATTGTTCAGATGGCAAGTTATGCTCCACTATTCGTGAACGACAATGATCAAACGTTAGTATTTATGTTTTAATCCTATGTTTATTTCTTGTGTACTTGTTGATCTAACATTGGTATTATTCTGTTTGAATAAAATAATCAGGTGGAACCCAGATGCTATCGTCTTTAACTCGTGGCAACATTACGGAACTCCTAGTTACTGGATGCAGACTCTTTTCCGTGAGTCCAGTGGCGCTATGATTCATCCAATTACAATCAGTTCCGGCTACTCTGGTTCTCTGGCGGCATCAGCAATTACGTGGCAAGATTCAGACACTAGCTACCTAAGAGTAAAGGCAAGTAAAATTTGTCTCATCCATCCTAGCCTGCATCTGAAGGGTTACAAATAAGTGATGTGAAGAAGTTTCTGTGCAGGTTGTAAACTTCGGATCAGATGCTGTTAGCCTCACAATCTCCACAAGTGGACTTGAGGCTAGCGTCAATGCTCTGGGATCCACTACCACTGTTCTCACATCTGCAAATGTGATGGATGAAAATTCTTTCAGTAACCCAACCAAGGTGATTTTTAGCCCTTATTTTTGCTTACTTCTGTTATTTTTGCTTACTTCTGTCTGGATGGCCGTATGTCCCAATGCATGGTTGCGCTCTGTTTTCGGCTTTGGTCTTGTGTCCTCTGGCCCATCTGAATCTAAAGCATGACGGTAAACAATTGTGCAGGTTGCGCCGGTGAAGAGTGAGCTGAGCAATGCTGCAGAGCAGATGCAGGTCACACTGGCTCCTCACTCCTTCAATACGTTCGATCTCGCGCTGGCGCAGTCCAAGCTAGTCGCGGAGATGTGAGATGGTAACACCCATACAAGGCTGGCTATAGATACACAGGATGAGATGATACGCAAATACCAGCAACCACGGAGTTGTTATTAGCATCTTGATAAAAGCTTTGTATAGTGTAACACGATGCAGATACTAAATAAAATCACATCAGGCTTGCTTGCTGTTGTTGATTAGCTCTCCCTCATTGCTTTGTTCGCAAGATCACGCCATGTTTGCTCTGTTTTACTCACCTTGTTTATTCGGAGGAAAAGATAGCTCTACAGTACCAGTACAGGGGACGCAAGCAACAGTCGAGACAAGTGAATAACATGGCCACCCTGCTGGCAACATGAAGAAGCTTTTCTTCAGCGACTAATTAATGAGCCATGGTGAGCAGCGCGACGGCGAGCTTGGCGAGCTTGAACGCGTCCTCGTTCTCCATGGTCACCGGCGAAGCCAACTTGCTCTTCCCGAACCCATCCTCGCACTCCATGGCCGCGCTCACAGCTCTCTCCAGGCAGCTCGTGCCCTCGCCGTTCCTTCTGCCCCTGACGGCGGCCGCGCAGCCGGGCTGCCTTCTCACCACGCCGCCGTACAGCCCCTGGCACGACCGGAGGCAGCGCGCCGTGGCGTCATTGCCTCGCCGGAGCAGCAGGGCGTCGATCTTGGCCGCCGTGGTGGTGGCGTTGGCGGTGAGGAGGTCGGCGGCGATGGCGGAGTAGGCGCCGTAGTTCATGCCGGCGTCGGCGCTCCGGTCGTCGGAGCCGAGTGCCTCCACACAGAACTGCACGTCGAAGAAGACGCTGCCGCCGCCGACTGTCTTGCATGCTGGGAGTATGCTTGGGACTTCAGAGTTATTACCACCTCTGTCCGCTTGGCCTGAGCCTGAGTGCCTGCAAACAGGAGAGCACAGAGCAAGATGGCACTCGCAGTAGCAGCGGCTGCCATGGCCGTTTTCATGGCGGATTCGTTTTCTTCTTGGCAAGGACCAAGGAGTATGTTATGTCAGTCTGTCAGATTGGGGGATGCGTGCGTGGCGCATATATATACAAAGTGTGTTTAGTCGGTGGAAGGAGAAAAGAACTTTTTCTCTGGGAAGCGTGTTCTGTGAGAGGGATGAATATGAAAGTTGAAAGGAGTTAGAGGCGGAACTTTTCTGGGAAGCGTGTTTTCTGAGAGAGATGAATAGTAGAGTCCAAAAGAACTTTTGGAACTGAACACAGCCAAAGTATGGCTTCAGCTTACATCACTCGCATTGATGATGCAACTTACTAGTCGCCATTTATGTGCACAAATTCTTACACAACATTAAATATTATCAGTAATAGGTGGCACAAGGCATTGACCACTTGTGTAGCACGCAATGAAAAAAACTGCCACATGGAGTACGTAGCTCAGTAGCATGCATGCCAATATCTCAGCAGTTCATCCGATCTTTTTTTTTTAAGAATAATCCTATATTTTTAGAACAGGATTGTAACACAACTGAAAAGAAAAGGGTTCTAAACAAAATAGGATTATTCTTAAAAAAAGAGAGGATGAACCACTGAGAGGGAGAAAATTGGAGAAAATTCTACCATCTCTACAAAAAAAAGTGGAGAAAATTTGAGTAGGGCCCATAACACAGCTAGCCAGCTCAGCCCAGCCCAAGATGTACTTCTCTTCGTGTTGTTGATCCTCCCAAGCAGAACTTCTCCAAAAAAGAAAAAGAAAAAAAAAGAGTAGTTCAAGACGAGATGGGCCGCCGTCGCCGCCGGGCGTCCCCACTCAACGTCGACGACCTCCTCGCCGAGATCCTCCTCCGCCTCCCCACTCTGTCGACCTCGCTCCCCTGCGCGTCCCTCGTCTGCGCCCGCTGGCACCACCTCGTCACCCCGACCCCATCTTCCTCCGCCGCTTCCGCGCCCGCCACTGGGAGCCCGTCGGCGTCTTCCACACCAGCTTCCAATCGGGGCGCGAGCATCTCTCCTTCAGCTTCATCTCCGATCCGCCACCGGGCTCCATCCTGCATGACCGCTTCTCTGTGCCCGCGCGCTGCCAAGACGCCGGCGGCGGCGATGATGTCTACACCTGGAATGTCCGAGGCTGCCGCCACGGCCGCGTGCTCCTCATCAACACGCCGCGCTACGACCGCAAAGTCCACCAGTTTCTGGTGTGGAACCCCCTCGCATGCGAGCAGCACCTCCTAGGCGTTCCGCACTTCTTCGATCCTGACCATGACCGGGTCAAGTTGAGTAATCTGCAAGCGGCGGTGATAGGCGACGAAGGCCCTTTTAAGGTGGCTTTGGCGTGGAAGGACGGCCACACTGCAAATGCCTGCGTTTACTCGTCGGAGACTGGTGTGTGAGGCGATGCCGTCTCTGCAGCTGTCCAGCCTACATTTGGCGCTATAAGTGTTGGATCTTTAAGTGTTCTGGTTGGGAATTCCCTCTACTGGATGCTATTCGGCAGCTACCATTGCATCCTTGAATTTGATTTGGGTAGCCAGAAGCTATCTGTGATAGAACTGCCACTGCCACCAAATGCCTATGCAAACCATCGCGGCATCTACTTGACAACCCTTGCGGCGGGTGGTGGGCTTAGTTTACTCATCATGTCACCCAGCCTCAGAGCCCAACTGTGGGAGAGGACCGCCACCTCTGATGATGGTGTTGATCGATGGATGCTAGGACGAACAATTGAGCTAGACAAGCTTCTTTCGCTCAGACCACTAGGCTTTCAAGAATATAGATCAGTACTTGGGCTTGTTGGGGATGATAATGTGATTTTTGTGTCGACATATAGAGGCGTCTTCATGGTCCATCTCAAGTTAATGCAGTTTGAAAAGGTTTTCGAAACCATAGTGGGACTGTCCGTCCATTCATGAATCTATATGCTCCAGGTAATAACATGCATTTACATTGCAAGTATACTGCCAAAAGCTTATTTCTTTTCCTATAATTACTTTGTTCAATACTGCAAGTCCTTCAATATTAGACTAAGAATTGAAACTCAAATCATGTATGTGACTTGGCTTCTTGATGAACTCTTGCATGTACGGTGTTTTGTTGTTTGGGTATTCTTTTTTTCAGAACTACATGGCTTAATGTTAGTTTTTCCTTTCGTCTATTGCCATGCCATATATGTAACTTGTGCTGTATGGTACTAACATTGCATAGCTATAGCATAAGTATAAATGTTTTCATCCAAATTCATAATAGTTGGAGATTAACTGAAATGACAAATAATGAGTTGATTGACACATTTTATAGCTTAAAGTTTGTTGTAATTATTTTCAGACAATTCCTTTTTCTCTATATGAATCTTGGTAAACAATCATCAATTGTGACTTGTATGACTTAGTCTTTACACTGTTCTTACCTTATGAAATAATGGTTCTTTGCCACTTAGTATTGAAGAGCCTTGCTTAATTGCTTCCAGTGACAAGTTCAATTGCACCAGAAATTAATGAACCTAATTTTAATATTTATCATGATGACTTTACTAAGATTCATGATTAACATTCACTTTTCCTGTATGTTTAGTGCATTTTAGTTTTGACCGCCACTATGGTGCGAAATAAACTCAAAATAGGCTTGAGATATCTTTTTATTACAAGTATGAATTATGTTTCTATCAAGTCTTGCTACTGTTTTTTGTTGGTAATGCTGGCAAAATGACATACTCCTATACATCAATTATTGCCACATTTGCAAAATCTTTAGTTGTTTCTAATCATTTTAAGTATTCATCCCGTATTGGCTCATTTTTTATTGGTGTTTTCTGAAAGCTGCAAACAAACCGAAAGTAAGGGATATAACCTGTTACAGTTTATTTGTTACTTATCCTTTAACAGTCCTTTGTTACTTACAGAATACACTAACACTAGTCAATAATTATTTCTCTCACTTCAGTCAACTAGATTTTTCTTTGGGATTAAACAAAATAGGGTTGGATAGAGGTCGGGCAGAACACAGTAGAACTGAGGCGGGGATGGTGATAGAGAGGATGTGGTAGAATATGTGATTCAGTTACAATTTTCTCCACACCTCCCTACTTAATTCCTTCTACTTATTCATACTTATACATACACGTTAGGCTTGTGGCCATCCTGTTGGTTCTTGGTTGTGGCTGTAGCAATTGCTGATACAAGCACAGCCATAGCAAAATCTTACATGGACATTCTTAAATTGCTTCATAAATTCCCCGAGGTTTCTGTTTGGTGTCACTTAAACAATACATCAATTGTTCAATTTTCTTTCAACTCTTATTAGAATTTCCTCTCAGCGCCTTTCAGCAGTACTCCCTCCATTCTCTTTGGATAGTCCTATTTTCAAAACTCAAATGTTCACAAATGATAGTCCTATTTGCTATTGCTATGGAAGTAACTAGTAAGGAGTTCCCAGCAAAAACATTGGAGGACCAACTAAAAAGCCTTGTGTTGCATTAATTAGATGGTAAGCAAGGTTGCTTTTCTTGGTCATTGCGTCAAGGTGAAATAGGAATATAAAAGGGAATGGAGTACACAACATAGTAAGTAATAGACTGGTTAATTGGTTATATTCTGCAATAATGGGGTTGGTGCTTAATAATTAATCATGTGGCTGTGTTGTATGTCATGCATCACGTTTGCTTAAAAATTATAATACCTTCCTATAGCATGCTTGTTAGCAAGCATTCTGTTTGGCATATGTGTTTGTCTATGTTGTCCTAGATAACACACAGGGTTTTGCAAGTATGTTAGTCGATCCAAATCCAGGGTTAGTAAATATATAACCAGTTTAACTTCTTGGCTGCCCATACTTTTAGAGGTTAGTTTGTTCAAAAAGAGAATTATTCATATAGACCATTTAGCTTGAACTCTGCAACACTGCAGAGCATACTTCACGTTCGAGTTTGAGAAAGTGCAAGGTGTGATTGAGCTTTGATATAGAAATTACCTGTAGACAACCTTTGGGATTTCTTGAACATTTGATTTTGTATCATGATACAGCGCTGGATTATTGCCTGATATAATCCTCATGAATACTATTCTTCTTTTTTTGGCATCTTCCCTTCAAACAGTTACCAAAATCTGTTCATGGCATCTCTTTTCTTCTATGTGCAGGTACTGGCTTGATAAAGTGCAGCTCGGGGTCCTAACATCAACTCATGACTCTGGTATTTTGCTGCTGCTCAGCAAATTTAGCATTGTTTTGATCCTTTCGTCTTTCTTGGCTGCCCACTTGAACTTGGAAATGATGCAGCGGCTATCTTCATCTTGTAATCTAACACTATGTTAAGGTTAATGCCTAGCGAGGGGAGCTTTTGGTGGTAGGTTTATGTCTATTTGCTTGACATGCTTGGGAGAGCTTTATATGTGAAATGCTATCAGTATCAGGGGTGGCCGTGTGGGTGAGCGGAAAATAGAAGGAAGCATGTGCAATCTTATTGCTTCATTTATTGTGTCCTGCACTCCTGCTGTTCTAATTATTAGTTCTTCTAGTACGCACTGCTGCAGTTTGTGCAATAATATAGTAGTTCATGTTTGGGGAAGAAAGTGGAAAAAGTGCACTCGATGCCCAGCATTCACCAAAAACTTATATGAGGGACGCTTAAATTGGTTTATACAGAATATTAAAGAGAGATTACATGTCTAGTGGCATCTCTTGATATTAGTGTTCAGTTGTTGTGCAGGTCCTACTATCCAAATTAATTATTAGTTGCTGGTGTGGAACCCCCTCGCAGGCGAGCAGCACTTCCTAGGTGTTCCGCACTCCTTCGATTCTGATCAGATCAAGTTCAGTAGTTATGCGCAAGCGGCGGTCATCTGTGCCTCCGGCGACAAGGGCTCTTTTAAGGTGGCTCTGGCATGGAACGACGGCCGCAGTGCACATGTCTGCTTTTACTCGTCGGAGACTGGTGTGTGGGGTGATGTTGTCTCCGCAGCAGTCCAGTCTGAATCTGCCTTCGTTGTTGTTGGATCTCGCAATGTTCTGTTTGGGAATTCCCTTTACTGGATTCAATTCAGCAGTCAGCTTCGCATCCTTCAATTCGATTTGGGTAGCCAGAAGCTAGCTGTGATAGAGGTGCCACTGCCATCAAATGCTTATGCAAACCATTGTGGCATCTGCTTGACAACCCTAGCAAGGGGTGGTGGGCTTAGTTTACTCGTCATGGCAGCCGACCTCAGATCCCAACTATGGGAGAGGACAGAGAGCTCTGATGGTGTTGGTCGATGGATGCTAGGACGAACAATTGATCTAGACATGCTTCTTTCACTCAGATCACAAGGTTTTCCAGAATGTGGAGTTAGAGGAGTATTTGGGATTGATGGGGATCATAATGTGATGTTTGTGCTGACATATAGAGGCGTCTTCATGGTCCATCTTAAGTTAATGCAGTTTGAGAAGGTTTTTGAAGCCAATTCCTTTCGCCACAATGAGAATATCCATCCATTCATGAATTTATATGATCCAGGTAATAACACGCATTTACGTTGCAAGTATACCAAAAGCTTATTTATTATCCTATAATTTCTTTCTTCAATACCGCAAGCCCTTCAATGTTGGACTAACAATTGAAACTCAAATCACGTATATGACTTGGCTTCTTGATGAACTCTTGCATTTACAGTATTAATTTGGATGTTATTTTTTCAGATTGCATATCTTATGTTTTTCTTATCTATTTCCATATATGTAACTTGCACTGTATGTTTCTAATATCTGTATAGCTATAGTATATAAATCTTTTCATCCAGATGCATGATAGTTGGTGTCAAGGCGCCAAGGCTTGAACCAACTGAAATGACAAATTAGTAACTTGGTCGGCACAATTTAGCTTATTAAATTCTGTCGCACTTTTTTCAAACAATTTCCTCTCTATGTGAATCTTAGAATGAATCTAAAAATCATCAGTTCTGACCTGTCTGACTTCCTGTGTGAACCTTGTGAAATAACAGTTATTCTTTACCCCTTATTGAAAATCCTTGCTCGATTGCTTTTGGTGACAAGTTCAGTCGCGCACCAGAAAATTAATGATCTAATTTTTTAATCTTTAAACTTTTAAGATTCACGATCACTTTTACTGTATGTTTTGTTGCATTTTTGTTTTGTCTGACATTATGGTCTAAAATAAGCTCACTTAAAATAATTATCAGTGAGATGTTTTGCTTATAATATTTCTAACAAGTCCTACTGTTTTGTTCGGTAAGGGTGATGTAGTTATAGCTGAAATGTTCAAAATCTTAATTGATATCATTTAAACATTCATTATGTATTGGTGCACTTTGGATTGGGATTTTTTAGAGCTGTTAAAATACTGAAACAAGTGTCATGTAGGGAATATAACCAGTTACAGTTCATTTGTCACCAGCCCTTAACAATCCTTTATTTCTTACAGAATTCCCTTATCGTAATTGATAATTCTTTATCTGATTTGATTCAAATGTACGTTTTTCTCTGATTTGGCCTATCTACACTATTTGACCTAGTCTGAACTCTGAACCCAGATAATTAGCATTAGAGTCATGGCATGCCTTTTAGCAACTTTTGTCCTCAGTAGCCTCTTCTCCAAGGCTTTTGGTCATATAGCAGTTCTTACATCAGTGGTGCCACAAACTTCACAACCTTTGGGGACATCCTTGAGCTATCAGACCCCAAAGTTTCAGTTCGGCAGAACTTAAACAATAGAAACATCAATTCCCTTTCTACTCTTTTATTAGAATTTCCTTTCAGCACCTTTAAACAAACTGATTAGTAATGGCTCTGTTGTGTGTTTGTATCATGTTTTCTTAAAAAGTCTTATAATGTTCCAATAGCATGTTTACCAAGCATCCTGTTTGGCATATGTATTTTTTTGTCCTAGATAGTCATTTTAGCTCACACATAGAATTCTGTGAGCACAGTAATGGATTCAAGGCTAGGCAAATATGGCCAGATTGACTTGTCAGACTGTTAATATATATTTTTAGAGTTTAGTTAATAAAATAATTATTCATATAGACCACTTAACTGGAACTGTGCAACGCTGCAAAGCATGCTTCTGTTAGGCAAACTGCACGCTTGAGTTTGATAAAGTGAAAATTATGATAGCTTGAATGAAATATTATTCTATTTGTTTGATATTTCCCCTTCAAACAGTTCGCATAGCTGTTCATAATATCTCTGTTCTTCTATGTGCAGGTACTGACATGGTAAAGACATAAAATGCCGCTTGGGGTGCTGATATCAAGTCATGACTACGGTGTTTTGCTGCTGCTAGCTAGTAAATTTAGCATTTCCATGATCCGTTTGTCTTTCTCTGCCGTTCAATTGAATCAGGAATGATGCAGCACCAATCTTCATCATGTTTTTTTTTAGGGTCACCGGGGCGGGGGGCAGGGGGGGGGAGAATCCCCACCTAAATTTCATTAAGGCCTACTTTGGGAGCGCATAATCCCGCCGGGATCCCGGCTTCTTCCCCGGGTAGAAGACCCGCGTGGAAACTGGACCAGGGCTAGAATTTCCCGCCTTTTGGAAGCCCAAGCCGAGGGGATGGAAGACCCGACCTCGCGTTTTCCACGGGGTGTCTCGTCCCCACCTCGAGGGTCCGGGCGCCGCTTCCCCGTGTGCTGCTCTCGTGAGCGCCGGCGGTGCTGCTGTCGTTGCCTCATCGTCATCGGTGTCCCTCGGCTCTCCATCGGAACCGCTGCCCCTCCGCATCCTGGTGTCGCCGAACAGCCACAGGGGAGAGGGGAGTGACACCCTGGGATACTACGGGGAATCAAATTGCCGCTTGAATTCCTCGCGGGGCTCCACTTTCCTGGGAAATGCTCCCCGTGCTTCCAAAGTAGGCCTAATGGACCTTGGGTAGGTCAAAACATTACAAGATTTTCAGCAATAAAACAAAGGAAAGATACACCTGGATACAGACTGGACACCATACACATTGTCAGTCAGAAAGTAAGGTACAAGCCGAGGAACTAAAGAGGCCAATTAGCTCAGTTGGTTAGAGCGTCGTGCTAATCTTCATCATGTTAACTCATGGTGTATGCTCTCTGAGTCTTCCGAGCCGCTTTAGTATACACAAGTTCTGTTTAAATGGCATGATCTCGCGCAGAATACTTCATCTGTGGCATGTAATTCTTTTTTTTAAAAAAAATAGTTGAACACTGACTTTCCATTGTTTTTCTTCCACCATTAAATGGCCGTCATTAACCGTTGGTTTATACATATCCAATTACTAAATTATTATGGATGATCCTTGTTGATACTAAATCTATTTGTCTCTTCTAGCTTTGGTACGTGATATCCTACGAGTAGCAATCTAGAAGCGTACTTGTGCTGTGCTGTCAATTACTGCACGCATTGTCTTGGCTTGGAATCCGTCCGCGGTTAATTTCTAGCAGACATAAGTGAGCAGCAATCACCCGGCATTCAGCAGATGATCAAAATTACGACTAAAGCATTCGTACTGTGCCAGTTATGTGTGGTATAGTAGATATACTAAAGCATACGTACTTAGATGACATGATGTACTCCAAAACCATGCATGAACATGTCCCCGAGGTGGGCAATTTTGGACCCACCACACACTAGCTAATAGCTCACCATGGATCGCGCTTGGCCTCATGCCATATATGGCCGCTACTATTTCTAGAAATAACAATCGTCATTTAAAGAAGGTGAGCAACACACATCGGCATCCATAGTAACATATATTTTTTTGAATTGCCTGCCTCTGTACCAATTAATTATGTTGGCAATGGTAGCCAAGATCATCATAATTATCATTTTTGTAATCACAGTTGCAGAAGCTGCTCCGTTGCCGGTAGAATGGGCCACCACGAACAAGTCTGTCAGTGACATGAACAAGACGGATAAGGCTTTCCATAGTGTCAATACCGCCGCCACACCAGATAAAAAAGAACAAGTTGAGCGTGCCACAACGACGATGTATTTGATGGCTACATTCATTATCGAGGAGGCCAAGGGTGCAGGAGATGAGAAGAAAGTTGTTTTTTTTAACCCTCTCAGACTGAACCATACAGCTGTAGCATCTGTTTTTGTACGAACGCACGCACTCACACCTCAACGCACACCAACACCACCCCTACATACAAGCCCAGACCTACAACTATACGCGGCCTATGAAGATCGCATCCTTCGAGAGATCACCAGAATTCTCCGATCCTGATGTACGGCGGGGACGTCGTTCTACCATTGTGGCTCCACGCGCGAGAGGGTACCTGCATAATTTCTGGGATAAACCCTGGTCACGGGATTATTTAATGGAGCCTACTGCTCTGGTGAGGCACGCGAGCTGCGAGTCCCGGGGCTCGAACTCGCGCGGGCACGCACGCACCGAGGCGTCCTGGCCAACTGCGCTATGCGCAGTCCTCGAGAAGAAAGTTGTTAACATCGCCTGTTCCTACGAGAAAGCTGCAGACATGGTCATTGCCGCCCCACCAGCTGAGAAGCTCAAAGTGATGCAAGAGGCCTTCAATGCGGCAGTTGCGCCAGATCCAGCAGGATGTCCTACCGTCGACAAGTCTTTCTGTGAGACATTCTCCAAAATTCAGAAAATCAATAAAAAAGTCTCCACTTTGATCCATGGCGTCCCACGAGAAAAAAAGTTGGAAATGTTAGGTGTGGTACAAAAGCAAACCTTTGTTATAGTCACAGCTATCAACGATGCCTATGCAACAGGAGATAAGAAGAAAATTGCAGGGATTCTTGCTGCCTATAGGAAGGCTGCCAATGTGGTCATTGCAGCTGCGCTATCCGAAACTCTCAAAGTAATGGAAGAGGCCTTCACGGCTGCCACCGCTCATCCCGGTGCATGAGGGGCACTTTCTTGGTCCGTTCGGCTGTCCGCACTGGGGTGCGGTAAAACTGGATGCATACCAATTTAGCGCTTCAACGCGCGCAGCGGGGGGCGCTATATGGTGCGCTAGGCTTGCGTACCAGCTTCGCGAGCGCCAAATCTAGCGACGTAGAGGAGGAGCGGTACTCGCCAACGTGGCATTGGGCCCACGCACGAGCGCGCCATCCCAACAACTGCCAGCGGGAGAGAGAGAACCGCAGCAGCGCTGTCGCCTCGCCATCCTGCCCTTGCCCCTGCCTCACCGTCCTGCCCGCAGGAGCAGAGCATCTCGCCGTCGAGGCCGCCACCAAGAGAGGGGGAAGAAGGACGAAGAATCGAGGCTCAAATCCAAACCCAAATCCTTGACTAAATCCAAATCAGAGAGAGAAAAGGGGGAGGGAGCAGCGCGGCAAAGGGCGTTCAGAGTTTGACCGATCTTCACGGAGGATAGGAGAAGCAGGAGGCCGGGCAGACCAAATCGAAGCAAAAAATCGAAAGAAATCGAATCAAATCAAAGCAAAAAATGAGCGGAATCGAACCGAAGCACAAAAAGAGCGGGAGAGAGAGAGATGGGGGAGAGGACCGCCGGTTCGACCTCCAGCGCCGGCCGTGGCTCGCCGGAGATGGAGTCCCCGCCGTCTTCTCGCCTTGACCTCGTTGCTTCCCCAGGCCACCACCTCCTCCTCCATGGCTGCGCAGGCGAGCTTCCCAAGCGGGAGGCGGCGGCGCAGGCAAGGTCCCCGAGCGGGAGGTGGCGGCGCCGGTGAGCTCCTCTCTCTCCCCTTCGCCGAGCAGGAGGTCGTGGTGCCGGCGACCTCACCGAGCGAGAGGCGGAGAGATTGGGCGGAGACGACGAAGGGGGGAGAGAGAGGAGGAACCGGGGAGAGAGAGGGGGTGGGCCCCGGGGAGAGAGGGGGATGGGTTAAAGTGAGATTAAAAAAACTGACATGTGGGTCCCACTGTGGGTGGTTGATATAGGGTATGAGATACAGAGTACGACGAGTGCGGAAAAAGTTGGGATGGAGTATGAAATCTCGATGACTAGGATAGGAATATTCTTTTGGGGGATGGAAATAGAGGTCCACCAGTGCGGACAGCCTTCGAAGAAAAGACAAGTTGCTATATCTCATATCTAAAAGCAAGATGAATGAATGAAAGGTAAAATAAAAGAGCAAAGTCCTATCGATGGCGACACAACAGTGCCATGTTCAGGTGCTTGTGCGTCATCAACCAATCATTACGTTGCTTGCACTGATTGGTTTATGTATTAGCCATACAAGTTTTTTTTAGCAAGTCAAGTTTTCTTAAGAGCACATGACTGGTTAAAGCGATGGCTAATTTTACCGTTTGATTGTATTAGTGCTAAACATGCATGTGCATGTATGGCATCGTTGTACAAGAATGCCCATTCCTTTTTGAGGATTTGAACACAGCTGAACTTGGCATCATGTTAAAAGGAGAAAATCTGCTAGTAGTTCAAAAAACTAAGAACTGTATGGAAATCAAACTACTCCGTTTCCAACAATCTTTTTAGTTTTGGGTAATCAAATTGCAAAATCACAATTTCTAAAGGATAGATAACTATCAAGTATGAGGTTTCTAGTACTTTTCAAATTAAAAACTTGACCACATAAAAATGGGCACCATCATTATACTCGATAATGTTTTTGGTATACATGGACAGTTGTGTGGCTGCTGGTGGATGCTTGCTGCCTCTTCATGGTTGTTTTTTTTTCTTCTTCCTGATTGATTGGCGAGAGGATGGATGTTGCTCCTGTGTTTATGCATGTACGCCGTACTCTTTGTATTAGATGTTTGCAATAAGCTCAGTTTCACCTTTTAATGCAGCTAGCAATAAGCTGTGTTGAGTGACTTACTACTCTGCAGTGGCTGTTTTGATTTGTATTTTAGCTCATTTTATTCAATTCATTCGAAGAGGCAGTGCCAGCTACATGCAGATGCAATTGCCAAATGAATATAAAGGAGAAGAAAATGCATGAAAAGTGAAAAGCAATGCAACATATATCTCGACCGACCCCGATGACGAAGCCACGAAGGAAGCAAAGCAAGGCAACCTCGATCTCCTATTGTAAACTTTTATATTTGCACGCACACTCGTACTGTAAACCCAGAGTTTACAGAGACGATTTGGCATTTTGGCCTCGTACGTGGATCGCACGCGGCGGCGCAGGTAGTCATAAAGCGAGCGTCTAGCACGACGCGTGCCATGCAGCTGGTGGCATTAATTGGTCGTAATAATCTGTCGAGGAGATCAACGGAGCCGACATAAAAAGTTGATGCCCAAAAGTCGAGGGACTTGACTTGCATGTAGGGCCGGGAGGAGTACGTGGGTCCATATCCACCACGACGACCCTGCCTACTATGCTGAGTGAGTGGCTTCATGCATTCATTTCCTATGAATTACCAACGCGTGTTATGTGGGGAGGATAAATAGGAAATGTGAAAAAAGAATTTTCTAGAAAGCGTGTTCTGTGAGGGAGATGAATAAGAAGCGAAAAATACTTTTTGGAACTAAACACCGATATCCACATCCACTCTGAGCCAGGATTTACCGGACGTGAATCACTCAACCTGAACCAAACCATCGACTCATCCGAGCATGCTCAGTACTTATAAGGTCCCATAGTACAGTACTAGAAAGCTCATCACCAAGCTTATTCTGAAATTTGTTCACACAATCATCCTACATCGATCTACTGTAGAATCTTGCTCAGTCAGTTCACATCTTTATTATTCATCCAGAGCAAGATCAAATGAATGAGTGAGTAAGGGGAGAGCATGCCATGCATTGTTTTTTTTTTAAGTTAAAAGCATGCCATGCATTGTTCCCCTGCATTCGGTCGGTAACTGGAACGATCTGCATCAACTGTTATGTTAGACAAGATTGCTACGTAGTATTAAAATGTGACAAATCCATCTCTTAAATAAAAGGCAAGGGATCTTAACCTTGACATATGGCAGTCATACTGCTGATGATGTGTGGCCCATATATAATTCTTACTCGGTTAAAGCGGCCGGGGTGACACTGACAAGAAGCATGCTGTATACTACAAGAACATCCATGAACATGTCCAAATTTGGACCCACCACACGCTAGCTAATGGCTCACCATGGGTCGTGCCTGGCCTCATGCTACTTATGGCCTTTACTATTTCTAGAAATAACAATCGTCATTAAAAGATGAGCAACACACATCGGCATTAACATATATTTTCTTGAATTGCCTGCCTCTCTAGCTACCAATTAATTGTGTTGGCAATGGCAGCCAAAATCCTCATACTCATCCTTTTTTAATCACAGTCGCAGAAGCTGTTACGCTACCGGTGGAATGGACCACCGCCAACAAGTCCGTCAGTGTCATGCACAAGAAGATGAATAAGGCTTTTGATGGTGTCAATGCTGCCGCCACACCAGATAAAAAAGAACAAGTTGAGGCTGACACGTTGGGGAAGTCTTTGATTGCTACAGTCATTCTCGAGGAGGCCCAGCATGCAGGAGATGAAAAGAAAGTTGTTAACATCGCCCGTTCCTACGAGAAAGCTACAGACATGGTCATTGCCGCCCCACAAGCTGAGAAGCTCAAAGTGATGCAAGAGGCCTTCAATGCAGCGGTTGCGCCAGATCCAACAGGATGTCTAAGCGTCGAAAAGTCTTTTTGTGAGACGTTCTCCAAAATTCAGGAAGTCTATAAAAAAGTCTCCACTTTGATCCGAGTTGCCCCACAAGCAAAAGGGGTGGAAATGACAGCTGTGGCAAACAATCAAAAATACGTTATGGACACAGCTATCAACGATGCTTATGCAATAGGAGATAAGAAAACAATTGCAAGGATTCTTGCTGCCTACAAGAAGGCCGCCGATGCGGCCATTGCAACTGCGCCTGCCGAAACGCTCAAAGCAATGGAAGAGGCCTTCACGGCTGCTACCGCTTATCCGGGTGCATGAGTGGCACTTGCTTGGTCCGTTCAAAGACAAGGCACGCTGCCATCAGGATGAATGAAACGGAAATAAATAAAGAAAAGAGCAAGGTCCTATAGATAGCGACACGGCAATACCACATGCATTCGGCTCGCTTGTGCGTTATCAGCCAATCATCTATTTGCTTGCACTGATTGGTGTACGCATTAGTCATACAAGTCTTTTCTTAGCAAGTGAAATTTTCGATCGTATTGTGTATTACCTACGGTGAGATTGCAGTTTGGCGTAAATTGACAGGATACATAAATAGTGAAAGTTGTATTAAGGAAAAAAAAAAATCTTAACTCCCTGTCCACTGAAATACTGGTAAAATCAACATAAAGAAAATGTACATACAGATCAAATACATCTGGAGATGAATCCATTAATAGGCAACCTTTCTCAAGGTTTGCATTTCTCCTAGGCATTGCACCTGCTTTAAAAAAAAGCAAGGCTGCGATGCATCTATACAAGACATCAACAGTACTTGAAACATCATCATCCAACCTGAATGTGAAACATTCGACTTCCAGGTCGACAGAAACATTCAGTTCTGAACCAATGAGACGCCACGCTAGACATCAAAAGGAAACCAACACGAAATTGTCAAAACAGTATAGGCAACACAAATGTGAAATATCAAATCATAATATATAAGGTAACAAGTCTGCTGAAGAAACTTACATCGGAGTTAATGGGAACGAAGTATCAGTGGATATGTACAGCACCAGCCACTGCTCCAACACTGCATGTGCAGTGGAACCATACGTGAACAAAACTAGTTGGAAGCACAAGCCAATGGTTGTCTAACCAGCACGAGATTCACAGAAATCTTACCACAGAAAGCAAGGGTCCTTGCTTAAATTTGTTATGAAAAGCAAAAGCAAGTGGTTTTGCTCCTTCTCCTGGTCCTCTAATGAATCCACTGGATGTGCACAAAGGAATATCATCAGAGAATGGTTAATGAATAACACAGAAACACAAGCTAATGATCAACATGATTGATGAAGTAAATAAGAAAAGTTTGCTCTTACACTAGTGATAGTGAGACAAGTGGAGATCTCACGTCATACACAGCAACAAGACCACGGTACATTTCATTTCCATCTTTGAACGACACTGCCAGACGCTCCCCTGAAGCATCCCATGCTAATTTCTCTATGCCTCGGCTAGATGAAGCAATTAAAGCATAAACATGTGAATTGAAGATGCTAGTCTAGGCTATAATAATGGGTACTTCATAAATACAAAGTATAGTAAACAAAAACATGTGTGGTGCAGTGGTATTTAAAGGCATATTCTGAAGATAATTTATAACTGGTCGAATGCTTCTTGTATTTAACAAGTGCTTGCCTTTCCTTGTGATCCGACAAACATATGCTATATACATCAAGTCTGGATTCTAAGCTAGATAAGATGAGAGTGGATTCACTGTATAAAAGCTATACGGGAAACAAACTAATAATTAATTGCCAATTAGGTTAGTTGAAATATCATCAGTTCAAAGGAGGATGCAATATGGAAAAATTACATAGCATCAGGTGCACATAAGATCGAAAGCTTGTAGTTCTAATGCCTCTGTTGTTTGTTACCTGACAATCAGGGAGGAAATTTCTGGAAGTTCGACTGGTAGGAGATGGGCATCTGAAGAAAAGGAACACATGACAAATTATCAGGATTCGTCAGACAAATAGTACAGCTCAAAGCTTTGGCAACAAATTTCTTCCAGGGATATCTGTACATACCTAAAGATGGTTGCTTAGATGAGAAGTGAATTGAGCCAAGTGTTGTCGAGTTAGAAAAGGATAACAATGCAACACGACCTTCTGGATCCCAATTCGCTCCCTGATAGGAACAATGTAGAAATAAGCAAACATGTGACACAGACAAACAGTTGTAAAACAGATACCATCCAATCTGTAAGGGTCCAAAGGATACTTTATGTGTTGGTGCCAAGTGGGTTGGTCATGAAGCATAGATTCTGTATTGCTACACCTTAGATACAATCCAATCAAACTAAGCTTATAGTTAACAGCGGAACAAGCATCTATATTGATGTGTTACTGCCAAGTAGGTTGCCTATAAAGCTAGATTATATGTTGCTACAGCTTGGATACAGTCAAATTGAACTAAGCTTTATGCAATATTCAAATTACAAAACTAGGCTAAGCATATACATTTGTTTCCAAAAGAATTTATCCACCAAATAAGCAAGTCTCATTCTTCTTTTTTTTATTAAGAAAAGCAAACTATTGTCATCTGTCGGGACAACAAATCATTCAGAAATTATTAAAAATAAAAAGAAGGTTGTCGTGAACAAAGAAATAAACTTAAAGCATTTGTATCGAAATTGAAGGTTTATATGCAATCAGAAAATAGGTATGTTCTGTATGCACCAGTTAGATGCTAAATATATCAACATTCAAGATTGTTTACATGATACCCTAATTGATTCATGAATAAAGCCATGTAGGAAATGATCCATTTCCAACAGATTTCATACAATGTCTAAGGTAACAAGAAATCTATAAAATTGTATTAAGTTGCTTACTCGGTTACTCCTTCACTAAGGAGTATTTTTTTCTCCAATGTAAAAAATGTTCAAAAAAATATGTATCTACGACTGAGAATTTTACATACAGACACATAACCGTTAGATGAAGACCAAGGTTCTGAAGTCCATGTGTTTGTCTCCCAGAAGTGAAAAGTTCCATCGCTAATACATAATGAATCATGTAAACCTTTGGAAATATTAGTAAGTAGAAATGTAAAAATAAAAATGGAAATTGACCATACAATTTAGCAGCTAGAAGGTAATCTCCACTAGGTGACCACCGCACTAGTGATATATTACTTAATCCACGCCGTATAGGAGTACCCAACCCTGTAGCAAAAAAGGATTTTTCCAGATATAAGTACACAGTTGACAGTCCTGAATCAAATGGGAATAATTATCTGAATTTGTAAAGGATAGTTACGCCTACCTTGAGAGACATCCCAAATCGTGAAAGATGGACTGTTACAGGAGGCAGATGCCAAGTATGTGGAGATTTGTCAAGGAAACATATATACAGCCGTTGGTTCTTCCCACAATAAACTTTTATATATGCACACTAGGAAATAATGATTATAGCCATTGGTTCTCCTCACAAATACTGGATATGAGATATTAGGAATTTAGAAAAAAAAATGGAATTTATTCCAACTAGGAAACCAAGGGTTCCTAGTCTAGGCCACCCCTTTTGACGAGCCAAACTTATAGTCGGCCAAACCATGCAACACTCCAGAGAAAGTGCAGTAATTCCAATATTGAAGCTATTGTAGTTTTAAAACAAGATAAATGAAAACAATTGATAGCCTTTGCCAGATGCTTATGAAAATTTATATCAAGGATATCTTCCATCAGGCTTCCAACAAAGTGCACTAACTTGCTCAGCAGATGAGCCACGAAGAACATCCACCAGTATCCACTGACCACCAGAACCTCTAGGGAAGGCACAAATGGAAGTCACCCCAGCTTTCATGAATGGAACATTGCCAGGATATGATGCCGACCAGAGAAATATCCCTCCCCTAGATAGAAAAAGACTACCTCAATCTAATAGCTAGTAAAATATGACAGCATTTATTAAGTCATGACAAGAGGGAGGAGCCAGGTTGAACAGCTATATGATCAGGCAGTAGTAATACATACTTGCAGGCAACTGCAATCATCTTGCCACTATTTGGTCTCCACTCAATAGCCTTAACATGGTCACTTGTCAAAATGCAAGGCTCTTTGGCATCTGTTAAAAGGGTCAGTCTTTGTTATACTTGGCAGCAACCAAGCTGATGGATATAGTTCAGTTCATAAAACTAGTTGTCTAATACAACATAAAATGGTAGGCAGATGTCACCTGGATCCTCAAAGTCATGTATCATAACCTGGTTCTTCCCAGACACAAATGCTAGACAATGCTTGTGTGGATTCCAACTTACTTTTTGGGTGTCGAATTCTTGTAGCAGATTTGGCTGGTAAAATAAGCGACTGTTTATGAGCATGAGTATATTGATTTTTTTCTTCAAATTAAAATTACATGGAGGAACTTAACACTAATTCAACAATCAGGAGGCAAATACAGGGTGCTTTTCACAAGGATTTGCTTGAGGCTTTAATTTTGGGATAACTTGGTAACGACTAATGAAAAAAATTTAGAAACTATGTTGGAGGAATCAGCAAATCCATGCATAGATCCACAGCCAATGCTGCTGCATAAGTAGAAAATGGAGTGTTAATATAACACCAACCTTCGATCTACGTTGGAGTATATAGTTGAAACATTACTGTGGCCAAGCTACTGAACCAAGATATAATCAGGCATGCTCACAGAGGAGAAGTGAGTAGGCAATGCATTTAGCCTCTGGGACCGTAAATTGGTACTTTTTTACAGAAAGATAAAATAAAATCCTGCCAACTCTCAATGCACACAGAAATGGTTTAGGTGTGCAACTCTCTGTGTGTGGAAAGAAACATTTTTATACTGGAGGAAAGTACTTCAGATACAGTAATCCAACTCACTTCTTGTGGAGGGAAGATCATCCGTTTGAAGAACTCGGGTATGTTGGAAGTCACACTAGCTGCGGGTACTCTCTCCCTGGGCTCAGGTTGCTCAGCAGCAGGGGGGTCGCGGATTGGGGGAAGAGTGCCTGGCTGGAAAGGGATAGGGCTGAAAACCATTCCCTGCAAGTGCCAAACCCCAAATTCATCAAATCCGGCGACAGGTAATAAGCACAAATCGCTTCTTCTCGCAGATAGTAAAAAAGTGAAGGCGAAATTCCTAGGAAAAGAGAACTGACAAGGACATCCCCGTAGGCTTCCTTGGCGCGGTCGTCGGACAAGGCATCTGCGGCAACTGCGAAAGACGCCAAGGAAGGAACAGATTGCTGATACCAGCTGATTCATATGTCTCCAAGGAGTAGGAATCGATTACATGGGGGGGGGGGGGGGGGGGGTAGGCACCTAGGTCGCGGTTGATCTCGCAGATGGTGACGGCGCCGGGCGGGGGGAAGCTCGGCATCGTCGGTCCCGCTCGTTTGTTCCCTCGCGGCTGGACGCTCAGGGTTCCCCGGGACGCCCGGGGGAGCGGCGGAAGTAACCGACGGGAGAGGGGGCGGCGATGTTGGTCGGCGGCGAGGCGAGAAGGCTTTCTGCTCTCTTGCTTAAACCCTGCCTGCCCGGTGTGCGGGAGGGAGGGGAAAGTAATGGATGGGCCGGCCCATGGGTGCTGATTAATGAATCCACCGGCCCAAGAGGCACATTTGCTCTGCTCGCTGCCTCCTCCTCCTCCTCCGAGAGAATCGCTGCCCACTCCCCCTCCTGCACGCCCGCCGGCAGAACCGCTGTCGCCTCCCCCGCTGCTGCTTTGTCCTTGCCCTTGCCAGCTGCTAACTAGAAGCCTGCCGGCACCGTCTCCTCCGGGAGGCTTGCCGCAGCCTGGAGCTGGCTTCATGCATAAGGCTTTGGCTCTGCGCAAGTCGTGTTCGATGAAATGCCTAGCAAGGTAAATTTCAGATTTCTGTGTTGAGATGGTGCATGGTGTCATACTTACTTGTATCTTTGAGATCATGTAGAAACATCCTTCTCTCTGCACTCCTGCCAGTGACATGTTCTGTAAAAACTGAAAATGTGCTGAATTTTGACAGGTTGTCGTTGCCCTACCCTTGATGCAGCTCCATCTCCATATATTCTGAGGATTGGGAGTTATAACATACAAGCAAATGGCATTGATCGTATTCAGTCCAGGAAACCTGCATGCCCTCTCTGTACGGCTGAGAATATTGGGTGGGAGCGGGGCATTTCAGTATGGTCCATTTAACTGTGGTATGCAGCGGAGGTGGAAAAAGCCAGTCGATTCGGCAAGAACCCGTCTGGAGGGCAGAACAAGGGACCATAGGCTAGATAAGCTAATGGTTCAACTGAGGAACTTGAGGCTTGCTTTGGCTCTGCGTGAGTTAATATCTCAGCAGAGGAATGGATATGCTTCTCTCCAACTTCTTTCAAAGTGGAGACATGAGGTCGGGTTGAACATTGACATCGGCGCTTTCCTCAAGAAATATCCCCACGTTTTCCAGATTTACATGCACCCTGTAAAGAGAAACCATTGCTGCAAGATCACACAAAAGATGGCCGACTTGATTGTGGAGGAAGATGCTGTGATCAGGGAGAATGAGATTGACACAGTGCAGCGCCTCAAGAAACTTCTCATGCTCTCCACAAATGGAACTCTGAATATGCACGCATTATGGCTAGTAAGGAGGGAACTTGGGCTGCCCGACGATTACAGGTCTTCCATACTACCGAGGTGTCAACATGATTTATATCTTGAATCCCCAGATACTCTGTCACTTGTCTCTAGGGATGAAAAGTTAGCTATAGCTAAGATTGAACAATGGAGGAAGAAAGAGTACACTGAAAAATGGCTAGCTGAATCAGAAACAAAATACGCTTTTCCAATCAATTTCCCTACTGGATTTAAGATTCAGAAAGGTTTTAGGGAAAAACTCAAGAACTGGCAGAGGCTTCCCTACACCAAGCCTTATGAGAAGAATGATTCACATCCAATCCACAATGTGGAGCGGCTTGAGAAACGTATTGTTGGTATTCTTCATGAACTTTTAAGCCTTACAGTGGAAAAGATGATACCACTTGAGCGACTGTCGCACTTCGGACGAGTTTTTGCTATGGAGGTGAACTTGCGGGAGCTTCTTCTTAAGCACCCAGGAATCTTCTACATCTCAACCAAGGGAAGCGCACAGACAGTCATTCTGAGGGAGAGTTACAATAAAGGCTGTTTGATTGAGCCTAATCGTGTACACGATGTGCGTAGGAAAATGCTAGATCTGATTTTGTCCGGATGCCGTAGCATTGGTGAACCAGAAAGTGCAGCTTGGGTCGCTGAGGAGTATGATCAAGGAAGCTGTCATGAGTTGCAGAATATCATGTGCCATGTGGATACTGAAAATAGCATACTGGAACTTGAAACTGATAGTGACTCGTACAGAAAGAGACATATTACTGAAGAGCTCCCGTGCCAACATTTCTGTGACTCACAAGAAAATAGTGAATAAGCAATTAAGCAGGCTTGAACATGCAGGGATAGTTACAGGATACGGACAGTAGTTATTCTGTCAACCAAGTGGTGCTGTGATCCACCAATGATCAGTTCCAAGCGTCCAGCTACTTTGATTCATTGGTGTTCCGCAATCCCCTGGATAAAAAAATACCTGATGATAAAGGTAAGCCAAGTGGATTTCCTGCTGTTCCTTGTGTGGTTGTTTCAGTTGTACTCTTGTAGATAAGGAATATAACTACTTGAATAAACACACTTGTATCAAATTCCGCAGATATGATCTGAAACTTGTGGGTTGTTTTAGTTAGAACTTACAACCTTATGTTATTTTTTGCTGTGTTTTCCGCAGATTGAGAATTTTAATGCTGTGAGGCTCACAATATCTGCATTTGGGCTTTAAAGGTCAAACTAGTGCCAAACAATCAATATGGTGGGTACCAACAGACACCGCTCTCACAATATCTTCATTTGGTCTTTGCTCTGGAATGGACCAGTTCAAATTCGTGGCAGTCATGTGAAGCATTATCGCAAGATGAGGATATGTAATGAAGGCAGCTAACTGCAGAAAGCAAAATGTGATTCTGCCGTCATTTATGACAGTGCAACTATCAGTAGCTGCACGGTTTTTGTACTCAGTGGTTACTCTTTGTTCTGGATGACGAAACAGAACGTACGCATATGATGCATGAAAAGGACACGCCGAGGAGGAGGAACCGGCGGCACCATATGCTGCTGGGCGGTGACAGCTTGTCGACCCTCTTCCTCGAGCTCATGATCCACATGGCAAGGGTCGCGCAGGACGCTTGGGCTGTGCAGGAGGTAACGACCACAAAACACGAAAGGTAAAGCTTGTTGAAGATGCTAACGCCAGCGGTGCACGCGTCCGGCAGGACCTGTGCCGATGGGTGCGCTGGATAGGCAACACCGACAGCGCAGGCCGCGAGGCCGGCGAAGAAGGCAGCCAGCCAGGTGGCTGGCCATCAAGGCAAAGCTCCATACGGTGTCATTTGTGAATTTCACAATAAGAATACAGTATTACAATAATACTAGCTACCTCAAGAATAGGAAAAAAAACAATACATTAAGGAAGCTCTCTAACCCATTGAGAATAGTCACTCAATCAGACGGAAGAAGGAATAAGAAGACAGACACCTTGTCCCAAATGGATCGGTCCACGGCCCGTCGTTGAGGTCCTTACCTCGATATGGGCCTGAACCATGATAGCGTGTTACTCGGCAGGCAGATAACTTTTTTTTTATCTCGAACTCAAAAGAAGGGGTGTAAGAAGGGGCGTTGGTCGGTTGGAAACTTGGAAGAAGCATCACAGTTCAGACACACAATTCTTTCTCAAATACCATCTGGAACATAAAACATATCGCAATGAATAATTACTCTAAACAAATGGCGCTAACCAAACGCTATAGCCAGTAGGCTACCCTGGCCGACACAATAGTTGATACACGATTACACGTCAAACATCTCCACGTGACCTCTCTACCTTGTTGGGTTGGTCACGCTCTTCGCCAGATTCCATGGTTGGTCCACATTGAATCCACCAAGAACTGTCAGATGTACGCCAGCGACTGAACCAATAAAATAACAGCAATACATCAGTTAGCCGAATTTACGTAGTAAAACAGCAACGGTTAAACATTGTTTGGGAAACCACAGAAACAACAAAACACGCTTCATCAAGACCAGCTACAAAATTACAGATTATGTTGATCACAGGCTGCAGACAATCTGCAACCCTAGAACTTCAATAACTATGCAGGATCCATCGGAACATACAACAAATGCATCTCCCATTGAGCACATCACTATCACTATCAGGCACCCCTTGCGTGAAAGTAGTTGGCATGCACATCACGACTGCATAAGACTTTGAGGCAACAAAACATAAGATAAAACTTATACAATGATATACACAGTAGACTTTTCAAGTTTCTACCAATGGCAACAAGGATAAAACAGTAAAGCGATAAATTTATCTTATTATTCTCTATTAGAGAGCTTTCCCCCTAAACAAGTACCTAGCAATTACTAGCAGTGTTAGGTGGACAGTCGGCATAGAAATGTCACCACAAGATCAAGTATAAAATTACATACCATAAAGGAGACTGCAAGCCAAGCAAAGTAGGTAATTGGCATATAAACATCATCATAAAAACAAGCAAACTTCTCAGAACATAAGTTTGATAAGGAAATACACCAATATATTTGTAATAAAGTATTTAGATGCCATATCCCTATGTACCTTCTCAATAGGTATGGTCATAATCGGGGTCATCCATAAAAGGCCAATGTATACCAGCATCTCCTTCCTCGTAACCACCCCTACTAGGATGCTTTAGTTCATACATGTCTTGGTTCTTGCATCCATGGCAGTGACCTTATGCAATAGTACAAAAAAAAACTCTTAAAATACAATATAATATATAATCTCAAAGTTAACAATTTTTAAGAAAACTAGGACATGAATTATGATACCTTGATCGTCTGGTTCCAACATACAACAAAGATAAGACTTGACACCAGAAACTTGCTTTACTTCAGCAAAATAAACTTTTGAAGTCCAAACATCACAAATTTCATGCTTCTCCTCGATAGTGAAGTTGTAGTGATGGAAAATCTTGTTGTGAGCCTCAACGCTCAAACATTGACTGCGAAGCTCACCAAACTTGTGCTCGATACCCTAAAACCACAAGAAAAAATCAAGATTATAATAATTAAATTACACAAAAAAAATAAACAAAGATGATTAGCAAACCTCAGAATGAGTATTTTCAGCAGATTTTGTGAAAGCCAAAAAACATTCCTCACTCATCCACTTGATCCCATTTTTAATTGTGCTCTTGTACTGATCCATACTCTTGCAATAGTCATTTGCATCCTCATAAACAATATCATTGAACTCGTCTTGCAAAACATCATGAATATGATGTTTATCTTCTTCATCCACCTCAAGTGGATAACACCTACAAAAGATGAAGCGTCTAGTAACTTAGAGGTTATGGTAGGAATAACTCATAAGGTTATTCGGTTAAAACAATTTTATAATATTCTATCAAGCAATATAAACCTTCAAAGAGTGTCTTCAATATTAGTCTACCTTTTCACTGGCATAACATGAAGATAGGACGATAATTGAGTTTCCGGTTTGAGGATCCAACTCATTCTAGAGTTGTTTGGTCCATCATGAGACCACCCCCCTGACTATAGTGGGATTACACCACTCTTCACTTCACTTACATATTATACATATGCTTATGCGGAGCAAGGTGGTAATAGAGCATGCTATCTCAAACAAAACAAGTGGTTTAAGTTTAGGACTAAATATTGGACGTCACATTCACCCTCCAAATTCCTTAAAAACCTAATAAATACATTCCAAACGGGATTCTCATGTTAAGAAATATAAAATGAACCATGAAAGAAATGCTTACATCATCATCATCCAATCTATTAATGTATCAGCATCATCCTCATCAACAACATTATTATCACATAAGCCTCCAAAATACATCTCGTCCCTAAACAAGATCACAAGTGCAACGATCCAGTTAGCGTGTTATAGAGTCGTTCTATTTAACAAACACAAAAGTATGTTTCCACTCTTGTGGATCCCACAAAATATGTAACTTTCATCAATCATCACAAGCTAACTAGTATCTTGAAGTAAAATAACTGACACATCCGAAGCTTATGGAATAAATATAGTAAAAACAACAAGGCAAAAGAGCAAACTGACCATTGTAGTTTGTAAGATAAGAACCAGTGGGGGAAAAGCTAAAGTGTACAGATAAAGAAATATTGGTTTGGTTATATTGCACTATTGACAGGATTTACAAGCAGCAAGAGAATAATAGGTACATATGTGGCTTTACTAGGCCAGTTTAAAGAAATGAAATAATACATGTCATGAAAAACATTAACCAATATCTAAAAGTGAAGACATTTTTAGTCATAACTCATGAGCAAGTAGGGTATGCTAACCATTGTCGACATTACCAGAAGATAATTAAAGGCAGAGGACAACATACATCGTCGAATCTTTCTCCTTGGGGGACTTGTGGATCTCTGAAGAAATTCCCCCCTCCGAAAGAGGATGTGTCTTTCCATGAGCAAACTTAACAGTTGAGTCATCATCCTTATTTGCTTCCAGATCCAGCTTCTGAAACCTAAACCATCAATTTTGATTTGATTAGAACAAATCATCTCTAAAGGAAGACCCTAGTAAAGTAACTTTGGGCATATGACAGTGACAGAAAAATGTCAAGGTTCATTTGATTAAATAAAATCTACTTAAGCAAGTATGATAAAGGATGGAAAACTTCTAAGAGAACTGTACAAATTTCCAAAGATGAAAGAAGTTAACAATATCTCATGAAGCATAAGCAAGACATGAATACACAGGTCGAGGATCCACTGAACCTAAAACTTGATGTCTACTTCATTAAAAAAAAATGGTTGCCTATCTGCACCCATGAGCGCGGTGGGATCATACCGTTCTTCATTTTTATACTAGACATACCATTCTAAAGATATTTATAGTCTAATGCAGTTTTTTAAGATAAATGGGAGATACTAACACTACTACAGAAGTGGTCATCACTGCCGGCCTCATCACCGCCGGTTTTTGGAGAACCGTCAGTGATAGTCATCACCGCTGGTTCTTTACTCTGACACGCGCACTACCTCGTGGAGCCGTTGGAACCGGCGGTGATAAATACTAAAATGGCTCCAGAGGCAGAAAATAGGCGATAAATACTAAAATGAATTTTTGGTTTTCGGAACGAACTCGTCCTACAATGGGTTGGTTACTTGGTCTATCCTCAAGTGATCAGGTCAACCCGTGAATATGATGCAATGATACCAACCCATATCATTCCTCTAACGAAAGAATTGGATTCAAGTTAGGAGCAATGATTTTGCAGGTCAACGGCAGGTAAAAGAATGTAGGAAACAAAAACTTACAACTGTGACATCCAATCTGATAATTCTTCTTTGTCATGCATGCTAGCATCCACATCAGCCCTATGGATGGTAACACAACAGTCAGCATGTGCCAATGGTTTGCGATCGTGACGAAATTTCAAGGATACTAACCCGGTTAAAGAAAAAGTAAAATAAGTAAGAAACTCACATTATGAAAGTATCTAAAGCAATCTTAGAAAAAAAAAGGTCCACACCTTATATCAACGGCATAAAGTTTGCAGGAATTAAGACATAGTTACGCATTATGTATGTGTTGAGGAGAAAATTCAAGGCAGAGATAGCATACATGGTCGACGCTTCCTCTTCTGAGGGCCTGTGGATTACTGGAGATGATTGGGAGGGAGTCATTTCAGCAGCAGCCTTTCTTATAGAAAGTTCTTGCCTCGTAGCTCTTTTTCTGGTTTTTGCTGCTAATCGGCTAATTTGAAAGACAGACAATGGGGGCAACAAACCATGCATTAGGACAACACTAGCGCAAGAAAAAATGGAATCTTTTCAATGGAAAGGTAGTTTTATTTCCCCAAGAAGAAGTACATGATATTGCCTGGTGTGCATACTAGAAGAATAGGTAGGACAAATTATGAAAGGGTTAATTGTGTTATTAGTACATAAAACTTGGCGAGTGGATGCACTTAGGTACATCATCTTCTAAATTGCTTATTTAGAAACAAGAACTTGGCATGTGGGTGCATATAGATACATCATCTTCCAAATTGTTTATTTAGAAACAACAACTTGACATGTGGGTGCATATAGGTCACCTAGATGGCATGTGGGAAAAAAGATCATGTGGAGGCGTACATGTTATCTGGTACTTTATTGAAAAAGTCCTGCATATCCTCCAATTTATCATAAAATAAAAAAAATCAGCTTATCCTCTCCTAATCCTTTTCTTGTCAAGCTTGAGATATCGATTCTACTCTTCGTTCCATTCTTTTCAGTAATCTGCTTCATTTTTCATTGGAGAAGAAATTAGATAACTTCTATCCCAATTAGTGGAAAGAAAAAGAAGATATTACAGCTGGTGACCTAACCCTAAACCAAATCTTCTTTTATCAACAACGCTAAAAGAAATCTGCAAAATCCTAATTAGCGGAGTATGAAGAGAATCGATAACTCAATGTAATCGTGAAAGATTGTCTGTCTACGTGTTGTGCGATGTCTGTCTTCACCTTGAAATTGTTACGTGAGGCCAAAACCCCCCATCAAAACCATCTCCCGTGAACACCCGAAGAAAAATGGGCGGACAAGCCAATGAGCAAATAAACTAAGGGTCTATTCGTAATAATTGTTACCATGATTAATGTACATATAAGCGCTAAATGTACACATAAGCATACACATGGCTTTTTTACCCACACGCCACGTTGTTGTTCCTAAATGAGCAATTTAAAAGATGATGTACCTAAATGCACCCACTCGCCAAGTTTATGTATTAACGACGCAATTAACTCATTATGAAATTACACAATGAGCTTTTAGGATACATGTTACAGAAATTACGGCTTACAGATAAAGCAAACTAGTTGGGAGCTGGCATTATTACAGTATTGAGAAGCAGCAGAAAGAATAATATGCCCGCAACATTAATTGCTTAGGCCAATTTCAGAGGCAAAAATGTTGCAGGGAACATTAAGCTTTAAGCTAATGCACGTGAGCAGAGGAAAAAAAATTCCATGAAACGTGAGCAGAGAAAAATGAAGACAGCTGCAGAGGTAACAAAAGATACTCACCTGACCCATGAGGAAAAAAAACCGACGAATAAATAGCAAAAAGTGTAGCATGTAGCTCGACCAACAACAAACATGCAGCGTTTCGCAAAAATAAAAAAAATAAAAAAATGCAGCGAGGAGGTGTGTACTGTGTGGAGGTGTGTCTCTCGACGACAAGAATAATACATTACCTTGAGAGCTTCGAATCCAGGCCTACTGTACAAATGAATGAAAGCCGACTCAAATCGATCAACTAGGCAAGGCAATCAAAACTGCCGCCAGAGATGATTATATAGGACCTACGATTAGGGACAACGTCGATCGTCTCGTCTCCCCGTCGGACTCCAAACACGCACGGCAATGTTGTTGGGTTTTTTTTTTCTTCTTGTTGAATCGAACAGAAGGAAGAGACTCGGTCGGTGTCCCAACCCCCGAGTATCGCCGAATCACGGAAGTCGGCCTCGGCGACGGGGAGACCACGGTCTTTTTGGCACGATTCTTTTTGGCACTCCTTCTGGGCCATCCTCCTCCCGGCCGCACCAGCACCTGACACTTAAGCTCTTGTGTCAAACCGTGATTGATGTAGACTAAGCCACATCCAAATCTCTCTCCCCCCGTCTCCTTCCTTCTTGGGCCCTAACCATGGTCCGACAAAATGTAACCGTTGTACCTACTCGGTTTTAATACATGAGTGATTCAGGTGGGCATCTTACCCCCCGTTGTTCTAAAAAAAACCAAACCGATTGGCCCACAACCCCCGTCATGGCGGCATACAGATGACTTGGAAGAATAGCATCACACCCACAGGCACCACATTTACTTCTAAAATACCATCCCTAACACGAATTTCTGTCGTTGTTTAACATACATTGGTTCTTCACAGACAGTAGAAAAATGCAGCGATGTTCTTTCTGGTCGGCGGCGTGGTGAGGGAGGCTTAAACCCTGCGGGAGGGAAATGGGCCGCGGCCCATGGGTGCTGCTGATTAATGAACCCACCCACCGGCCCAAGAGGCACATTTGCGGCCGCCAGTCGTCTCGTCTCTCGGCGCAATCATCGACCTCCTTTCTCCTTCACGCGTGACGTCAGGGTTGGCCTCCATGTCCAACTCCTCGACCTCGCTTTGCTAGCGCTGCGGACCTTCACCATCACCAGCCAGTGAAGCCTCACCAGTCAGTAGCTTCTCCGACCACAAGTCTTCTATTCTGCAGCTCCAGACCTCCAGTCCAGCTGGTGCGGCAGGCAGCACCTTCCTTTCCCACGACTTTTCTGTTCTTTCTCTCGGCCTCGGTCTTCCTTTCCTAGCGGCGACGACAGGGTGCCCGTTGTTCATCGAGCGACGGGGGCTTCGCCGGCGACGAACATCCGACAGGGGTATGCCTTCCTATTCCCCTCCCTTCCCATCCTGCTGCACGAAATCAAACACCCAAATCACTAACATATGGTATTGTTTTCGGATCTGACCATGATTTTACCTACTAAATTCCATCTCTTTGCAACAAAATGGTGTTTGTTATCGGATCTGATCATCATTTTACCTGCTAAATTTGATCGTTTTGCAACAGTTAGTCAGCATCGATGTCTCCTCGGGCTGTTCTCCCTGCTGTCGCCGTCCTCCTCTGCTGCTCGCCTCTGGCTCTCGCTTCCACCTCCGAGCTAACCCTTTCACAAGCTGCTTGCGGAGACGACCAAGTTGCCGTCTTGGTTGCCTCTGATGGCCTCCACAACCTGTTGGTCAATGGGGTTATGGTTCAGGATCGCGTTCTTGCCTGCCAGAAGCTCCACTTCTACTTTGGGAGTGGTTGCCTTCGCTGCGGCGAGGTGTCCGATGCGTGGAGGGCGGTGGTTAAGCAATACTGCGGTGAACGGAGTGAATCCAGCCATGGTAAGTTGGTTCTTGATTCCCCCTAGTTGCTTTAGACTGAGCAATCGCTGCCGTACTAAACATGAATGTGCAAATTTGAGTTTGCACCTGCATCAATTATGTCACTTAAGACTTGTAATGAAGAAGAATAGAATGCTTGCCTCTGATGTGTGTCTCTGGAACTAGACTGCATATTTAGAATGTAGGCCATTTTGTGGCAGTGTATTTTTTTATAATCATACAGTGGGGTTTAATCCCACTTAACAGTTGTTCCCATTAGCATCTTCTGGTACGAGTGTATGTTTGGACAGTACATTAAGATGGTGAATGTAACGAGATATATTTGTAAATGCTCAATTGAAGTATAGGCCTCATTTAGCATCTGCATTCTGACCTTCCTCAACATTTTCTTTTATGTTGCTTGTACATTTTGAAGCCTTCAACATGCAAATGAAATAGAATGCTGACTTGGTTATTTCTTGTCATTTGGTTTGTTGTCACCTGTAGCAACTACACATCAAAATATACCAAGGAAGCTCTTGAGAGGTCCTACAGAAAATAGCTCAAGAAATGATTATGACCCATGTGTAAGCTTGGGTTTGGATGAAAATAATCCAGACATCGGCGATTCTTCAGAAAATGGTGATCATCTCCTGGCTCTACCGGGTGTGATTCTCCTATGCTGTGGACTCATGCTTCCATGCTTCCATGCTGAAAGAAAAGAAGCCAGCAGGCATGATACTGCAACTATTCAGCGCAATTCAAGTAAGCTGGTCTTATCTTCACTTCTTTAAATCAATTCCTGTTGTCTGCTCCCCTCATCTTTCTAGCGAACTCATAAGGTTCTTATTATCTTCTGAATGGTCCTTGAGTCTGAATAGTTGACTATGGTGAATCGTGCCTAAAATTGTGAGCTAGGAAACAAAATTTTTATGACAGTTTTCAGTAAAAAAAATTGAACTGGTGTACATTTATGGTTTCACTCATTTAACTTTTTCTATTGTCTTTCCTCTATATTATCAATAGAAATTAATTCTCATGATGCTATTGTTGTTTGAAAATGTTATTCTCTTTGACATGGATTAGGAATTTCTTGCTATATATGTATGTTTTATGAAGTTGTTGCAGAGAGCACTTCAGTGTCATGTTAATTGGTAAATGAGCCAGTAGGTGTTGTGGATGCTTTCTTTGGGAGGAAGTTTCAGCGCAGGAATAAGGGCCAGGCATCCACCAGTAGTTAGTTATTTGGATTCTTTTTGTTTCAATTTGTTGCTTGTAGATAAAGATTGTTTTTGTTGGTTGTTTGGCGCTCAATATATGAGTCTCTACAGCTTAGGAAAAGGGTTAAGGAAGAAGTAAAGGATTCAATCTTAGGGCCTCTAGCGTGAGGGCGCGATATCCATCTACCTCAACCTATATCATATCAATAATCTAGCCATATCAGTAGGTGTATGAAATCAGGGTATAATAACTTCAAGCACTGCTGCTTATACATTTGTAGATTTCGGGATAACTCACTGCGTATGTATAATATATTTATTATTATCTGTGATTTGTCAAGTGTCATGAATGGAGGTCGAACTAACACGTAAATTATACATCTTCGCCATTTTTTAAGATAAGTGATATTACCAGTTGCCAGCCAAATCTCCAACAGTAAAAGAATTATACCCATTTTCATAGTAGTGTATCTATATACTGTCTTCCAATCCGGTAGTTTGCTTGGATGAGGTGATGTGTAGTTAGTTTCTTGAAATTGATATTAATTGTCCTGATTTGTTAATCTGTTAATACTGTAAACCATCATCATTTCTATGTAGACCACTTGGTCCTTTTGGTCTGTTATTTGCAATATCAAATATCAATCTTATATAATGGCACAGTAGTGACATTACATATCATATTGTGTACCACTGTAACAATGTTGGAACGTTGTCAATAAAAAGCTATGTCTTTTGGTCTTTCCAGTTGAATCAGTTTCGTCTTATGAAGTAAGCATGTCAACTGAGAAAGTCCCACCGACTCCGCATCGGATACCTCCAAGTCCATCTAGATTTGCACCATCTCCACAAGTAGCTAGAGTTGGTTCTGTCAACTTAAGCATTCAGCAGATACTCAGGGCAACTCAGAACTTCTCACCTTCATTTAAGTTAGGTGAAGGAGGATTTGGGATGGTCTACAGGGCTGTATTGACAGATGGAACCGTTGTTGCAGTCAAGAGAGCTAAAAAGGTAGTCCAATGCTATCTCGTCTTATTACTTGTTACTACTTATTTGCATTGTTTATTTGTGTTCATGTCTTGTTTCACAATCTCGATTTAAATTGTATTCCTCATCAAAATATGCTGTTTTTTTTCATTTCTATTGTACTATATTTTGTTAAATTTAGAACTCTGTATGTATTTGTAGCCCACTCAGTAGCTCATAAAGTTTTGGTAATTTGTCTAACTCTAGCAACAATGAATATCCCCCCCCCCCCTTTTTTGGGTGTGTTTTTGCTGTTTTGTTTTCTGTTAGGCTATTCATAACATGCTTTGCTGTTCATTACAGGATCAATTTGCAGGTCCTAGGGACGAGTTTAGTAATGAAGTAGATTTGCTTGCCAAGATAGACCACCGAAATTTGGTGAGGTTACTGGGTTTTACTGATAAAGGAAATGAGCGTATTATCATCACTGAGTATGTTCCAAATGGCACTCTAAGAGAACATCTAGATGGTAAATTGTGCTTTCCGTAATGTTTTGCTCACTTCTTCCTTTTTAAGAGCTTGTGCTTTCATTATATTTTCTTCATTAATATTCCATTTTGTACTATGCGTTCCATTTTGTTTTCCTTCATTCCATTTTATTAGCTTCAACGTAACATGTATTACTCCTTGTGAAGGTCAACATGGCAGAGTCCTGGATTTTAATCAGCGCCTAGAAATTGCAATCGACGTTGCTCATGCACTTACTTATCTCCATCTGTATGCAGGTTGGATTTCCACTGACTATATGATTAGTTGTGTAAATATTGATGCAATATGATTATATTTTCATCAAATAGTTTCCACCATTTTGCCTCTGACATGGGTAGCAGGTGGACAGGGCAGCATATCTGTTATACCTTATAAATGTCTTAGTTACCAAGCTATTCGATTTGGAATGGCAAGTTCTTTTGATCAGAGATTCAAAAGATTTAGTTCAGGAAAAAAAATCTTGATTCCATTAAAGCATTTGGTTGTATTATGGTGACTAAAACATGGCATAATTTGGAAATTTTTGGCACTGGTTATGGCCAACGCAGATGAATTTGTTATTTCAAATAAATTTGTTTTTATATTTTGCAAAGGGACTAAAAACTTCACTGTGAACAGAGAAGACAATAATTCATCGCGATGTGAAGTCATCAAATATCCTGCTGACGGATAGCTACCGGGCGAAGGTGTCTGACTTTGGATTTGCAAGAAGTGGCCCTAGTGACACGGAGAAGACACACATATCAACAAAAGTGAAAGGCACAGCTGGTTACCTGGATCCTGAATACTTGAGAACATACCAGCTAACTCCGAAGAGTGATGTCTTCTCCTTTGGCATATTGCTTGTGGAAATTCTTTCTGCTCGCAGGCCAGTAGAGCTGAAGCGAACCCCTGAAGAGAGAATCACTATCAGATGGGTATGTGTGGACAATTTCTTTCATTTCCTATGTCACTACAGTTTGTGCTTATGCAAGGTGTGGAATTGATCTAAAATGAAACACTAGCATCAAATTATCAATTTATAATAGTTGGTTGAAGGGATATTCTTCTATGATATTGTGAAACCATGCTTTTTCATGTGACTCGGCAACATAGTGAGGTTAACAAATAACATCGCAGTAGTCAGGATAAGTCCACCTTTGAGAGTTTTGTGTTGCAAAATAAACCTTTACATCAAGGTTTAAAATTGTACTAATACCAGAGCTTCAGGGGTTGAAAATGTGCCTTTGTCCTTTTTGATGTTCCTAACATAGAAATGACATCGTTTATCTGTTTTGCCATTTTCACTGTCTTGGCATCCTTGAAATTACCGAATGCATGATTTGCATGTGCTGGGTATGCAGACTTTCAAGAAATTTAATGAAGGCAACATGAGAGAGATCTTGGACCCGTTGCTGGAGGATCACGTGGATGATGAGGTGCTTGAGAAGCTCCTTAGCTTGGCGTTCCAATGCGCTGCTCCGACACGGGATGACCGACCAACCATGAAGGAAGTTGGGGAGCAGCTGTGGGAAATAAGGAAAGAATACGGAAAGAGCATCAGAAAGGTGTGAAGATCATGGTGACTTCACCTGTTTCTAGTTTACCTTCAACCACAAGCCCAAGCAAGCATATTCTTCGTGTCCGTTGGCTACGTATCTGGTTACTTTGTTTCTGACCTGACAAATGTTGTCTGAAAATTGTACAGATTGCTTCTGACTTGACAAATGTTGTCTGAACATTGTACAGATTGCAATAACACCAGCGTCAATTTGTATCTAGCATGTTACAGAGTCTATCTATTTATTGATAAATGCAAAGTATGTTTCTACTCTTGTGGATCCCACAAAATATGTAATTTTCATCACAAGCTAACTTATATCCTTCTGAAGCTTATGGAATAAATAAACTGAAAATAACAAGGCAAAACAGAAAAACTAACCATTGTAAGATAAGAAACCCGTGGAGACAAAAGTGAAATGTACAGATAAAGAAATATTGGTTTGGTTATATTGTACTATTAACAGGATTTACAAGCGTGGCTTTACTAGGCCAGATTAAAGAAATAAAAGCTTGCAGGTTATAAAAACAATAACCAAACAAAGCCCTTTTTCAAGAAGATAATTCAAACCAAAGGATAGCATACATGGTCGAATCTTTCTTCTTGGGTAACCCGTGGAACTCCCCCCCTCCAGAAGAATATTTGTCATTCCATGAGCAACCTTACCAGTCGAGTCATCATCCTTATTTGCTTCCAGATCCAACTTCTCAAAGTGCATTAGGATAACACTGGTGCAGTAAAAATTGAACATTTTCAATGAAAGAGTAGTTTTATTTTCCTAAGAAGAAGAGTACATGATACTGTCAAGGATACATGTCACAGAAACTACGGATTACAGATAAAACAAGCTAGTTGGGAACTGACAATATTTAGAAGCAACCAGAGAGAATAATATGTCCGCAACACTAATTGATTAGGCCAATTTCAAAGGAAAAAAAATGTTCCAGGGAACATTAGATTAAGCGTTAAGCTAATGCACGTGAGCAGAGAAAAATTGAAGACAGCCGCAGAGGTAACATACATGGTAAAAAACAAAACAAAAGACACCTGACTCATGAGAAAAGAAACCGACGAACATATACCTTGAGAGCTTCGCATCCAGGCCGCGTCGTGCCCTGTGTCTATTGTACGTCTGTACAAATGAATGAAAGCCGACTCGAATCGATTAACTAGGCAAGGCAATAAAAACTGGCAGAACCAGAAGATTATATAGGCCCTAAAATTAGAGACAACGTCGATCGTCGTCTCGTCTCCCCGCCGGACGCCAAACACGCATGACAACGTTGTTTAATCGATCAACCCAAACCGATCGCGGCGGCAGACAGATGACTTGAAAGGAGCATCACAGTTCAAAGCCACAGGCACTCCCCTCCACATTTCTTTCTCAAATACCATACATAACACGAATTTCTGTCATTGTTAACATACCGTAATACTTACCCACCACAAGAATAACAATCAATAATTACACAGCAAAATGGAGCTAACCAAAAGCTATAGCCAGCATGCTACCCTGCCCGATACAACAGTAAGATACACGTTGCCCATCTCCTCTACCTCTCTACCTACTGCGTGGTCACGCTCTTTGCCAGATTCCTTGGTTGGTCCACATCGAATCCACGGAGAACTGTCAGATGGTACGCCAGCAACTGAACCAAAAACAAATGAAAAAACAATACTTCAGTCAGCACAATTGTATGCAGTAAAAAGGCAACGGTGAAAACAGAGGTCTGGGTAATTTCACAGAAACATAGAAACAAGCTTCGACAAACCTGCAATGGAATTATGTTAATCACAGGCTGGAGACAATCTGCAACCCCTGGAACTTCAATAAATCTGCAGGATCCATTAAAACATACAGCAGATGCATCTCCCTTTGAGCACATCACGATCAGGCGTCCCCGGCGTGAAAGTAGCTGCTGGATCACCGATTGTTGCTTACTGCAGGAGGTGGAAAACTTGTTAAGGCTTGTTATTAATAAAAAATTCCTTTCCAAAGTGCTTGATTGTTACCTGAAGCATGCATCACGTGTTGCAATGACAATGATGGGAAGGTTTTCATCCACCAGAGCAAGCGGCCCATGTTTCATCTCCCCAGCAAGCATGCCTTCACTGTGCATCAGTGCAACCTCCTTAACTTTGAGGGCCCCCTCCAATGCGGTGGCATAGTTATAACCTCTTCCAAACACAAGGAGTGACTCTGAATCGATCAAGGATGAGGCAAGCTCCTTCATTTCAGCATCAAGTTTGAGAACTTCACTGACAAAGCCTGCATCGTAGAGTACACACGTTCAGGAGCATTAGTCAAAAAAACTGTATCTTTCTTGGCAACATAACAAACTTTTGTATCCAATGCAACATACTTGGAAGACTGGTAAGTCCACTGATGATAGCATTCCTTCTAGCTTGAGTGGATATTTGATCAGATCCAATAGCCAAAGCCATCATCGCCATGGCTACTATTTGACTTGTATATGCCTGCAAGATTGGCAAGTATGTTATGACACAAGAATTGAGATGGCAAAGAAATGTGGGTAATCAATAAAGGAAGAAAATTTAAATACACCAACCTTGGTACTTGCCACACCAATCTCACAACCAGCATTGATATGAACTCCACAATGTGTTTTTCTCGACAGTGTGCTTCCGACAGTATTTGTTATGCCAACACAAAGGGCACCGTTTTCTAGTGCATAATCAAGAGCCAGGAGGGTGTCTGCAGTCTCCCCTGACTGACTAACAAAAACTGCAGTGTCTTCCCTATAGATGGGACCTTGTCGGTCCAGCAAGTCACTTGCAACCTCCATAGTCACAGGAATACCTATTATCCAAATAAATAAGGCAAGGAAAAAGTACTTCAGCTACAGCATATAGGATCATTAAATAAAACTCTAATTGCTTTGAGGAATTCTTAAATTTTTCCTCATAAACCAATACAGCTGGAGTAATCGATTGGACCTACCAGTCAGTTCTTCCACAAAAGGTCTTGCAGCTAAGGCAGCATTGTAACTTGTACCACAACCAATAAAAACCACCCTTCTACAGCGCCTAATTGTTTTGAGATGTTCCTTCAGTCCACCTAAAAGAACCTCACCATCCTTTAGCCTACCCCTCATTGTTGTTGTCAACGAATGTGGCTGTTCATGGATTTCTTTATGCATGAAGTGGTCATAATTTCCTTTCTTTATTTGCTCAACTTCCATCTCAAGAACAGACAATGCTCGTTGCACAGATGCTGGCTTCTCTTTGTGAGGGTCAAACTTGAGGATAGACACACTGCCATCCTGCAATGCTTAAACCAATCAGGCATAATAGAAGGCAGGGAATTATATTTCTTGGATACAATAATGGTGGCAGGGAATCAAGAATAACATTGATGATTATAAAAGGGAACGGAAATTTTCAAATTAAAATAGGGGAACTTTCATAAACAAAAATATCGGCAACTTAAAACCAGAAAATACATGTAAACTAAAGAAGAAGCCCCTGAAGAATACCTTAATATGAACAATTTCATTATCTTCAAGAGCCAAATAGTTCTTTGTATGCTCTACAATAGCACATAGGTCACTGGAAAAGAACAATTCTTTGGGCTTTCCATTTGTTGTCAAGGCTTTGACATCATGAAATGCTTTGCCATTTTGTTGGCCACTCAATTCCTGGAAGAAAAGAGACAATGGTCACGATTTGTACATATTATATTGGAAAGAATTCAGATCCAATAGACAAGTGAAACAACAAAATGTGAAGTACAGTCATGTAAAAAAATATTACTGAAAAGGTTGTTCATAAATAAAATCAATCTTGAACAACCAGACTGCATGGTTCTTCAAGGTCGACATTGTAGAGCAAAATATGTGCCAGTTAACAGGTTTATTTCTATATTGTGTACTTGATGGTGGACCTTGTTGACTGTTAACAAAAGGAAAAAGTCAGCTAACAGGTTAACAAAATGTGAAGTACAGTCATGTAAAAGTCAGCTATTATGCTCTTTCCCCTGTCATATATTATGCAACAGATGACGACAAGAAAAGGTCAACTTTAGAGCCTCACTTTAACAGAAAATAAAGCTCAGAAAACACACACACACAAAAAAATTTCATGCTTTTTTCATATTAAACCTACTCAATAGCTCAAAGCTACAAAAAAAAAAAAGTTCTCTTACATTGACCCCAAGTATCAGTGTGCTGCCTCGTTTGCATGCAATCAATTCGTTTGGATAGTGTGGACTTTTAAAGATAAGTGCATAGGCTCCTTCCAGCTGCCTCATAACTTCCATAACAACTTGGCTAAATGTTACATCACCTGAGGAATTGAAAAACATTGTAATGGATTGCTATAACAAGAAATCACGAACGGGTTCAGTCAGCAATCATAAATTCTGCAATGTAACAGTAAGTATTCTTAAAATTCTTGAGGAACGTTCCTGCCAATTTTGGGTTAGTGTTTTTCCTAAGAAGTTTCTACATTCTATTAGAAAGCATTGAGCACAAATAGCATACATGTGTGCCAGGAATCAACCATTGCCTCATCTACTTCCTAGGGGACAATATTAACGTTTTAGCCATCGTACAATGTTCCAAGGTAATAACTTAAGAGAAACTACAGACTAAATGGCCCAGATAAATACCAGAGGGTATATCTTCTCTGATTTTGGTATGACAGCAATATGACAATTTCAAGGATAAAAACACATTACCTTCTTCGTCGTGAGATTTATCAAAAACAAACTTTGCTAGTTTAGGGATGACTTCTGTATCTGTATCAGACTCAAAGGTGAAACCATGCCTAGTTAGTGTCTCTTTCAGGACCTGAACAAATATGTCAAAAGTTCAAGTTAGAATTCTAGTTTAACACATAATATACAGTGCCACATTAGTGTTCAATGGCATCAGGAGGATGAAAACGATCATGTATTTCAAGTTTCAAATGGTTGAGGATTGAATGTCATAAGTGTCCAATAAATACACTATCAACTTTGAAATCTAACAATAATAATTGTGAATCATCATTTGTGTGATTAGACAAAAAAAAACAGATTATGGTGAAACAACCTTCACAACTAAAAAGGCAGTTCTTGATATTCTTTTTTCTTTGCAAAAGTTGATATTCCATTTGTTGAACAGTAAATAATGTCCTGCAGTAACTATTTCTTAGTACCATTAATTTTACGAGCTTACAAACTAATGGCAGATTCCCTCTTTAAAAAATAGGAAGATAACAAGACATCCCATGCGGAGGGCTCAAAGCACAGGCTTTCACATGGGGCAAGTTGGTGCAGGCATGTGGTTTCAATGATCCGTGTGCACCTAAAACTGCAAATATTATATAGAGCAAAACTACAAAAGAAACAATGTTCAAGGATTCGATCAAACAACGTCACAACAAAAGTTTATGGTGATGCCACTGTATGAAACAGATAATACACATTGTATTATATGGTGTCGCAACGAAAAAGTAAGCAGACCTCATAGTTTGTGATGATTCCATTGTGGACAACCAAGAACTCATCACCAGCACCAGAAGATTGGGGGTGGCTGTTTCTCGGAGCAGGCACACCATGTGTGGCCCATCTGGTGTGGGCAATTCCAGCATGGACATTGAATGCGGCATCCAGGTTCACATCCTTCTCATCAACCTCTGAAAAAACAAAAACAAATTTAGCTTCTGAGTACTCGTGCAGTTTTTGAATTGCATGAATGACAGGAGTGCAAAAAGTGTGACAGCAACTTTATAGCATCGACTTGAAGCAAATTAAAAGATGATGTCTTCAACTGCCGACTTGCATAAGATATTGACAGATGTCATAAAACAAATAACCCTGCTGGATCCGAATGGCCAATTCTACATTTCGAATTTCAGAGAACGGTGTATAATTCCAGATAAGGAGGACAGGGATCCTGAATTTTGGGAGTTGGCAATTCCAGTAGCAAAGAAATGCCAATTGCCAAGTGATAATAACAGTACATACAACTATCTAAAATCACGACAGCAGGTAACTGAATACTCAGAAATTGTGATCCGAAACCCGGTCAAAATCAAAGCTTTAACTATAGACACAGACAAGTCAGTCCCCCAAACAAAACAAGTCGTGAAAATATCATTGCTTTGCGCCTGGAAGCATTCAGGAACCAAGATTGAATGAAAAAGGACAAAAGCAAAGATCATACCGGAGTATACGGATCGCACGAGGTTCTCGATCTTGCCCTCCTGGCGGTAGACGAGCGGCGGCGCCCCCGCGTACGGCGCATCAGAAGGGGAAGCGGCGCGGTCCGCGTCGAGCGCAATCCCGGAGGAGTCGTAGCCGCGGTACTCGAGGCGGCGGAGGCCGTTGAAGAGGACCTCGAGGATATAGCGGCGCTCCCGCGACACATTGTAGTTGAGGTAGGCGAAGATCCCGCACATCCTGGGCGAGGGGGCGGAAGGAAGGGCCTTCTAGAACCTTCTGCTCCGGAGGAGAGGAAGGTTCTAGGCACTGTGGGAGGCGCAAGGAATTGCTAGGCTGCCTAGTAGCGATTCTCTTCTTCTGTACAGGCTGGGCCGTACGAGAAGAGAAACGGTTTTGTAGTTCCGTCGGCCGGCCGGAGAATACGAGTAGTAGTGCGAAGAAGAAGAGAAGCAGCAACCGCGTCGTTTCGATGGCCGATGGGGTGGACTCGCGCGTGCTAATCACCTGCCCCACGTTTGGATTGGCAACACTTTTCTCTGGATTTTTGCTGAGGTCAGTATGCTGCTGTTGCGATCCCAACTACTTCCTCTATCCTAAACAAAATGGAATTTGGTTCAAAAAAATAAACAAAATGGAATTATGATTATTTCATTATAAGCAAAACAATGTAAGGTTCGATCAAACCTAGAAGAAAAATTACCAACACTTGTTACCAAATTAGTACTATAAATTTTGGTACTTTCTATATGAATTTGGCCAAACTTAATGTTAGATTTAAGAAGAAGATGAAAAAACCAGAATTTCATGTTTTTTACAGAAGCAACAATTATTAGTACTTAAATCGACACTATCGCATAAAAGGTATCACTTTTAAATTGATTGTCGTTTATGAAAAATTGTGGTCTCTTTCTTGTAATCATACTACATCACAAGGGCGGAGTTGTCTTAAGCTGTTGGGGTCACCGGACCCAATGAAATTTGCTAAATCTAGTGGAAAATACTGTTTATCTATGTGTTTGACCCCCAGTAATTGAGCGAGCCGACCACAGTGATTTTATTTTCTAGCTTCGCCCCTGCTACATCACTGATATTCCTAATGAAGATGATGTTGGCTATTTGTCTGTTAGTGATGCGGCAAAAAGTCTGAAGTGATACTATGATAGCGTGGTGTACTGTGATGTAGCAATAATCACATTTATATAAAAGTGTTACAAAAAGATACAGAAAATATTACATACATATTTTTAGCTTAATTCTTTGAAACTCCGTAACTCCTATGGTCTTCCCTTGCATTTGGTGCGTCCCGTTTGCATTTGCGTTGACATCACTAGTTGTGGTCCGCAGAGGATCCCAGGGACCTGCAACTATGGAGCTAGAGCGATTTCGATTGGTCGGAGCACGTTGGCAAAGCCCATTCAGGTCCGGTCAGCAAAGGGGAGCTCTCCTCTATCTCCTGTCGTGTCGTTTTTGCATCGTGTCGTCATCGTCTCCCTGTGAACGAACGTGCATACCTTCGATCGCCGGAAAACCAGCGTCCCCAACTCCGACCCCAGACACGACGGCGACGCTCAAGCATGTCGGCAATTGCAAACGTATTATTATTTTTTCTATACACGATGGTTATTTATTGGGAAAAAAATCAAGAATACTCCACATGACATAACGTACGTTCGGGACATTTTCTCCGTATGAATTGAACTAGCTAGTAAAAGAGGAAAAACACTTGTACCTTTCTGACCGTAGTGAGGAAGCTACAAAAGAAAAATTAAAGGGATTATCGGTATCATTTCCTCGACATACTTTACTTCTAACATCTAAGCAATAATAAGGCCTAATATTGAAAAAAAAATACTCGGAACCAAAATTTTAGGTCAGAAACACTGACCATCGAAAATCAAATGTACTACTAGTATACTCCTTAGCTTTAAGCATTTGACTAAGTATGCCCGGACTACATAACGCAAATACTACTATTCGTCAACGATATGAAAAGATTTGTTACATTTGGGCTTTAATGGGCTGGATGACTAGCATATGGGCCACGGTACTATTCGACAAAATAAATTCATATTTCCATTTACCTTTTTGGTGATTTCCACTCTCAATTTCTCACACGTTGTCATTTATACTCAGTGGGATGACACACAAGTACAGATAGATTAAACAAACTGCATCCCGGAGCAACAAACAACACAGGGAGCCAAATCCCTTGCTGTTAACCCAGCATCCACATGCGATTCCAGGATGATTCTACAATTATTTGTGTCGACTCCTCCGTGCAGCAATAACATATTACAGCTGTGATGCATTAGTAACAAGCAAAGCTTACAGTAACAGTAAGTACACCGTTTTGCATCATTGCGGTTACACAAGGAAGCGTCATTAGCATTATTATATTATATGAATCCAGGATAATTCCAGTGAACCAAACAAGTGTACGAATAGTTTATGGTGACTAGGCCGGGATTTTTATGACTAGGCCCTAGAGGATTGCTGCAGCTGCGGCTAGAAAAATGGCAACCGAACAGCTGAGCTGCGCGCTAGAAAAATATTACTCAGAGAGCAGAGAGCCCTGCTTCAGTTCATACAGTCTGGACGGAGTGTTCTTTGCCTATAAAGCTGGCTGAATTTGGCAAAGGCATTTCCATTTCCAACGGGGATCGCGGAAGGCAAAGACTGGAATCGCCGCCCTGTCCTTTTCGTTTCTTTTGTCAATGGTCAACCAAGTTACACCTAACCTAAAACAAGAGGGCAGGACAGGACACGACAAAATCAAGCAGCCTAATTCCTATGACTGTATGCTCACAGCACAGGTCATCTCCCTTCTCTAGTCCTTGGGGACTCCTTAAATTAAAAAGGGTAATCCAGTTATTGGCCTGTGGTACAGCGTGAAGCAAGCGTACTAATCATCCGTACTTCCCTTCTTACGGCAATAACAATGCTCCTGCTAGTTTGGCCGGCCGTTCAATCCAAAGCAAAGAGCACACAGATTTCCTTCTCGTCATCATGCCATGACTCATGAGAGTCGGGACTTTCATCATCACCATCGGCAGCAGCAGCAACCAGCAAGGAGAGGGTGTGATCAATCATGAAGCCAGAGCCTGAAGATGAACCAACGCATAAGCTGGAGACCAAGCCCAGGAGGCTCTACCAAGCTTGGAAGGGAAACAATGTATGCCCGACTGCTCGATTCTTCTCCTCATCTTCTTTCTCCTTTACCAGTAATTTGTTCTTCAGAGGCATGAGGCAACTGTACTGTACAGCCCCAGATAGATACCTTTCCTGCAATCTTCAAATGATTTGGTGAACCATTAACGTTGCAACCAATAGAACACAATTTACTGATAAAATAGCTTCCTCAAACTGCAGATATTCCTGTGCGATGGTCGGCTGATATTTGGACCAGACGCTGCATCCCTGCTGCTCACGACGTTCCTCATCATCAGCCCGACAATCATCTTCTGCTACCAGATGAAATCCAAATTGCACCAATCAAATACTGGCCAACAGCATATGCATCGAGCAGCGGTGCTGATAGTCATCATCACCACGATTATGGTCAGTACCCATGTTGCCATCAACTTGCTAATACTGAATATAATTGTATATATTAGGGACCATCTTTGCCAACCCTATATCTGTCCCCAGCAACCATCATGAATTCCAGAGTGACATCACACTTGATATTTGAAACTGTGACCAATCAGTTCAAGATTAAGCATTCCAATTCCCATAAGAGCCTAAAGCAAAAAATAATCCATGCCAACTTGCCCTCAAATGCAGGACATGGTCTTCCTCTTCATGACATCTGCAAGAGACCCAGGAATAGTGCCAAGGAACACAAGAGCACCACCTGAAGCCGATGATTTACTCCTTGGTTCTAGCACACCATCCATGGACTGGAGTGGCGGGAGAACCCCACGGATGAGGCTCCGCCGGACCAAGGACGTCATTGTGAATGGTTTCACCGTGAAGGTGAAGTTTTGCGAAACTTGCCTGAGGTACCGGCCGCCAAGATCCTCACACTGCTCCATCTGCAACAACTGTGTCCACAAATTTGACCACCACTGCCCATGGGTTGGTCAGTGCATTGGACTTGTAAGTAAGAAACTTGTTACTTAAGAGATTCCTGTAAGCACAGTGAAATGAATTTTGCTTTCAGTAAGAGACTGCAACTCTGCAAGGGCCCAAACTTTGCCTAGTTCAGAACCTGGTATTTATCTCATTCTAAGCTGTTACAGAGATCAACAAGCAATTTGTTGTATGCACAGTTGCATACAGATATAATTGTATCATTAGCCAAAAAAGATCCACTTTGTTGTTTTAAACCAATACAGTTAGTGGCAGCCTATGCTATCAGTTTATCACAAAATCACAGCAGGAAAAGCTGCCAACTCTAACTAAGGTGTTTTATAAGATTATATGCCTAACTAGGAAAGTGAACTTCCAAACTTTTTAAGAAAGTAATGAACCACACACCCATAACATAGGTCTCACTAGATGACTTTTGAGGCTTCAAGGACAGAACATAGTTAGCATTAAAACCTGATTAGTGAAACATAATCCAAAATTATTATTTCATAAATACAATAATATCAAACAAATAAACCTGCCTTGGAACTACTGCTCTTGGGATTCTTAAATGATTTCCGGGCTAGTATAATCACCACTCTTTTCCATGCTGCTTGCAGAGGAACTACCGCTACTTCTTCCTTTTTGTAGCAACATCGACTTTCCTGTGCATATTCGTCTTTGTTTTTGCATGGCTGAGTGTCTACAGCCAAATGGTAGACAATGGTGACTCTATCTGGTTGGCCTTGCGCAAGGAAGCATATTCTTTTGCGCTAATCATATACACTTCCATTGTTGTTTGGTTTGTCGGTGGCCTCACAGTATTTCATCTCTATTTGATTGGTACTAATCAGGTGATTTTACTTCCTTTTGTTGCATATTTTTTTTAGAATATTGTTGCCAATTTGATTCCATTATACCAGACTTGAGAATGCATTTGACTGGATTATACAATATACATACTGAGACAGTTTAAATATCTTGAACTAGCAGCATGTGATAAATCATTTTTTTGCTCTGCTACTGGAAGATAATAAGTAAGATACAGTAAAAGCAACAGGAATTTGCACTGAACAAATATTTAATTTGTTTCTCATTCCTTTTTGAATGCGGAGATTGCTACTAAGAAATCATTAAACGCAAAAACTGTACAAGCTAGTAAGCTACATACATAAAGAAAAGAAAGAAGATATGGGTTTTGGCACAACATGAACTACAATGTTGAAACAAACAGATGAAGGTTGTAAACAATATATTGTCCAAGTTGAAGTATTCTTATTGGTCTGCAAAGTAGCGTAAAGTTTCCAACAATTACCATATCTACTGTAATTACATTAGTACTTGTTACATCCCATAGTTTTAGCAATACTAACTGCATTATCATTATCTTACAGACAACATATGAGAACTTCAGATACCATTATGACAAGAATGACAATCCCTACCGAAAGACACTTGCAGAAAACTTTGCGGAAGTGTTCTTAACCAAGATACCTCTTCCAATGAACAATTTCCGTTCACGGGTGGGTGAGGGTGCACTCGAAGCTGGATTCTACACTCCATACATTGGGCTGGATGTGACAACTCCAAGGGAGAAGATTGATCTAGACAGGGAAAACAAAGAAGTACTTGTCGGGGGTATGCAGATCCCAACAGTACTTCAGAACATAGACTATGGTCCCTTTGAAGATAGTTCAGAGGACAAGGACATGAATCAGGGTGAAAAGAAAGTGCATTTTCCTTCAGCTTGGGCACAGGGAAATGAAGGTGGTGGGACATCTGCAGCAGCTACCACAGCATGCAACGCTGAAACAAGTGAGGATGATCTTAACGAAATTGAGAGTCCGAATACAGCTACCACCCAAACATCTGCAAAAGCTAACACAGAACCACTAGGTGAGGGTGATCCTAAAGAAAGTGATAGTTCAAACAGAACTACTCAGTCTCCAGGAGACATGAGCAAATAGCTTCATTTAGCTGTGTATAAGTGTATAACTGGGAATTTGTCTGTAGATAAACTAGATATCAACATTGTATTAGTGATTGACATGATTCTATATAACATACATGACAAATAAAAGCGGAAAGTGTAGTACTATTCTTATTCTATAGCTCAAAACGTATTTTCAGTGGGACTATTAAACTAAGCTAATTTCTGTATCTCCCATGTATTGCTAAAAAATTGATTTCACTATTTACGAGCATGTCGACCTTTGATGAGAAAAGTGTGGATGCATAAAAAAAGTAGGCGCACTGATTGGGTTTCCTGCCTTTGTAATGCCAGGTCAGATTGATAAAATGGAAGGGACATTGGAAAGAAAGAGCCAAAGAAGTAACACAATCTAGATGCTTTGTGATTTACAGCCGGAGAGAATTGGTTTTTCTCATATAGCATGGAATAAGACACCATTAACAGACCAATGCTGGTGCTCCTTGTTGGGAGAAGAGTACACTTAACAAGGTAAACATTGCACGACAGCTAATTTGTGAGTTGTGACTCAAAGCGAAGTCTCATAACTAAAAACAGTACCATGACCTCAAGGCTGATAGACATCAGGAAGCTGAAGTCCAACACTGGCAGCAGATTTGTTTAATATCTTCTTCATTTCATCAGATCGGTCCACAGCAATATTGTATGAGAATAGCAGGTCCTGATAACGAAAAGTGAACTAGAATTAGTGGAGTACATGGGAAGATGCGAAGAACTTGATTGGTGGAAATTAAAAAAGAGGTATACAATCATGGAAAGCAGAAATAAAAAAAATGCGTCCAAATTGTGATTAAAATGAACAAACACATAGTGCAATCAGTTATCTTACTCATTGCATGATTATGAACCAAACTACACCACTAACTACTAAAGCAATGATCGAGATTGGGCCAGCCAACAACTAGGAATCAGTCAATGAATACATAGGGATTAATATCTGAAGACTAGCTCTGCTCTCATGAGCCATGAAGAGTACAGTACACTCTACACTACCCTGTAAGCAACACATAGCACATCGGAAGAAATGCAGTCCAATTAAGGGGATGAACATGTAATCTTTTTCCATTTTATTTGTTTCTTTCTTTGTGTTCGTGAGTTTGTTGTGTTTGTAACCCTTGACTTTTTATATCTTTAATACTAATCAGCAGGGGGCAACCCCTTCTGTTTCTTAAAAAAAAAGGGGGGGGGGGGGGGGGAGGTGAATGGGGGATGCATTTCACCGAACACATTATGTCCCGACGGAACACATCATGTCCCATCGAAGAGGGTGCGCATCCTATTTTTCGCCACAATTACCAATGAAACATTCCGGGAATATGGAAAACGCCGCTCTTAAGCGGTGAAGCCCCTACCTTGTGATGGTGGGCGCTGGTGAGGAGGTAGGCATAGTCCCCGGCGAGCCGTAGCCTCGCCCTGGCGTCGGTCTCCGTGCCGGCGGTGGCGCGGAACTCGGCGGCGACGAAGTCCCGGAAATGCTGCTTCGAGGCGCCCCCGTCAACGTGCTTCTGCACCGCCAAGAACACCCGCCGGTACACCGGCGCCGTGGCCGCCATTGGTCCTTGTCCCCTTGGACCGAGGCAGTGAGGTGGCGACCGCCGGAGAGGAAGGAACGCGTGCGCGTATTCGTGTTCGTTTCTCTGGCTGTCAGCTGTCTGGCTCGCTGCGGGAATCATCCGATCAAATCTTGTGTCATTACTCATTGCCATTAACATAAAAAAATAAAATAAAATAATACATTAGCTAAACTTGCTTCCTACGGTCAAACAGTGGGTCACATGAGTTACAAACAGTGATTCACGTGCTAATCACGCTGACGTGGCTGCATATTAGTGCCACCGTCTAGGGATGAAAACGGATAGGATACGGACGAATATGCCCGAATACGAATACAAATATTTATTTTTTTGCCGGATCAGATACGGATACGGACAGTACAAAATATGTCGGATATGTATCGGATACTGATATATACATTACATATCTGCAATAGACATTCAACTTTTGTTATGCGGATACGGATACGGTCGGGTATTGATTTTTCGGTTTTGGATACGGACTGTACCATTTAAGGGCCTTCGGTCGGACGGAAAATATCCATACCACTTTCATCCCTACCACCATCCATCTAGAACGATCTGGCCACAAGACATTGACTTGCTGCTGTAGATGTGCCACGTATAATACTAATCAATTTTTATCAAATAAAGATTCACACACTCCATTTACGTCCATATGGAATGATATAAAGCACTTCAGAATGACCAAAAACTATATTTATGTATTTTTTTCAAACCATATTGTACTGTTATTTTGAATTTTGAAAAGAGAAAACTATCATTATATTTTTCATGAACATAAGTAGTAATATTTTCTCACGGCGTCTGCAACGAATACAACAAACCTCCATCATCTTCATTTTGTCTTGTTGCCAGTTGTTGCCAGTATTATTAGTCGTCTTTGGAGCTGCACACCTGGTTCTTTACTTATTTTTATCTTGCTTTCTTTAGTGGTTGTGGTAATTGATCTCTCAAGTTAGACTGGATGAATGAATACTCAAATTGGAGGGCGTAAATCCAGCTTGTGAAAAGAGGGGGGCTCATTTCGTTATTCCTCCTCCTCCTACCTTTCCCTTCTTCAACCCATCCCCTCCCCCTCCTCCGCCCCACTCTGGATCTGCCCAGGGAGTGGGAAAATGACCCTCATGCTCCTTGATTGCAGCAAATATACAAAGGTATAAGAGTAATTGAAATTTACATAAATGCGCAACAACCAACCCGTTCACTCAAGGTAAGAAAAATGGTGGCACATGTCGTCCAATTAGGTTGTCGTTTTCTTGCAGCCCTACTTTCATTATACCAGATACGTATACATAGTAATTAATATCCTTTGCATCGTGCATCATCTCATTAACTTATTCTGATCCCTAACATACCATGGCAGTTAAATTACCATTATCTAAGTTAATCTGCACGTGAAATATATATAATGCCAACGCAACTTATCGCGCAAGTAGCTTCGCCGGCACTGCCATCCAGGTCCTTTGGCTGGCGGCCTTCTTCGCCAGATAATGACGTTTGTCACTGGGATCACTTACCCATAGTAGACGTCAGTTTTCGTGCTACCCGACGCGTGTGGCGCCAACATCTCCACTGCAGCTCAATGTTGAAAGAAATCAGAGGACGTGGTTGCCTATCTTGGCTCACCACGGTTACGTGTTGATATATATAGGCCAACAAGATACAAGAGATATATTGTTACAAAACTGAATTTAAACCAATCTATCTCCTATTCTATCTCTTACTGATTCTATTCGAAATTATCTCTTATAACTCGAGATATACAAGAGCAGGTTGTTACTATATCTCTAACAAATGTAACTGTGGGATTCTCTTCTTTCATCTCATGCATCTTGCAAGCTGCACCGAGAGCACCGTCATGTGGATTCTTGGCTCTAGCAAGCAGCTCTACCAAGCGTCTAACACAAGGAGGTTGTGCCACGGTGTCCTCTTCGCCTCCATCGCCCTCTGTGTGCTATATTTAAGCTGCACCCTCATCATCATAAACTTCTATGTGGTCATTAGGGTCGACCACCTGTGTCTGCCGACACCAGTCAAATGCTTTGTCGTCGCTGACAATCGATGTCCTGGCCATTGTGGTCGACGTCACTATGCTGTTGGTGGGTTCCTACATCTCACTGAGGGGCGATTTTATTATTGATGGGTTCATACATCTCAGTGAGGATCGATTTTATTATTGGTGGGTTCATACATCTCATTGAGGGGCAATTTTATGGGGAAGGCAGGGGGGCTCCAGCCCCTCTACCCCTCACAACCAATGGATACCCCTTGAGCCCTCCCCCTCCTATTTTGAGAAGAAGAGAGGAAGAAGAAGGGAGGGGAGGAAGAAGAAAGAGGAGGAGAGAGAGAGGAGGAAGGAAAGCCTTCCTTTGATTCAAAAGATGGCTTTGTCTCTCATTCTACTACTATTAGCTACAAACATTATTAATTTGCATGCACTTCACCGTAGATGCCTTAATTAATCTGCCTTGTGTGTAATAATGACATAATTATGGACAAGATGGACCCATTTATTGCCTTGACTCTTGAGTATGTGACCGCCCTTCTTTGAATAGGTATTTGCCTTGTGTGTAATATAATGACATTATTTTGTTTTTTAGAGAATATACAGTTTCAATAATTCAAATGTCACTCAAGACAACAATTAGAATGTAGACAATACCGATTTACCCAGCATTGGAACACATACGCTCATTTTAATTGCACATCACACAAGCAAAAAATTGGCAAACATCGTTTGTCCCTTGCTGGCTGTAGCTATAGCGCCTAGAGTACCAGATAAGAAATCTCAAATCAATGACACATTCTTGGTTACTGGAGGAGTTGCAGTTGTGGTGGGCGGGCTAGTGGCATGCTTATCCTGTTAAGATTAAATTAAAGGTATATATGTAGAGCCGAGCCGATCAGAGCAACGTGCCATTCCAACTGCTATTTAATTCAATATGCCTGGCGTCTTTTGCCTTTGATGGGTGCAAAATTCCTCTCATGAGGACTTACAGTGAGGAGGTAATTCTTTAAGAACTCATTGGGCTCCACGTGCACCATCCAAATGGGTATTGCAGCACTGTTGGATTAACTCGATCATACGGGTTAATCCAACATTTCTCCCTCTAATCCTTGAAACTTGAGCGCGGAGATAGGCGTCAAGGTCATTGAGCAGAACTCGGTCAAGGCTCAGGGGGGAGAAATATTTGATTAACCCGTATGATCGAGTCCTATCTTGTGTACATAGCTAGATGTTCAAGGCTGTCATGAGCCTGTACAGGCTCGATGCGTGCCACGTTCATGCGAGGCTTATCTTTCCAAGTTTGTAGGAGTCCTGCCCGGCTCGGCATTGATCGTGGGATGGCACGATCCAATCGTGGCGCGTGTGCTGCGCATTTAGGCAGTATTGCTGCCATGTTTAGCTGGTTAGTTTTCCTACTTATAGCAATCAATCAAAGAGAAAACACTGCCCGCATTTTGCAGCACCAAAATACCGTGTCCATCATTGTTATTGTGTGCGCGATCAGCCTCATCGCAGGCCGTCAAACACTGCCTCCATGATATGGTCCGCCTGCAGCATATGCAACTGCTATCTGCAATAGAACCATCCATCATCCCTTGAATTAATTACATGCCTAGCAATATACACAATCTAAAATACATAAAAAGTTCAACTCCATCTCATAATCGCCCACTTACTTCTATTTTTCCAATGCCTTCATCTTTAGTAATGATCTTGTCATCACTAGGATGGGCTGTATACGAGAAAAAAAAGATAGTACGGTTAGCAATTTCATCATGGATACTAGTAGGCTTTTTTTTTTCGAATTGGGATGGTTCCTTCTGGGCAGCTACCGTTTCTTCTCCATGTTTGCTCAGGAAAATTGTTGTTTCTTCTCATAAGCTTGTGGCCTATTTTGGGTGGCGCCATTGTTGGCTTGATAGCAAAACAAATTTCTATATCTTATTTTCTTTCCAAAGAGAACTAAAAGGATCAGTGATAAAATCCCTCAACTATATGAAAAATGTTTAAAGTAAAACTTACATACATCTATAATATGTGTAGAGATCTTTCACATGGCAACAACTCAAATAAATAAATAAAAATTCTAGGGTGAAATCTGGATTATATGGTCCCTGAGCCATGGGTTCTTGAGGCTCGGTTGCTTGTAAACATCAACACAGTCGATAATATCTCCGCACTCACTCTTTCAATAAAGAAAATGGAAAGATGTTTAGCACATGAAAAGTACTTGCAAGGTGAATTGCGAAAGATTACTGGAGTCATTCAATGATAAAATTATGAAATACGAGAAGAAATTAAATAAGTGCATTTGCGAATTTATATATCAAGTAAATAAACAATACTATATCACTGTGGACATGAGCTGAATATCTGCAACACAGCCCCCTAATCCCTGACAAATAAAAAAATAACAAAAACAAAATAGTATTACATGTATGGTTTTCACAATATCTTGGATTCAACATGTACCCCATGAATGCTCGTTGCAATCAACAGAGTTGCTGGAATAATAATTTTAGAAACAAAGCAAAAATAACTCATTCTTGAATAAACAAGATATTCGGTATGTAGGTAAAGTGGTGAATGAAGAAGAGAGCATGGGTATATATAACATCAGCAGTAGTTTGAGTGGTAAAGCCCAACTTGTCATCCACATTTGAACAATAAATAATTTCTAAATCTCAACAAGGAAAATTACTAAGATATTGACAATCAAGATATGTAAATAGCTCATGACTAAGGGAAATCAAGTTTTGATAGTGTGCAATGGCACACTTATTTTGGAGCAAGAAGCGATGCATATAGGGAATATTTGATCTAGGAAGATATGCATATTCGACAGTGATCAATTATCAAATCGCCCATTGTCGATTCATACATTCATGGGCTTGCTTGGAAGAAAGTTGGCATAGTTCTCTATTGTACATGTATGCACATTAATTAGGAGTAAATTGCCAACTTTGCTATAAAATATTGAAAAATACAAATAACAAATTATAAGTCATCAAGAAAAATATGTGGGTTGGGATGAAGTAAGATAACCTTTTTTTTAGATAATGGATAAAATCCGGCCTCTACAAGCGTACACAGCCACTGAAGTAAGATAACCTGTTTAGATGATGGAAGTATTAATATTTTTAGAAAAAAATATATTGATGACTTTGCGTGGGATTGGAGTTGTGGGGTGGTGAATGAAACTATTTCAATTTCTTGACCCATGGTTGGTGCACAAATGGCTATTTTGACAACACACGCGTGTGACGGTTTTTTAGTCTAGTGTTAACAAAGTTATTCCTCCTAGGTTAGAAAAAAATATGTAGTAGTAGGGTTGATTTCTATGTCAAAAATAGATGAACAAAACAATTAAGTTTAAAGGATAGACAGTTGACTGAGCCATTCCTGCATTTTTGTTCTCTACATGTAGGAAGAATAGTCTTCACTCAATTACTGCACTAGCAGATCCTCGACTTAACTACTAACACTACATATATGCTGATTCTGAGTATGATAAGCCAATACCCTGTCACTACAAGGATCCAGCTTCGGCAGGCCCTTCCATCCTGATGTACTCGTACATGACTCCCAAGAAGAGGCCCAAAGCTCTCGTCTGTGTGATGCTAATGGTGTTCTCGCCTTCCCGCAGCATGTATCCCTTGATCAGGAACTCGAAGCTCCACTGCACGCCATGAATGCCGTGCCGCGCGATCGCGTTGCCGTCGCCAAACTCTGGCGTCGTGAACACGCTGCCTCTCCTGGTGCCCCCGTTCACTTGGACCTTGATGAAATGCAAACATGCAATCGGTCACCACGAAACAGACATGTATTCTAGACATTACATTACTGTTAATTTTGATTTCATCATTTGAAGAAAAAACTGTTAACTTTGGTTTAAGGATCGTTTGCACCACCTGCAATCTGGACATGTGTGCAGCTGCAAGGGCAATGCGTAGAGTGTAGGTGCCGTCTGCCACAACATGGTCCAGGTTGAAGCGTATCTGCCGTGTCGTTGGCATAAAACCGTCGCCAACCTTCCTGCAAACCAAAGATGTTTGTTTGTATAGTACGTCCTTTGGAACCATCTGTTAATCAGTACATAAACACAAATGAAGATAGCACTGAAGGGTAGCATTCCTTCGTTCCCGTACAACCAACATTTACCTTGTGACGTGTGCAAAGAACCAGTCCTTGGAGTGGTTACTCTGACCAACCGTGAAAACCAGATCCTTTCCATCAGGATACAGCTCGGCATACCTCTCCCACAGACCGTACTGCCTGTACCTGTCACACCATACAAAGGATGATATCTTATATCAGAAAAGAGTCGCTGATCGAGAATTTCATGCCAACAAAAATGTGTGATAAGAGCTAATAACTTGTCTTTGTTCAGAAAGAGATTGTTGGCGTATTTGGCATCGACGTCAGGGACGAAGAACTCCTCCGCAGTTCGGTCAGGAACGCCGATCTCCCACAGCGTCGGGCCTGACCTCGGAGGCTCGAACACAAGATCACCAAGGCCAATGGCACCACCTGGCGTTACCGTCACAGGAGAAGTGTACACGAAGTCTCCAAGAAATCCAGGGACCCAGCGTAGAGATTGTACGAGCTCTTTTACAGCACACAATATTAGTGTCCAGTAGTATATAATATTGGTTAAGGATAATTTAGTAATTTACCGTATATCTATTTATTTTAATAATTTTAATTGGTAATAATTCTCCAATTCCCCCACGATCGTACGCCCGCACCACTTCACTGTCGCACGGTCCTCTTTCTCCACGGCGCGGCGCGGAGGCATCGGTGCGATCCATCTCGAGTCTCGACGGCAGGGTTTGCTGCCCTCCCCATTGACGACCTTGACCTTCTCTCCCGGGCATGCCTTCCCTGCTGTCCACGGTGGCCCTGCCCTTCTCCCGGCGCCCCTGGCCTTCTTCTGCTGCCCCAACACCGCCACCCATGCCCTTCTCCCGACACCGCCCCCCCCCCCCGCGTCCTTGTACCGACGCCAACGACCCTGTTCTACCCAGGGTTAACCAAACCGGTCCGGTAGTTCGAACCGCCGGCCGGCGGTAACGGTATACCGGACCGGTTTGACCGGTAACCGGTGGAAACCGGTTGAATTCAAATTTTGAATTCAAATCCCCCGTGCAATCGGTTTTTGGCGGCTAACCGCTCGGATTGACCGGTTACCGACCGGTTTGGGCCGGTTACCGACCGGTTTGTTGGAAAACCGGCCAAATTCAAATTTTGAGTTGAAATCCCCCGTGAGGCCTGTTTGGAACGGTTACCGACCGGTTTGACCGGTTACCGACCGGTTTGACCGGTTACCGACCGGTTTGAGCGGTTTACCGGACCGGTTTGACCGGTAACCGGTCAAACCGGTCCGGTTACCGGTACTACCAGGGCGGTTAGCCGGCTCGCGCGGCGGTTACGGCGGCCGGCGGCGAAAAATCGCCCATCCTGGACGCGGCTGCGCGGGGGGGGGGGGAGAATGGGAGCGCTGGCCGTTGGGGGAGGGGGGTTAGGGTTAGGGAGGCGTTGGGCCTTCATGGGCCTTAATGGGCCGGCCACTGTTTTTTCTTTTTCTTTTTTTATTTAACTTGTATTTCGCGAAAAAAATAGCAAATGACCAAATATTTGAGAAATTTTGACACCAATAGATCCAGCACACCATGAAGTATTTTTAAGAATTTTTATCCGATTTTTCGAATTTTTAAATTCAAATTTGAAATTTTTGAATTCCACCGGTTTCAAACCGCCCCGAACCGCTACCGGTCCGGGGCGGTTCGACCGGTAACCGCGGTTTCCGGACCGGTTCCCGCGATTTTTTTAACCCTGGTTCTACCTCCTTGCGGCTGAGACTTTAGGGCTGCCCCGGGCTGCAGCACTCCCGGTGGCACTCCATCAGACACCGGCGCCTCGGCTGCCTGCACAAATTATTTAATGTGCTGAAAGTCTGAACTACTGAAGTTCAAATGTTTTGTTTACTGCCCGTGGAGGAGGCAGGCTGTCGGCGGGCACCATCGTTGATCTTTCATCTTTGGGACTGCAAGGTGGTCGTGCGTGGTGGAAGCCAGCAACATTCCAGGCTGAGTTCGGCATTCTGTTTATTCAGTAACCGGCACCAACGACACCTTGACGACGCGTGCCGCCGCCAGGAGACCCTCGACTCACCTCTCTCCGATGGCGCCCGAGCCCCGCCAGCCCGGATCCGCCGGCCTGATCTGGCCTTCCGCCTGGGATCCAACACCAGCATTCCGGTGCCAGCTGCCTCCGTCACCTACCAACGCCATTGACCGAACAGTCGAGACGCCTCTCTGCCCTCTCCGAAGGCGCCCGAGCCCCGCCCGCAAGGATCCGCCAGCCTGACATGGCCTTTCCGCCTGGGTGCGCATCTCGCGGGAGGGCAACGGCCCGCCTCCCGTCGGCCGTCGGCTCGCCGGAGTCTCCACCAGAAATAAGAAAGGAGCAGAGTCCAGAGGACAATACAGAAATAAGAAAGGCAGAGTGACCACGGGAAATGATTACACTCTCTAATCTGTAATAGAACATATCAATTCAAAGTAATGAAAACATAAAAGAATACTAATTAATAATATAATACAGAAATTACACTAATGTCATTAAATTACTTTCCTAGATTAGCCTTAAACCACTATACTACCCTTAAATACTACTATATCACTAGGACCATTTTGTATAGTATGCAATTAATCTTGACCGTCGGATCTTTATATACTAGTCTTTTCTCACCGCTAGTATATGGTGGTATTGTGCGTTGTAAAAGAGCTCGATTGTACACCCCTGCCCGGACATGGCCGATGCTGAACTCGCCGGAGATCGTCGCCCTGGTCCAGAACTGATATCCCTGCAAATAGTAGTATATATACATCATGGCATCAGAAATTCAGCACTGATATCCCTGCAGATAGTACATAAACATCCCTGCAGAACATACCTTGCACTCTGTCGGCCAGGAGCCAGGCTGCCCGGGCGCGGCGAGCCCGACGAACGCTGTTGCAGCAGGCATGTCGTTCTTGCTCATGTACCTGTCTCTAACCACGAGCCTGCCGGTGACCGAGCCTCTGTCGCTGGCCTTGGCGAAGTCCGGTGACCCAGGGAAGGTGTACGGCCATTTGCTGACTTCGGCTTGTGCCTGTGTTTTGGCATCCTCCTAGAGAGCACGGAGATTGCCCCTCTTGGGATTGGAGTTGAGGTAGATGAAGACGGGTCCGAGCACTTTCTTCCAGTACTCGCCGTCGTTAATGTTAAGGACTATGTCTTTACCAATGTAATGTGTCCCAAGGAACATCTGCCAATGTCATGCATAGAGGTAAACCACGAGAAGGTTTAGTTCATGGTGCAAATTAAACTTGCAATAATGGAATGCTTTGAGGGTACAGCAAGCCAGCATGCTGGTTGGAGGGTCTTGAGGCTACCCCTCCGGTCCGTAGTTATCCATTTGATCCTGGCATAAGCTCAACCTCGCCTCCCATCCTCTGGTTGTTGTAGTTTCTTTGAGTAGTATCTAAATCGTGAATTTGTAAACCGTGTGGGTGTGCCTGGTTCGTAGGCCCGCGTGTAACCATGAACATTTCTTCTTAATACAAAAATACGCAGCTCTCCTGCGTATTCTCAAAAAAATGGAATGCTTTGACAATAATAGGCAACAGGTTGAAGGATTAAAAAAAAAGCCATCTTACGATGAGGGAGGTGGGTCCGACGTGGGAGGTGAGCTCCCTCTTCATGGGGCCGCCGCTCTTGAACTCGTTGCTTGGAGTGATGACCCAGAAGCCCATGGGGTTGGGGTGGCTGCTGCTGATCCATCCATGGACGACGTTGTCCTTGTTGTCTAGCGAGTACTCGTACTTATCATCCACCTGAATGTACCGTGACACTGAACTCAACTTTGTTTCTCTACTATGCCAATATGACATGCATATGGTTAGGCCATTTACCTCTCCTTTGAACCGTGGCTCCACTGGATTAACAATCACGACAGCCTCCTTGTAGGCCAGTGGAGCAGCATGAGGGGCATCTCTGTCTGCTGCACTGGGCATGAACCTCTGTATGTCATCTGAAATCGCCATGTAATTGAACCTTGTTCAAGCCAAAAATTAAACTCGATCATCAGCTAGGTCAGTTCATTCAGTGAAGCAGAATAGAAATGACCATAGAACAACTCTCACTTGGCCGGGTTGAGCTTGAAGGCGAGTCTCGCCTCGGCGATGTTGAGAGCAGGCCAGCTCCTGGCATGTTCCAAAATGGCGTAGCAGTAGAACCCAGAACTGCCTTTCAGCATCACAAATCTGAAACAAGTTTTTACAGATTTTAGCGACGATTTATTAGCACCATTTCATTTCACATGGGGAAAAAAAGTAGTAGAATTTTTTGAGCTCTTTTACAGCGCACAATACCATCATATACTAGCGGTTAAAAAGGACTAGTATATAAAGATCCGACGGTCGAGATTAATTGTATACTATACAAAATGGTCCTGGTGATATAGTAGTATTTAAGGGTAGTATAGTGGACTAGGGGTAATCTAGGAAAGTAATTTAATAGCATTAGTGTAATATATTAAAAAAAATAAAATTTATGTAATATGGTATTAATTAGTATTCTTTAATTTATGTTTTCATTATTTTGAATTGATAGGATTATATTACAGATTAGAGAGTGAGAATTGTTACCAATTAAAATTATTAAAATAAATAGATATAGGGTAAATTACTAAATTATCCTTAACCAATACTATATACTACTGGACACTAGTATTGTGCGCCGTAAAAGAGCTCAATTTTTTTTAGCTCAATAGCTGCTTGGGTGCACCTCTTGTCGATGTTTAGCCTAACACTGTTTCTGCGTGACGGATCATAAGTACTCCTGAAAGAAAGCTCCACTTGCTCTTGGCTTGAGGACACTACCCTGAACTCTGTACCATCCAACCTGTACAAATTGAGCCCTTCAGCTGTATCACCATGGCATGCATCATATATATTCCATGGAAACATTATTGTTATACGTGCTTGAAGATTAAAGTCACTCAAACACACACCAATGCAATAAGGAGCTGATGAGAAGGCAGCACGTACTAGTATGTAAAAAAGAAAAAGACAAATATGCTTTGGTAGCTAGCTAATCAAGGGTTTCAATGTGCACTCACATATCGATCATTCCTCTTGGTTGATCTGATCCGGGATAATTCCAGAATACGTCCCAATATCTGCACGAGATTTATATTTTGAATAAATTATCTACTAATTTACTGTAGATACAACAGGGTAATTCGTATAGTAGCATGTAATTAATTTACCCTCCCGAGTTTTCCTGACCGCCTGCGTAGAGCAGGAGGTTGAGCTCGCCGTTGTAGTGAATGCCGGTGATGTGGCCCTGGGGTTTCGACAGCGTCACCTGCACCATGCCATTGTCCACAACTACCTGCAAACATATAGGAATAACAACTTTATTTGGTCATGTCCCTAAACCTTAGTTTTGGGAAGGTCAAACTTTGCAACAAAAAACAAATAGTCAGTGATGCATGGTTAGTTTACAGAAATTATATGATCAATGATATTAGTTTTATTGCAATATGTTGACAACATATTGTAAAATAAACTAAAGGTCAGAATCTACTTTTACAGTCTCTGTCTCTCGTAAAAAATACGTCCAACATTGATAAACGGAAGCAGTACTGCAACTTATTATAAAGACTACTTCTGAAAATATTTTCATAATCTCATACATTCACTTGACTTCAAAAACATATTTATAGGTATAAAATAATTGCCAAATATACACACAGAGGAGAGACCAAGTCCTATCAAAATTGAAACTTCAAGTACTTTGACCCTAGATCCATAAATTAATTAGTACTAATAAGAAAATCATGCAATTAGATCCGAAAATTAATTAGTACTACTTTAAAATTAGATACACATATATAATTAGTATACTGCATAAATAATGGTGCAAAATACTTATGGCAATATTAGCTAATTAATGGTAATTTTGGAATCATATCACTATAATAAAGAGAAATACTAAGAATAGATTGTTAAAAAAAGTCTCATCTGAGAATGAATCTGAACTATTAGATTTCCAAAGTGATGGATTTGGTAATCTTTCAAATAATAAATAAATAGCCCGTTCCTAAAAAATAAATAGAAAGATAGCTCTTCTAATTAATTCCAAAGAAGTAATTTTGACAAGTTTTTTTACTAGAAAATAGAAAATTTTGACAAGTTGAGTGAACACATTCGCTGAGTTCCCGAGGGCGTGCATCGAGCACCTAGCTAGCAGTTCTCGGAGTTGTATTGGTTCCGTGACATCATCAATCAAAGGTTCTCTTTGCTTGCCAAAAAAGTAGAAAAAAAATAATATATATACGCACACACCTGGTGTTGGTCGATCCTTAACGTGACACCATTGGCCGCGGCGGCGGCGGCGAGGTGCAGTAGGGAGGCCCCAACGGCGACGAGCAGGATGATCAGAAATATTGGCCTCAAAACAGTAGGCACAGCGGCAGTCATCGACGATGTCCAGCAACGCATGAAAGATTGGCTGCACACCCGCCACGTACACCGTTAATTCCTCTCGTTTTTCTCTCTACTATAGACTAGAGGCGCAGACGCACAGTCCGTTGCGTCGTCGTTGCAAACAAGCCTGCCTTCTGACTGCCTGACTCTCGGTGCCTCATTGTCTCAGCTAGCTGCAACTATATATTTCTGTTGCAAGTCGTCTCTTAGCTGCCTCAAAAAAAAAGTCGTCTCTTAGCTTCTGCTGAATCTAAGGTTTCTTTGACCATTCTTGAAAAGATGCCTTAAAAATTCTAGTATTTTGGGGGTATGGATTTTTAGTGTACTTAGTAGTCACTACCTTTAATTTGGTATATTTTAAATTATATTTGGTAGTACTCTTGATAGCTTTTGAATTCAGAATCACAGGAAAGTCACATGTATAGATTTCTTAATATCTTTTGTAATCTCATAAGATTTTGTGAATTGATTATTTCCTCAAATAAAAGAACTACAATTTGACTATCATTCTATCAATAGATAAGACATCATGCAGATTGAACAACACTAGTAACGCTGTGTGATCTCATAAGATTTTGTGGATTTTATTCCCTCAAATAAGTCTTGCTACTGTTGTTTTTATTATTGCAATATACTATGCTGGAATCCAAAATTTAAATGGGGCCACGTCCTCCGACAAGATCCTCTTGGGTCCACCTATAAAATCAAAACCCCCTCAAAAATAAAAACTATAAAATCAAAATATTACGACCCTGTTACAGTTAGCTTTTACTTCTACAACATTGTGTACACCCCACAAGCCAATTGGATTTGGATGATATGATCTGATCTGATCATCATGCACGTCGTGTGGGGTCTCGCCAGGATCCTGGAGGCCCTTCTAGCCTGATGTAATCATACATAACCCCCAAGAACTCGCCGAAGGCCCTCGTCTGCGTGATGCTGATGCTATTCTCGCCTTGCTGCAGCAGGCAGCCCCTGATCGGGAACTCGAAGCTCAACTGCACACCATGGATGCCATGCCGCGCTATGGCGTTGCCGCCACCAAACTCCGGCGTAGTGAACACACCCCGTCGCCACCCCGCTCCGCCGCCGTTTACTTGCACCTTCGTTCATGAATCAAAACGAATGCACATCAAGTTCAGTACGTTCAGCACAAATCAGAAGTATATTACACGACATGCACGATTGAGTCTGCTGAAGGATTCGTACCTGCAGCCTGGACATTTGAGCAGCTGCAAGAGCAACACGCAGCGTGTAGGTGCCGTCTGTAACGACGCGGTCCAGGTTGAACCGTATCTGACGTGTCGTTGGCACGTACCCATTGCCTACCTTCCTGCAGAATGGAAGATGAAACGTGTACAAAGGAAGACACAAGCAGAACTGAGAGAGAGAGAGAGCTGCTGAGCATCGATCAGTATGAACGTACCGTGTGACATGTGCAAAGAACCAGTCCTTGGAGTGATTACTCTGGCCGACCGTGAAAACAGGATCGCTGTCAGGGTACAGCTCTGCATACCTCTCCCATAGACCATACTGCCTATACCTGTACAAATACAATGAGAGACCAAATCAGCCAGATGTATATATACTCCGATAAGAGCCGTCCAAAACCTCGTCGTGCCACATGAATCTGTAAGCGATGATCAACATCAAGATCTTACTTGTCCTTGTGCAGAAACAACGGGTTGGTATATCTGGGGTCAGTGTCAGGAACGAAGAACTCCGCTGCAGTCCGGTCTGGGACTCCGATCTCCCACAGCGTTGGGCCTGACCTCGGTGGCTGAAACACGAGATCGCCGAGGTCGAGGACGCAACCTGGCGTTACTGTGACATGAGAAGTGTACATGTAGTCTCCAAGAACCCCGGGAACCCATGCGTAGAGATTGTACACCCCTGCCTGAACATTGCCAATGGTGAAGTTGCCGCATGACCCGGTCATCGTCCAGAACTGGTAGCCCTGCACAAAAGTACACATCAAGAAACAACATCAAGGATTAACGCTTTCTTCTTTCTTTCTGTCAAAAGGAGGATTAATGTTTTATGCTCTCTGATGACAAGGTCTGTCTTCAGAAGATCAGATCACAGTTGGATCAACTTGTTGTATCCACATTGTATACCTACATACCTTGGATTCTGTCGCCCAGGAACCGGGCTGCCCGGGCGCAGCCAGCCCAATGTACGCCGTTTCGGCAGGTATGTCATCGTTGCTCATGAACCTGTCTCTGACCATGAGTTTTCCTGTGACTGAACCTCGCTCACCGGCCTTGGCAAAGTCCGGCGATCTTGGGAAGCTGTACGGCCACTTGCTGACTTCAGCCTGAGCCTGAATCTTAGCGTTGTCCCAGAGGGCACGAAGATCACCTCGCTTTGGGCTCGAATTGAGGTAGATGAAGACAGGGCCCATGACCTTCTTCCAGTACTCGCCATCGCCAATGTTGAGGACGATGTCGTCCCCAATGTAATGTGTTCCCAGAAACATCTGGTATATGAGCATATATAGAGTGATTACAAGTTTTCATTTTGAACATCATTCATCTCTTGATTCAAATTTAAGTGGTTGGTTTGGTGGCTAACGATTTTCTTACGGTGAGAGAGGTGGGTCCGACGTGGGAGGTGAGCTCCCGTTTCATGGGGCCACCGCTCTTGAACTCGTTGCTTGGAGTGATGACCCAGAAACCCATAGGGTTGGGGTGGCTGCTGCTGATCCAACCATGGACGACGTTGTCCTTGTTGTCCAACGAGTACTGATACTTGTCATCCACCTGAACAAAAATTCAGATTGTTGCAGGCTCATGCTTATGCCTAAAATTTATATATGTTTTTTTTGTTGAGAAAAAAATTATAACTTGTTCTTGTCGCATGTCACGCATGCTTTTTTTTTGGGGGAATACATGTCACGTATGCTTAGGTAAGTTACCTGTCCCTTGAACTGTGGCTCCTTGGGGTTAACTAGCAGGACGGCTTCCTTGTAGGCCAGTGGAGTGCCTCGAGGCTCATCTCTGTCTACCGCACTGGGCATGTATCTTTGTATATCGTCAGAAATCGCCATGTAGTTGAACCTAGAATGCACGTGTTTATGTTAGGCAAAGAAAAGAAAAGAAAATCAGCCGGTCAAGAGAACCATGCTGTAACAAGGTCAGAGAAAATTCTGGTCGGTGTTTGAAAAAACGAAACGGGTACTACTCACTTGTCCGTGTTAAGTTTGAAAGCGAGCCGAGCCTCTGAGATGTTCATGGCAGGGTAATCACAGGTGTGCTCAAAGATGGCGTAGCAGTAGAACCCAGAGCTGCCTTTCAGCATCACAAGTCTAAAAAATAGAAGTTTCAATTTTGCAAATTTCAGTGATGATTTGCTACTACTTCGCAAGAGAGAAAAAAAACAAATCTGGATGCAATACTATAACTTGCACTATTTCAGAATAGTCACAGGTAACTTGTGCTAGAGTATTCCAAAGGAGGCAGTGTAACTGAATTTATCTTATTCTTTGATCATTGAAACTGAAATTCTGAAGACACACGAACACGATGAGGATGATATCAAACACTGCACCTCTTGTCAACGTTTAGCCGAACACTATCTTGGTGTGACGGATTATATGTGCTCATGAAAGAAAGCTCCACCTGCTCTGGGCTTGAGGACACGACCTTGAACTCTGTACTATCCAACCTGTACATCAAATACAGTTAATTAGTTGCATCCAAAATAAAGTGCCCAAACAGTTGCTGCACATGCACAAATACTTTCGGTCAGTTGTACTAGACGTCTAGACCGTGACACTGCTGCACTGCGTCCTATGCCTTGGAGATTAGTACGTTTGGAAAAATATTGCCTGTTGATATTGGCCATCCCTATGTTTTCTGCACAATGATCTGTGACGGTGTTTAAGACTAGCCAGCATTAATTTTCAGAAAAGTTACACTTTACAGATTGGATGGAAGATGGATGCATCATGTTTCGGTGCACATTCATTTAGTACTTTGCTGATTTGCTGTCAGGAAATGCAGCGGCAAATAGAAGCCTGCTAGATCGAAAATCTCAAAGGTTCTCTCTCTGACAGTGCCTCCATGAACGCAATCAGTTAATAACACAAACTTTTGGTTGCTAGGAGCGGTTATGGCAGTGCCCGTCCAAGAGGTTTAAATTATCCAAAAAGAAAGATGTTTTAGAAATTTAACTAACTCACAGAGAGCAGGCAATGCTCTCTTGAATTTTCTAGAGTTGCAAGCAGACATGGCGGTCGGTGATCAAGACTTGCACACCAAGGAGGTGGTGGTGGGGTTAGTAGCTAGAAAAAGGAAGAAAAGGAAAGATTGTGGAGGGGTTGATACTGATAGCACTCACATGTCGATCATCCCTCTTGGGTGATCGGAGCCGGGATAGTTCCACACCACATCCCAGTACCTGCTTGCAACAGAATATATGTATAATTTTAATTTACAAAGAGAGAGAGCATGCGGCCAATCAAATAATCCATGTTTGCCGCCATTTTCGATCTCAAGAACGTACAGATGGTTGAATCGTATCATAGATACATACCCTCCCGAGTTCTCCTGGCCGGCGGCGTACTGAAGGATATTGCGGTCGCCGTTGTAGCGGACGGCCGTGATGTGGCCCTGGGGTTTGGACACCGCCACCTGCACCAGGCCGTTGTCCACCATCACCTGCATGCTTAGCGATGAGGTCATAAGGTGAAGAAAGACAACTCACTCTATGGCAAACATATATACACGCCAACAGCAGCTAACTTTAAGTTTAGATAGACCCATGCATATACGAAGTGCAGCATTTAACTATGGAATTAGTAATTACTGCTAAACCCCTTGTAAAATCAATTACTACTAGTAACTTAGTAAGAAAAAGAAAGAGAGAGCAGTCAGAAAAGAATTACTGCTAACCCCCTTGTAAAATCAATTATATACCACTAGTAACTTAGTAAAACAGAGAGAGAGAGAGAGCAGTAAGGAAAGAGGAAAACCCATGTATACATGGACAAAAAATCTGTAGGCTGATTCACTGCCGGCCGGGAGACCCGTACCTGACGACTGTCGACGAGCAACGTAACGCCATGGGCGGCGGCGACGGACGCTCCATTAACGGCGATGATGATGATGAGCAGGTGGATGATGATGAACAGCGACGACGATCTTGCTGCGGAAGCGGCCATGGTTGGTGTCTCGTCGATCGATCTGCGTCCCGCTCTAGCTTCTTATCCGATCCGACCCGCCGTTGATTTGTTTTGTAGAGGCGGTGCGTGCCGGCACGCAGACGCTTATATTAGTGCGCCATGAACAGACGACGAGACTTTGACGACGACGATAGCACGTTTGACGGCAACACTAGCAGAGCTTGCTTGCTTGAAGGATCTATCTATATATGGACTATATATACATGAGAGATGATCGATGAGGTGACTACATATACATATATATACGCTCGAACAGAACGGATCGGAACCGAACCGATTGGGTTTGGCCGATGACGAAAACGAACGAAGCAGGTACGGCAGGTTTGGTTCGTTAGGCAACCAAGCGCGCGCGGCGCGGCGGCTCAACTTGCACGCCGCCCATGCACAACCTACGTACTCCAAAGCACTGCACACACATCTTTCAATTCGACTTTTCATAAAGGCCGGCGGCGCACGGCTCGCTCCATCGGTTACACCTTCGCTCGTCGTTGCAACAACAATGCAAGCTTTCATGCCGCCGGCTGGATCGGACTCTCCCTCGATCGATGCTCCAATATCCGATCCGGTTGCAACTCCAACCTGTGGATGCATCATGGTAAAAAGCGACATCTCCTATCATTTTTCTTTATTATATATAAACGGACGGACTGCTACTAGTAGCGTTCCTTTGCCATTTTGGCACGACTAATAAGGATGGACCAGATGATCGAGGTGATGCTCCTTTGATTGCATTGATTCATCATCCACTTACGTGCTAGCAAGTAGTGTGGCTATTGCGTGCTTTAATTTCCTATAGATCACAATTGGTCTTAGTGTCAATGCAAGTTCGTTCCTAGTAGTTGCCTGCCTTTTGACCTTGTTATATTGTTGCTTCAATTGTCGTTTTTTCCATCGGAAAACTTTCTTTTATTTAATAATTGTCAAATTGACTACTGTGTCTATAGATTGGGGAAAAAACACGGTAGACCCAGAAAACGTGAGTGCGAGGAATGTGATGAATAGAGAAAAGTTTGATGAATAGTGTTTTTGGGGAAAAGGAGAACTAAACACACCCGCCTTTTCCATTATTTTTTAGTATTGTTAATGGTGCATGTAACAATTAGTTGGTAAAACTATATATTGCAGTTGCTCAATCGTGCGTCACGGAAAATAATTAATATTGAATTATTTGTTGGTCTCCAATATGATTGCAATCTTTCACGATATTATTAATTCTAGGAATTCACTGCACTATTATGTCAAAAAAAAAATGTGAATCTTTCCAAAAGAAAGAAAGAACAAATGTTGTCACACATCTTGCATGGCTCTTGATGATCGTAAACTCCTTTTTAAAAAAATATATATTCACAATTTGAATACTCTCTGTCCCGTTTCCATTTGCTAAATTGAAGACTTAAAAAACATATTAATATTCTTTCCAAAAAGCACTTTGATATATAATTCATCACCAACCTCAGTGGAAATAAATGAATCTATAATAATTAAGTATCGATATATCTCAAGAGAAACACATGCGTAGCACCAGTTTATATAATGAAACTAAAATATGGACTTCAGTCTCCTATCTTAAGATATGAACATGATACGCCCGCGTCGCGTCGAGCGCCATGGAGCACGTTGTGCCGAGAGCCACGAAGCACGTTGTGCCTCCTCCATAGCCTTGGCATCGATGTAATGGCACTGTCTGCAAGGCCCAAGAACTTTTAGCTCGACGCCGTGAGGGACTTCTGGCTCCACGTATTGCCTCACGTTAGAAAGGGCTCTCTCGGATTCCCGAAGAGCCCCCATGCACATATTTTGGCACCTATCAGTCGAGGAGTGTTTCCTGTCGTAGCCTGGGGTGGTATCCAGTGAGATGCATTGGAGCGACGAAGCGGCACTCCTGAGGATATGGCGTGTCAACTCAGCTAGGCCCTTGGCAGAGCAGAAGCCGGTGATAGTCACCGTCCTCAATCTTCCGAGGCCACCATGGTAGAATTGATTCATCTCTGCCCAAGATTGCCGGTCAATATGGTAATTTTGGTACCCTGGGTATCTACATGCAATCTGCATACATGAACACATCTCCATGTTTAATTTAATACGGACAAAACTCACCAAGAAAGCAAGATCTCATCATTTGCATTGTAATGGTCAAGTAAACGGCTCATAAAATTGTAGAAGATGAAAGTTTAGCAATTAAAGTAAATGAAGTAAAATATGAAGATTGAAGCGCTTACACGTAAGGTGAAAGTCTCCAAGGCAACACAAGCATCAACAAAACTTGCCAAAGAAAAGAAGTCATGGCCTACGGAAAATTTAGCCCCTTCGCCAAGGCAGATAACAATGTGCTTCAGGTGCTGAAATTTGAAGGTCAATTTGCGTGCCTTTAATTTCTGAAAGAAATGAATAACAGGCAAATTAAAATCCTTAGTACAATAATATAGATTATGTTTTGAATGATTCTATCATGTAGATGTATGTAATATGAACAAATAATGTTTGGTTTTACCTCACGAAATGTTGACAGCATAAGAGTTTCAAGATTTGGCGCAATGCAAGGGAGATCACTACCTGCATAGCCGATCATGTCTTCCATGCACATGGAATGCATGAGCAGCTTCTTCGTCTCCAACCTGTCTCCAAGCGAAAAACTCAACAGAGGTGGCCCCCCGTCGTAGTTAATAGTGGAGAGATTCAGAGCATTGCTCACAACTGCCTTCAACGCTCTGCATGTGTGTATTCGCACAATCCTAAGCTTGTGTAGAACACGTGGTATCTTCAATGAGGTTATCATGTTGCATTGGAGAGATCCAGCCTTTCAAGAGCGAGACAGCTGGAGAGAAAGAACCCTAACTCGTCGTCGGTGATCGCGACATTACGCAGGCAAACTTTTGACAAGCTCCTTGAGAAACCAAGCAGACTAGGACCTTCCACTGGATGGAAGCCACATGAGGCAAGGTGAAGAGACTGAATTGTGGCCCCAGACTTCTCGTCCCATGATAGAAGCAAGTACGGGAAATTATATTCATGGGCACAGCATTTGGGCAACAATAGGCCCAGCTCGGTAATTCCAGGTTTGACGAAGGCTTGGAGCCAGTTGTCCAGAAGGTTGGTGTCGATGTCCTCCTTGGAACAAATGGAGAGGTTGAGCTTGAGCGTCTTCACTCCATTGCCGTTGTGGTTCTCAAGCACACGTATGGTTTTGCTGAAAACGTAGTTGCCTCTATATTGACTCGGCAGTAATGGTTGTCTGTGCACGGCCAGGCTTTCCTGATTGAAAGATAGGTTGGGGTAGCACCTCCAGTGAGATAGGAATCTGCGAGACACGCAAGCTGCGCGAGCCGCAGCTGGCATTGTCATCAAGGAGTGTATGTGCTGATGGACATCCTGCGCGCATATATATATAATAAATCGCCGGTCGTTGTGGTGAACATACATGCATGATTGATTAAGTAGCTAGTAACCATGCATGCATGCAAACTTATATGTGTGCGGCTGGTGATACTGGGTATTAATGAGTATGCGTACGTAGAGAGATCTACGTACCTCTGGAAGGTGGGTGGTGTGAGTTGTTGTTCCCTGGGAAGCAGAAGCAGCAGCCTCGTGAGGATGATGCGAAGCGCAGGCCGGGGCGCCGCCATTTGTTTCATCTGCTGCATGCATCCATTCATGCATGGCAAATTGGCAATGGTGAACAGGATCGAAGGCAAAAGTGTATCGATGATCGATCGATGTATGTAATAGGTAGGATGGAGCTGATGATGAGGTCGTACGTACCTGTAGTGGTGTTTGCGCGTGCACGTGGTTGGCGGCGGCGGCGCGGGTGCCAAGAGCACGGGGATGAGTAGTCGTAGGTTACTTGGCTCGCCTCCATCGTATCGTCGTGTCCCTCCCGGCCGTTCGCATGCATGCAGCAGCTAGGCAGGCTCCTCGATCGCTCAATCCGCAATCCTCGCTCCCCGCGATTGCTATGGTTCAATTTGGCTTAATTAGGGTTGGGGGTTTAGTTTGGGGGGCTTTCATCCATCCATCGATAATCGATATCATCGTCGTACAGCTATAGGATCCTGATGGCCTGCCTCAAGAAGACGGGCATAACTGGGCCGGACGGCCCAATGGCCCACTGACCATATATATACCGGGCAATCGAGCAACCAATGCTTTTTTTTTTGTGTGTGTGTGTGTCTAAGCTTCTGTGCGTGTTTGTTGTAATAAAGCATCTGCCCGTGCAGCGCCACTTAAAGGAGTGAAAAACAAATTAGCAGCCACTATCTGCAATGTTTCAACTTTCAAGTAGTTGTTGCAAAGATTTGTTCATATGTCATATTGGGAATTAATTTTTTCTATATGAAACATATGCATGTTCTCAAACATATCCGTGAATGTTCGTTGACGAGATGAAGAAAATCGGCACAGGGTGAGCACCTGGCACGTTGAGACCTGCAGGAGAGCGAGCAGCACACACTGTACATGTTTTTGTTCTCAGCTATATGTTGATAGTGACCTGATATTAATCATATGGTATAGTGAATTTGATTAAGAAAGAGACTAGTCGATTAATAAACTGTATATATTTGCTAAAAAATGAAGACTTTAAAAACATATTAATATTCTGTCTCAAAAACACTTTGGTATCTAGTTCATAACCAATTTCAGTGGAAATAGTTGAATCAAAACGAGTCAGTAATTAGACTAATTATCAATATATGCTCAACAGAGGCACGTGTAGCACCAGTTATTATAATGAAACTAATAAAAAGATACAAAATTATTATCCCAGACTTAATACACTTAACTATATATGGCATATGTATATTAAGAATAGGACAGTACAAGCAAAAAGAGTAAATCTCCGGTTATATATATTAGTTCCTAGGCTGGGCAGTCCTGTCGTATTCCCAAAACCTTCAAGCAATTCATCACGTTGTCTCCTCCATATAGCTTTGGCATCCATGTAATGACACTGTCTGCAGGGCCCAAGAACCTTCAGCTCGACGCCATGGGGGACTTTTGGCTCGATGTATTGCCTCACATTAGAAAGGGCCCTCTTAGATTCCCGAAGAGCCTCTGCGTGCATCTTCCAGCACCTATCAGTTGAAGAGTGCTTCGTTTCATAGCCGGGAGTGGTGTCTAGATGGATGCATTGGAGTGATGATGCTGCATAGCTGAGAATATGGCATGTCAACTCAGCTAGGCTCTGGGCAGAGCAGAAGCCAGTGATAGTCACCATCCTCAATCTTTGGAGGCCGCCATGGCAGAATTGTGAGGTTTCCTCCTTGGTTTGCCAGCTAATGTGGTATTTCTCATTCCATGAGTAATTAAATGCAATCTGCATACATGAATGCATCTCCATGTTTATTATTTGTGTTGCTAGTTAGAAAGGATTTATGTTATGATAGCAGTTGTCAAATAATGTAATTTCTACCCAAAACTCATCAAGAAAGCAAGCTCTCATAATTTGTAATTGTCAAGAATACAAGTCATTAAATTGTATAGAAGATTAATAATGTTTAGCAATTAAAAATGAGGTAACTGTACATATCAAGATTCAAGCGCTTACACGTAAGGTGAAAGTTTCCAAGACAGCACAAGCATGAAGAAAACAGGCCAAAGAAAAGAAGTTGTGGCCTTCAGAAAATTTAGCCCCTTTGCCAAGGCAGATAACAAGGCGCTTGAGGTGCTGAAATTTGGCCGTCATTCTCCGTGCATTTATTTTCTGAAAAAAACGAACAAGCGTATTAACATCATCAGTAAAATATAGATTATGTTTTGAATGATTGTATCAGAAGTAGATGTATGTAATATGAACAAATGTTTGGTTGTACCTCACAAAATGTGGACAGCACAAGAGTTTCAAGATTTGGCGCAATGCAAGGGAGATCGCTATCTGCGTAGCCGATCATGTCTTCCAAGCACATGGAATGCATGAGAAGCTTCTTCGTCTCCAACCTGTCTCCAAGCGAGAAACTCAACAGAGGCGGCCCCTCGTCGTAGTTAATAGTGGAGAGATTCGGAGCATTGCTCACAACTGTCTTCAACGCTCTGCATGCGTGTATTCGCACGATCCTAAGCTTGTGTAGAACACGTGGTATCTTTAGTGAGGCTATCATATTGCAGTTAGAGAGATCCAGCCTTTCCAGATCGAAACAGCTGGAGAGAAAGAGCCCTAACTCATCCTCGGTGATCCCAACATTATGCAGGGACACTTTTGACAGGCTCCTCGAGAAACCAAGCAGCGTAGGACTAGGACCTTCTGTGGGATGGAAGCCACATGAAGCGAGGTGAAGAGACTGAATTGTGGCCCCAAACTCCTCATCCCATGATAGAAGTGAGTAGGGAAAGTTATATTCAAGCGCATAGCATCTGGGCAGCAACAGACCGAGCTCGGTAATTCCAGGTTTGACAAAGGATTGGAGCCAGCCGTGCACAAGGCCGGTGTCGATGTCCTCCTTGGAACAAATGGAGAGGTTAAGCTTGAGCGTCTTCACTCCATTGCCATTGTGGTTCTCAAGCACATGCCGGGCTTTGCTGAAAATATACTTGCCTCTATATATATTGACTTGGCAACAATGGTTGTCTGTGTGCGGCCAGGGCTTCCTGATTGAAGGACAGGTTGGGGTAGCACCTCCAGTATGATAGAAACTTCCGAGACACGCAGGCTGCGCGAGCCGCATCTCGCATTGTCATCACAGAGAGTATGTGCTGATGGACATCCTGCAATGCATGCATATGCAGCAGATAAGTACTACGTAGTAACCATGCATGCATGCATCTGTGTGCTGGTTACATATATACTAGCTCTTTTTTTTTGAGAATATATATACTAGCTAATTAATGAATGAGTACATGTATAGTATGTAGAGACGACACAATATGAGTATGTATCTCTGGAAGGTTGGCGATTTGAGTTCATTGGGAAGCAGCAGGAGTAGCCGCGAGCGCGCCGCCATTTGCTTCGTATGCTGCATGCAAGTAAGGTGCCATCTTTATGGATCGGATCGTCAAGCGTACGCACGTACGTGTTTATATGGAGTATGTATGAACACTCAGATCTATGAATATGCATATGTAGGCATGCTTGACGAACCGATCGATCGATGGCAATCAATAGGATACGATATACGAACGGGCTGAGGCGGCGGCCGCATCGTCGATCGGATCAGAGGCGAACTTACTTGTGGTGTTTGCGCGGCAGCGGTGCGGCTGCCAAGAGCACGGGGATAAGTAGTCGTCGTAGGCTTGGCTATCCTCCATGCTTTAATTTTTGCTTCTTCAATTCCTCCGATCAGCATGCAGTGGCAGCAGGCAGCCTCTCCTCAATAATCCTTCCTCCTTCCGTTTATTTGGTTGGGGATATCGTCGATTATGTCATAGACTCATAGTATATTTGTGTTGTATGTGGAGATCATGCCTGCCTCAACAGACATAACTGGGCCGACCAGCCCAATATAATGGCCCACTAGTAAAGTCCTCCACGACCGGAACATACCGGGCCGATCAGTGCAGACTGCATGCTTAGCTTAGCTGCACATAAATGACAAACAAATTGTTCTGAAAAAACATAAATGGAAAACAAACCACACCAGCCACCATCTGCAGTTTTTCAACTTTCAGGTAGCTGTCGCAAAGATTAATTTGCTCATATATCATATTCGAAATTATATTTTTTATAAAAATTGTTCTCAATTAATTGAGTATGCATACACACATATGACACATCTTAGCCAGTCGGCACAAGTTAACTAACAGAGCTTACGTGCCCTGCTAGTTTGGACATACACACACCATGCATGCATGTTGCATTACATTAGAGGACCCGAAGAATTCCAATGAAGGGACAAAAAGATAACATTATTAATTCGAGCGCTGCCTGGCTAGCTTGCGTATTTATTTAGATAGGTGCATGCATGCAGTTTGGTAATTTACATAGTATACTACTAGCCAACATGTCCAAAAAAAAAAAGATAATGTTCGTTGACGACATGAAGAAATCATCAACAATATCAATCATAGTGACGCCCGGGCGACCGGCACAGGGTGAGCACCGGGCACGTTGAGACCTGCAAGAGAGCAGTACGCACTGTACAAAGTTTTTGTTCTCAGCTAGATATATATAGCATAGACAGTGACCGTACCTGATTGATCATAGTATTGAATTTAGTTAAGAAAGACTCTAATTGATTAATAAATTATATGCGTGCAACTCATGTGATTGCATTGACCATCATGCATGCCCTAGGAAAAACGTGCTAGTAATAATATATATACATCTTCTAGCTAGCATGTTTAATTATTTTTCTTTTCTTTTTCTTGATAGTATATATGTACCTCATGAGATCAACATGTTAATAATTTAATTTGTACTATATATTGTTTCTGTAGCTACAATACCTTTTTTTTCTTTTTTTTCGCTGACAACATGTTGGTCGTTTAATTCGTACACTCAATGAGAGATCCAGAATGCCTTGGCAAATATGCATGTACAAGCTGCAGCCTGCAGTCGAGCTGTCCTACTCCATTGATCCTTCAAGATACATGGCAATGCAACCTCAATGGACCCCACAAGGGCCAAAGCCAAAAACCGATCGACAGGACCTGACCTTTGCTATTACCCACTAGAAGCATGAAATTAAATCTTTTACATTAGCGCTGGATTTTTTTTTTAGAAAAAAAACTTAGCCATTCTCTCAAAACATAAAACACCCGGTCATTGGTCCATTACTTAGAGCATGATGACAACTTGCATTGATATCGGACAGACGTTGTTCTTAATTGTGGATTGATCGGTCGAAGCCAAAGGCACTGAATGAATGATTGGGTGATTTTGTTTATCTGTATTTTTTAAAAGTTTTTTTTGTATTATATTGATCCGTAGTTGGCGCTGCATTGCATGCAAATAAGACCCTGTCGTGGGTCGCCGTTACATACTGGCTTGCCGGGATGAATGAATATATAATCAGAGAGATGATTGATGAAGATATGATTAATTAGCGCAATTAATCGACGAAAACCATGGCACATGTCGATGCAAGGTAATCTCGTGGATCATATCCACCAGACCACCACGCATGAACGGATACAGGCGGTGACGTGGCAGATCAAGCAGCTGCTGACTTGGACTCGAATTGTGGACAGCGCTGCTAGGCAAGAGACTCAATCAAGTGTAACAAATATACTTAGACAATTAATAACCACACGCCGAAGCTAGTACACTGTACGGCTAATGCGATTCACGTAATCGAAACAACATCATAATTATTGTACCGACACGTTGTACGACGCTCCACCGTTCATTGATACGTGCAGTGTTTTATATTTTGATGAGCTTTTTTTTTTAAAAAAAAAACACCGGGGGACAAAGGAAGGGTCCCTCACCTGAATGTTTTTACTATTGAGTGCTCTTCATTCGGTTCATTTTTTTTTCAGTTAGACATGTCCATGCATCCAAATTGAATCTTCAACGTATTAATAGTACTACGGTGCTTGCTTATTTAGCCAATCTATTTTATAGCATCTATGATCTTTGTTTGTTTTTCTTCCTTCATATTTTCATCTTTGATCTGTAAATTTGTTTTCTAGCAACTAGCAAGGTGGTAGTAGTAGTAGGCTGCATGCACCGTGCTAGAGTTGTTTTTTTACATACAAGTTGATTGCCATTGCAGATTCCCGTTGTGGTTGGAGTTTTGCCAAGCATGCATGCATGCATCGCTGTGGCGAGCTGAGCATCGGATCCGCACGGACTCCGTACCTCTTGTCAGAGCCCTGCCTTGTGGGGCCCACCCTGACAGCAGGCTCGGCTGGCAGTGGCAGCTTGTCAGTTTCTTCCTCTTCCTCATCAACATCACCGGAAGGGAAGGGAAGTCCGTCCATGTGGATGCTGTTGGAGTTGAACTATTCCAGACAAACACTTCCGTTCCTTCTCTTCTCTTGCCTTCCCCACCACCTCCCCTGCCCACCGCTATAATAGCCAGCCGGTCATCAGCCAAGCTTCCTCCCCTGTTCGTCATCAGCCTCCCTGCCTAGCAGCTAGCTCTTCCGCGCCCCAGCAGCCGTTTCCACAGACCCTTTTCAGCGCCACTGCCAGCCAGCGGAGGAGGACAGCAAGGGCGTCTTCTCTCTGCATTTCTTCTTCTGATCCAACTGATCGAGAGAGCTACCCACCTGTAAGCTCCAACTTCCGCGTTTCCCCCCTCCCCCCTCCCCCCCCCCCTGTTTCTGGTATGCAGCGATGTGATATGCTCCTTTTTTTTATCCATGTGTTGTTTGCTGTTTTGCTTCAGCCTACGCCTGAAATTTCGGCTTTTGCCTGAAATTTCCTTCTACAGTTGCTTCATTCTTTTCAGCAAATCTTGATTTTACCTCCTGAATTTGGAGTGGGGGAACTCTCTTCAGCCTTATATTCAGATTTTCAGCATAAGTTAAATCGGAGGCTGCTGAATGAGCTTCTTCAGAGCCTCCATTATTCCTGCATGCAAGGTTTTCTTTTTCTTTCTTATTTCCCTTTCCTCCACCCTAAGTTAAGATCTATTTCTTCCCTCTTTTTAGAGCCCTGGCTGGCCCGATTGCTGGAATGGAATATGCCCATGCGCAGCGCAGCCCCTCACATGTCGGGTTATGCTTTCTGAACGAATGACTGAATATTCAATGCCTATCTTTTCTGCAGCCCCCCTCGTGCCTGTTTGACATATATTCTATCCAGATCCCAAGGATGGTCTTACTTCTCTTTGACTTCTAGTTTTTTTTTTGGGTGGATTTCAGAAGATCTTTTCTACAACTAACCCCATTGATGATTGATTGATTGAGTCGTCCACCAATTTTCTGACCTGCTTTTGCATCAGAAAAATTTCTGATTTTCTTTCTTGGGGACTAACAAACTCACTGAGAACGAGTGGCTGTTCACCAGTCCTGGATTTGCATTTGGGCACTTTCTGTTTCTGCAGCCCATTATAATGTTTAGCTATTACGGATCAATGATGGTTTCAGATAAGAAATGGAATGTGAATGCATCACACGTCCTGACTGAAGTTGTGTAATGATTTGTGCTCTGTTAATTTCAGAAGTTCATGCAGTTGCAGAAGTGTCAGCATATCATATTTCACAAAAATGTTAGCATGTCATCTTTTCCATCCTGAGCTGTAACAATCTGATACAATTCTTCCACACAGGACAGTGAAACCACTTGATTGTGGGTAGAAGTTTCTTGAGGTCCATTCCAAAGGGGAGGTAAGCCAGGGGATGAGTACAACCAAGGTGAAGAGACGTGTGGGGAAGTATGAGCTTGGCCGGACCATAGGTGAAGGCACATTCGCAAAGGTCAGGTTCGCAAAGAACACCGAGACTGGCGAACCAGTAGCCATCAAGATCCTAGATAAGGAGAAGGTCCTCAAGCACAAGATGGTTGAGCAGGTCACTTTCAATTACACACTCTGTATTATTGCTGCATTTTGTAATGTTAGGTGATATCTCACATCTCGAAGATTGTGGCCCCTTCCTTCAGATTATGTCCCCCCTTCCTTGAATTAACAATTGTTAACAAATGCAGATTAAGCGAGAAATTTCGACGATGAAGTTGATTAAGCATCCTAATGTTGTTCGCATACATGAGGTACCTTTTTTTATCTTCTAGTTCATATTATAAAGTTGTTGGTCAGAAAAGAACCAAATGAGATATTCCTAAAAGAAAGAATGATTTGGCACACCTATTTTCTTTTCACTGGGAGCAGGCAATTGCTTATCTTTGGCAAATCAATGTTTTCCTTGATCTTTAGGTGATGGGAAGTAAAACAAAGATCTACATCGTGTTAGAATATGCTACTGGGGGCGAGCTCTTTGACACAATTGTAAGTGATATGGGCATCCATTCCTGTTTATGCAGTTTCTGCAGTACCCACTGCCTTACTGTTACACGGTCCACAAACTTCCAATTTTCACTGACAAATTTTTCATTAATGTTAAACTTTTTTTGTTTCCTCATCATAAAGGTTAACCATGGTCGAATGAGGGAAGATGAGGCAAGGAGGTATTTCCAACAATTAATCAATGCAGTCGATTATTGTCATAGCAGGGGTGTGTACCATCGCGATCTAAAAGTAAGCTCATTTTCTTCATGTGCTTTCTTCTGTAATTAAGACCTCTATTTAGAATCTAAACAATGACACTTGCAGCCTGAAAATCTGCTTCTTGATTCATATGGAAACCTGAAGGTCTCTGACTTTGGGCTTAGCGCGCTATCTCAGCAAATCAAGGTAATCACTTCTTGCCTATATGCATCTAAAGAACCAACAAGCACTTGAGTACGAGAGGGTAAAGCTTCACACTTTCTTTGCACAGCAACAAATAGTCATAGCCGTTTATTTTTGAAAATTGTCGGACACCGCAACATGTTTTTAAGCATGTTTTTTTCTCTCTTTCTATCTTGTTCAGGATGATGGGTTGTTGCACACAACTTGTGGGACTCCAAACTATGTTGCACCAGAGGTAATACCAGAAAACTATACTAACTGAACCGATAATGCATGCTATGGAAATTACATTTCATTAGGAACACAATGGCTTAACTTTTTCTACCAACTTTGTTATAGGTCCTTGAAGATCAAGGGTATGATGGTGCAATGGCTGATTTGTGGTCATGTGGAATTATCCTGTTTGTTCTGCTAGCAGGGTATTTGCCTTTTGAGGACTCTAATCTTATGACGTTGTATAAGAAAGTGAGCATTGCACGGCTTTTAGATTACTGCAGCAAGCCTTTCTTATTCATGCTCATTTGACTTCACCTTCTGTTCCTGGCAGATAGCAAATGCAGAATTTACATTTCCACCATGGACGTCATTTCCTGCCAAGAGGTTGTTAACAAGAATCCTTGACCCAAATCCAATGACGGTATGCCAGAGCACAAAAGCTGCTTGAAAATAAAAATGCTAGCAAAATGATCTTAAGCTAATGGGAATAGAACAGATCTGTACTCACCAAACAATGTATCCTTCAGTAGGCTCACAGCTCACACCTGATGCCACTGATATCCAATAACCAAATGATAAATGATATTTTGTCATGTAATTCAGGCTGACACGATTTTTAGAAGATCCTAATGTACTTATTACTGGTACTCACATAGTCACTATCCGATATTTTTTAGAAAGGAAATCTTAATTCATTTTTTCTTTTAGAAAAAGGTATGGGAAATCCATATTTCAAAATGAAACCCTTTGTTTGAGTAAAGAGTTGCAACTTGCAGTCAAAAAGGAAGATTTCAAATTGAATTGTTGTTCGGGTGTGCCTTTTCTGGTTTCAAAATGAATGAACCTTCATAATTCTCAGTTCTCACTTTTCTGCATAATAAGAGGCTCATGTTTTGTTAAACCATGGCAGAGAATAACAATCGCTGAAATATTAGAGGATGAGTGGTTCAAAAAGGGCTACAAGCGCCCAGAATTTGATGAAAAATATGACACCACATTAGACGATGTGGATGCTGTCTTCAATGATTCAGAAGTGAGTAGTGCCATTTATATATTTGTCTCATGCAATTGTCACATATTCTACTTACCAATTACTTTTACTAATGTTTTTTTTGCCATTATTCAGGAGCACCACGTGACAGAAAAGAGAGAAGAAGAACCAGTAGCTCTAAATGCATTTGAACTGATTTCAATGTCTGAAGGCCTAAATCTTGGAAACTTGTTCGACGCAGAGCAGGTACAGGATATTCCCGACTCCTCTGTAGTAAACTAGAACATTAAAAATGCATTGCGTGATAGTTTAAATCATCATGATTTTCCAAAATTGCCTCATGATTGTGACATGCACTTGAATTTTGTTTGGAAGACCTAGTGAAGATCAAGTCTGTTAGTCTATTTGGTAGTTTACACAATAATAATGCATTTTACAAGCTAACACTCCTATATAGAACACCTGTTTAGGAAATTTTACATTTTTTTTGCAATTTAGGGCTTCTTGTAATATCATTCCTCTATACTTTCTACATATATTTGTAATCGCTTGTATTTTCAGGAATTCAAAAGAGAAACAAGGTTCACCTCAAAATGTCCCCCCAAGGAAATTGTCCGCAAGATTGAGGAAGCTGCAAAACCTCTAGGATTCGATGTTCAGAAGAAAAATTACAAGGTTCCTCCCTGGAACTCTATAATAAACTGATTACCTGAATATTTTCCGCAAGTTTTTTTAACTTATTATTATTGATAATGTATGCAAATTTTAAATAGACCATTCTGCATGCTGATATTATCTTTTATTGTGTGAACAGTTGAGGCTCGAAAAGGTGAAAGCGGGGAGGAAAGGAAACCTCAACGTTGCTACTCAGGTAATGTGAGAAACAAAAAATCCTGAACTGCAGTATTGTTTTAGGTAAAGTTCGTCTACTAACATTCAATATGTATTTTGCTTCAGATACTGCAAGTTGCACCCTCTCTTCATATGGTAGAAGTCCGAAAAGCAAAAGGCGACACTCTGGAATTTCATAAGGTAACTACCATGCACTCAAAACTCATGCTAGGAGAAGTAGATCCTATCCATGGGTTCTTCAATCACCAGTATTTTTGGATTCACTAACTTAGTGAGATCCATAATTTCTTCAACAACATATAGTACTTAAATGTGTAAACCGCAATTTCCTGCAGTTCTTCAAGAACCTTTCCAAGACCTTGAAGGACGTTGTCTGGAAATGTGAAGATCAGCAAATGCATTCTGCTGCTTAGCAGAACCTTTAGGCAAGGAAGGATGGCAAACTATTTGCGTCTCATTCTTCCAAAACGATTCCTTTTTCATAGTCTGGATCAGAAAATCTGTTCTCTTCATTCTATTTGTACTGTTGGGTGGCCCGCCAAAATGTGCTGGTCCTCTGCCATTGTTGTAAATGATGCATTTTGAGAGGTCACGTTGCTTATTGTAGACTCTAGTTGGAGTGAAGCTTTCAGTGGATTTTGTAGGTATGTGAGCTTTGTAAATCCATGTATGCCTATGAATCATGTTGAAACAGTGTGCGCAAAATCTGTGAAATGAGGCTAGGTATGGTCTTGCTTGCAGTGTTGCCCCATTTTCTAGTACTGATCGAATTGAAAAGCTTAAGTGGGTTCTTAATGGTTTCAAGAAAAAGCTGGCAAGTTAATTGAGAACCCATACGGTCCCCGCTTAAACTTTTTTTTTTTTTTTACATTTGCACAGTGAGTGTTGTTACATTTGTCTCAGCTGTCAGCTAGAAACGAAGGTGACAGAGTGAGTTTCAGAGGATTGTACAGGAGGGGCAGATGGTCTTCTCATGAGCTGAGTCACTCCCATGGTCTTCCAGCTCCTGGTTCCTTCGCCTGCAGAAAGACGCAAGAACCATACAAATAACTGCCATGTCGAGCCTAATCGATCAATTGAGCAGACACGTATCGATTGAATACCTAGATTGATTTACCAATCAAAGATGAATCTTTATGCTAATCTACGAGAGAATGATGCGAGGGACGGGAATGCATCGCAAGAAAGCAAATCAACAATGCAATACAATGGTTTTAATTCGGATGATGATAGACGACTCACTTGGCCAGCATGACCTTGGCGAACTCGTTGTAGTTGATCTGGCCATCGCCGTCGGCGTCGGCCTCGCGGAGCATCTCGGCGAGCTCCTCGTCGGAGAGGCGCTCGCCAAGGTTCTGGAGGACGTGGCGGAGCTCGTCGCGGGAGATGAAGCCGTTCTGGTCCTGGTCGAAGACGCGGAAGGCCTCGCGGAGCTCATCGTCGTCGGCGCCGTTGGCCTCCCGCATCTGCCGCGCGAGGAGCGTCAGAAACTCCTCGAAGTCGATGGCGCCGCTGCCGTCGGCGTCCACCTCGTTCACCATCTCCTGCAGCTCCTCCTCCGTCGGGCTCTGCCCCAGCGAACCCATCACCGTCCCCAGCTCCTTGGTCGTGATCGTCCCTGCAGCATGCCATTAATTTCATGATTTGTCTGTCTCTCGATTTCTCGATGAATACTGCAAATCCAATGCATACCGTCGCCATCTTTGTCGAAGAGGCTGAAGGCCTCCCGGAACTCCTCGATCTGCTGCTTGGACAGCTGCTGCTCCACCTCGTCCATTCTTTTCTAATCTTGATCGATTCAATCGGCTGCTGATTTGTTGTGATCTCTTAATTCCGTTGGAGACACCGCATGATCGATGAACACGTTAGATGTCTTCAATCTCAGAACCACAACCGACTATCGATTGCAGACTAATTTCTGTTGATCGCGGATATAGATCGTGAGTTCCCCTGTCGAGTTTGTGCATGTTTGTCTCTGTTCTTCTGCTCTTTGCGTTTGCTAAAATAAGGCGCCTGGGCGAATTATATACCTGCTACCAATACTTGATTATTTTTATTTTATCCTGTCAACTTTTAAAAGATTGATCCTCATTATTTTTCTAGATATAGTTCGAAATCATAAAAACCATACGGCATACGTACACTTTTGTCTGGGAACCAAATGCTTTAAACGCCTTATAAATTTCTGAGATTCTATAAATATATTCTTGTAGTGACTTTACTTTTAAAATGTTTAGCTTCGAAACTTAAAAGTCATGCGTATAGCTTTGTCTAAAAAAAATATTTTCATCTTATAGATTTTGGAGATTTAAATAAATAAAATTTAATAGAAAATAGTGGTAAAATGGAGCATACAGTCTTTGCATTCCTGATAAAAAATTTCTCCAATATTCTTATATATGCTCTGCATGAATCATTTTGAAGAACGAATATGTGCCTACCTGCTATTTTAACACAGTAGTCTGCAAGTGAGGAGGTACGCAGCAGCATAAAGAATTTTCCAAAACGAACAATTCAGATTCCTACTTTCACAAACATTTCTCTGGAATAGCATCTAACAAATCTAAGCATGCGTCATGACAACCAACTGATTTATGATGAGCCAACATTCACCTGAAGTATCAGGGTGTAACATTTCAATACAGGAGACTACTTAGCAAAAAAAAAATGTGCATATTAAATCCTATCTATATATCATATAATGTAAGCCAATCAAAATTTCTCGTCATGCTCCAAAACAGCTTCATGGCGCTCAACACAGATCACAGCTAAACAGGGATACACGCTACTGGATTGCTTGGTGCTACCAAAAACATTTATGGCTCAGCAGATGCCATGGCTGCATCAGTGTTGCCAGGAATAGTAGTACCAATATTGCTGGGCATCAACACATTGAAGCCATCGACTGCTGTTGATATGATCATTGAGGGTATCTGTGGGTGCCAATGCAGTTCTTTCAAATCCCTCTGGCCCTGCTCACACAAATAGTCAATGTCATGTATCACTCTTAAAAAGCATAAAACTGTGCAAGAAAAGTCACCAAAGATGAGGCTATACATCGGTTAATCTCTAATGTCATCATGATAGAATAAGAGGGCAATCAATAATAGTACCTGATGAATAAAAAGAAGTTGTGGGGGTAAATCTTCAGGTGCATTCGCCTGCTCTTTCATCTTCTCCCTGAACTCGGCCTCCTCTTCTGCATCTTTTTCTAATGAAAGGTCCCAAATTCTAAATGCAGACAATCCGTGAGAAGTGTCAACAAATACTGGGTAAAACATTTTGGGAGACCTGTCCATCTAAAACATGAATGAGAGGAAGGAGGGAGTATTACGTGAGTTGATGATCTTCAGACGTTACGGCTAACGATGATGCTTCATGTGGACTCCACTCAATAGAAGTGATTGCTTTCTTGTGGTACTTAAAATTGGCTGCCAATGGGTCCTACCCAGTACAATAGAGAGCATAAGGAAAAGATTCACAGACAACAGTAATAAAGAAGTACAAAACCATAATTACTATAATCGGTATGAAAAGCCAATATGACAAGGGTACTACCACGGCAGTCAGCTGCAACGATTTGTGCACAGTGCACTGGTTACATACTAGCAATAATGAAACAATATCTAACGTAGGCTATCTAATTCAATAATAAGTGGCAAAATCATAAATTATATTTTTTCCATGAGATGGTTTACTCCTTTCTTAATATTTTCAGAACACCCATTCATGCGTAATTTTCTTCCAACATATTGCATAGAGGAAACAGAACCTCAACTTAAAGCAAATTACAGAAACATAAATTGAGGGAAAGTTAAGTTGACTACATCGGAAATTCACAAGCTCAGAAATTGGGATATATCAGAAGGAAATACCTCAATTGATCTAAGATCATGAACTGAGAAACTGCCATCATCAGACCCTGAAGCTATCATGTTGCTAGCAAACCTGATATTGGAAGTCAAAATGTGTGCAAAATATTACGAAGCAGAAGTTACAGTACTCGTAAAATCAAGAGTTTTCCACTGGATATACCTATTCCATGAGATAACATTCACATCATCTTTATGAGCGTTGATAGAAATACAAGGTTTCTTCCCCTTACGTATATCCCAAATCGCTATCGTACCATCCACAGAACAAGAGGCAAATACATCGGCTTCCATGGGACTCCACTGCAAGGATATAGTTATAATAGCTGGACAATAACATTCAAGGAAACATAATAGTATTAGTAGGCATATGATACATCCTTCACTGGCATACCTGTAGATCTTCAACACTCGCAGAATGTCCAACAAATGGATTTGCATCTACGTTCCAGCTGTTTGGAGTCGGCTCCCACAGGTGAATGCATTTATTGCAGTCACCTGCAAAGAAAAGCATAAAATTATTCTATCAAAATTTCTATATACCAAATTTAAGTGGTATATATGATTTATGATTCATGAAAATGGAATAGAGGGGACCACATGATGCATTAAGTTCTCAAATGTGGAAACACTTTAACATCATAGCAATATGACAAATATTGTGAAATGGAAAAGATTAGGTGCACACCAGAAACCAGTCTTCCAGTTACAAGTGGACTCCAGTCAATTGCATATCCCTCCTTTTGATGGCCACTGAATACTTTCACAGGTAAGTGTTTGTGGATTATGTCGTCTTCTTTGGGTGCAGGTGTCGCTGACCCTGACTCTGCTAAGGAATTAAGGAAGGAGCTCAAGTCCCACACCTGCATATTTAGCAAGCAGGCAACAGTTAGCAATGCAGAATGCACAAAGAAGTCAACATGGTGCATTCTGTTACTGGACAAAGGATTTTCACAAGGAAATGCAATGCTTATAGAATTAATTTACAGGTTTAGGGAGCCAACAATCACTAGCATTATTAACAAAAAAATGAAATGGGAGGTAGGGCCCGAATTACCTGAACATGACCAGTATCTCCCCACGTAGCACATATATGTGGTTTTTGAGTCATTGAGCGTATCCGGTTTACACACCCCGCGTGAGCCACCTTTTTCATCTGGCACATTAAATATAGCAACAGAACACATCAGAAAGTATAGATACCTTTCTGGATGCTGAAAAAGCTTGATTTTTTTTTTTTTGTCTAGAGTTGTTATCTTGATTTAAGAAACATACATGTAGGATGGGCTTTGTATCCTCATTGATTTCTTCATCTTCTTCATCACTGCTGCTGTCATTATCCATATCAGTGTCACCATCAACTGCTGAAGCTGGTATAGGCTCCCGCTTCTTCCCACTTATGTTAGAAAGCTTGAAAACTCCAATATAATTCCATGAAGCCTTCTCAGCCTGACGAATATGAGTTTAGCTCAAATGTGAAAACTCAGAGAGAAACTTGGTAACAGTGACGAAACAATTATTTGCATTTTGACCAATCTTATGTTTAAGGTGAAATGTCAAGAGTTAGATCACTCAATTCAGCAAAGTTGCTGAATTTGCACTTATAATAATCATTTAATGATCAAAATTCACTCAAACAATTTCTAGGAATATTCATGTGCAAATTATAATTTAGAAACTAAAAAAAACTATGTGGTAGGTGTGAATTCAGGACTTGCTAGTAGCAATGTCTAGGATTTGAAGGCATAAAGAGTAATGCAACCTGTGTTCCAGCAACACCGTAGAATGTATGGGGGAACTCTGATCGGACGAGTCCAAGTTGATCACGCACAACATCAAAACTGCAATGGAAGTTTATTCATTGAGGTAGAATCACATATCGGCCTTATTTTAGCACCCAAATAAAAAAAAAACTATGCCTTTGTGGGGAAATATTACCTCAAGCAGGACCAGCCAATGCTGAACCCTCGCAAATAATTGTAAGCCTCAGGATCAAATTGGAGCTCCTCCCCATCTTCCAGTGCATCTACACCTGGTTGCCAGACCTAAAACGAAGCACCAATAGTTGAGCATATAGCTAGCAAATTGAAACAATATGCATCGTCTTAAACAAAAGGGAACAAATTTTGAAGCAGAAAGGTGAAACATCTAGGCATAACTTTGCGAGCAAACATCACTATTCCTGCTGCGTGGAAAAAAAAATAGCACAGGATATTTGTCCCTCACCTTGGCCGGACCAGAGGCAACCACAGGATTGGAAGACGAAGAAGCTTCAACTTTCTTCAGCCCAGCAATACAGCAGAATTAGGCATGTGAGAAAAGAACATACTGAGACGACTGATGAAACACCTATCAATCAGGGCTCCAGAAACAGTATCTATTATGGTACCTTGGTCTTGTTGGATTTGGCCTTCCTGGCCTTCTTGATGTTGCGAGGCATGAGTGAACCAACTTGTACAGAATAGGGAGCCGCAGAGGTGACCGCTGGCGCGCGGCCGGAGCTGCGACTGCGAGGGGCGGGGAGTGGGAGGGGGACGGCGGAGTGGCGGTGGCCGGGGACTCTGGGTATACAACGAACGGGTATTGGCGGCGGCCGTTCTTCCTAGCGCCAAGGGTTTCGGCAGCCAAGCTTGCTTGGTCCTGCGTTACCAATATTGGGCTGGGCCGAGAGGATCAAGGCGGGCCATGGAATTATTTTGGGAGCATTCATTTCAGCCCATAAAGAAAGGGTGCTAGATTTCCATTCCTGAAAAAAAAAAAAGGCTCCTCCTAATATATGCACATTTTCTGGCGTGAGGAGAGTTACAAATGTTTGTTTTGCTGTGTTGTGTGCCATGGATTCAAAATACCAAGTACTACTCTCCTCTAAACCACGTCATGCTTTTGATATTCTTTTTTTTTTACTTAATGGTTTTGAGATTCTTGCTTTTGTATGTGAGGATTCCTTTCCCCTGGAGAATAAGCATAAAAGCAGACAGAGTAATCCATTCCACACGTAGTCACGATGGTTACAGATTCATTTGAATATATGAGACACGATGGTTGTCTGTGTTCATATACATATCCACACGTAATAATAACGTAATTAAGGCACAAATCTCAGACAATAATCACAGCGCGGTGATGGTCCTGAATTCCCCTGGTGCCAGGGGCTGGCAGAGGAAGGGCGCGTCGGCGTTGGCGTCGCTGCAGTAGAGGCAGGGGTGCTGCTGGAACCCTTTCTCAGCCAGCACCTTCCTCGCCTGCCTCACCACCTCCCGGTTGCTCAGCGCCACCGCCGCCTCCGGTTGCGCCGCCGCAAGCACGGCCTGCACCGCGCTGCTGAACGCGCCGCACGCCTTGCCGTTGCCGTCCTCCCCGGCAGGCACGTCCGCCGACGTCTCGTCCGTCTGGCACCCGCTCAGCAGCACGCCGCCGTCGTCGTGGAACCGCTGCTCCTCCTGCTGGTGGTGGCCGTGGAACTTGGCGCTGGCGTCGTCGCCAAAGAGCGCCAGGAGGTGCTCGGCCACGTGGTGCGACGCGTCCACGCCCGAGGTGGCGGACAGGTGGCCCACCACGGCGCCATATGGCAGGAAGCGCCCACGGACGCTGCGGCTGTTGATGTCGTCGGCGACGGAGGGGCCGATCTGCTCCTTCTCCTGGTCGATGAGTCCGCCGCTGTGGCACGAGTCGGAGATCATCGTGAAGGTCGCGCCCTGCGGCACACGGTCCACCACCTCCCGAAAATCCACGTCTGCAACCAACATTTATATATTTATATATATACAAATCGATGACGGAGAGCTAGCACGATCGACGACGAACGAACCAGTGATGAGGTTGAAGTCGCAGGGCACGATGGCCTCGTCGACGCCGTGGCCATGGCCGTGGCGGCGGGGGACGAGGGTGCCGTGGCCGCTGTAGTGGAAGAAGAGGACGTCACCGGGCGCGGCGCGGGACACCATGTCGGCGAGGGCGCGCTTGATGTTGGCGCCGGTGGGGAGCACCACGCCGCCGGAGGACGGGCCGTCGTCGGTGAGCACGGTGATGTCGGTGGGCGCGAAGGCGAAGCGGGCGACGAGGGTGTCGCGCATGGCGAGGACGTCGTTGATGCAGCCTCGCAGCTCGTAGCGCGTGCCGCCGTAGTTGCAGCCCACCAACGTGGCAAGCATCTTCTTCTGGTTGGTCCTCGTCGTCGTCCCCTCCATTGATTTCTCTGCTTCCCCTAGCTAGCCTGACAACGCAACCTCGTCTGCCACGAATGGAATGATTGCTTGCAGCTCTGGTGCGCTTGGATCAGTGGGTGATGTATGGTGAGTGAAGAGATAAGCAGGTAAGCCTAGATCGTATGCTCGTTATATATAGACATCTCGATGGACCAGTTTGTACTAGTATTAATTTAATATGTAATATAATTACAATAGGGAGTTAGTTTCGAGTAATTAGAGGTGGTCTGTTTGCTTGGCTTGTGGGTGCAAGAAACATATGATGGGCTTTTTGCGTTTTGAGTAAAGCAAGCTACTAGAGTTAGTATATGTATCTATCTGTGTCATAGATCGAAACGAAGCAAAGCAACAATAGTTCATATCGTCTGCGGTTTGTTGAAATAAACCTGGTCGGCTTAGAGTCCAGACAAGCCGTCACGCATTTGTAGAATTAAAAGTAGTAGCAAGAATGTACAAGAAGTAACTCCATCGCCCTATATATCAAGCTTTACCTAAAACGTCATCAGCGATACAATAAGCTGCGCTATATATCATTCATATAGGTGGGAGATGCGAAGAGACTCCATACATAGAGCGTACTGAACCCTGATGCCGTGCAAGAAACGTTCAAGCCATTTGCGCTGACTGTAGCCTTCAAAGTGAGCCCTACCTTTAATTCTGCCATGTTTACTAGTTGCGCAAGTTTGCACAAAAATTTCACACTGACATGTTAATATTCTCCACGTTTTGCTTTTAATTTCACAAGCAATGGTTGTGGGACAACCCGTTAAAGTTTTCCAACCTAAGACATTTACGGTTAACCATGACCATGAATGCCAAAGGTGACGATAAGATTGTTTATTCCGTCTCGGTTAGAAGAGTCACGCCATTTATCGAAAAGTTGGAGGTCCATGTAAGTGATCGATATTGTACTTTTTTATGTTTTCTATTTTCTACTACATCCTCAATTTAATTTGAGCTACTTTACTAGGATTATTAGTTTTATCCTAGTTCAAATTTGAAGTGATCTCTACTTAATGTTATCTTTAATTTCTAAGGGTTTTTATAGTGGCACTATGCATCTTCTACTTCACTTTTCTATTGCTCCTGACATGTACCTTTGCCTGCTTGTTTACGTCTGCAGTTTGTTACCTTTGGTTCATGGTTTGCAGAAGTGGGTCCATGTAGGAAAGACCTTGGGAAATGTAAATATAATTATTTGAAAAACATATGGATCATAGGGTTCAATGCGGCAAGAGGACAGGTCGAATTTCTTTTACATGCTGTTGAAAATGCGCCTGCTCTAGAGGTTGTTTTAGTGGAAATAAGTAAGTATACATCTCGTGATCCTTTGGCAACATGTGGACATGTGGATCACCGATCGAGACAGCTAAGCAGATTGCTACAACTAGCCTATGTCCAACACTGCCGCATAATGTCACCTTTGATGTCAAAGAGTAAAAACTTTCATTGTAAATTTTCTCTTCGCACTATTATTGTTATTTTGTGTGATGTTAGCATCGAGCAATGACACACACTGTTGTCATTTTAGTTAGTTGTTCATATGAGGGTTAACATTTTTCAACACCCAAATAGACAAGTTTGATTTTCATCGGCACAACATGTTTCTTGAGCAACGTACGTTTTGCAGATTGTTTCGAACCAAAAGTAACAATGTGTTTATATATGTTGCTAGTAGGACACTAATGTTGCGGATGTCTTGAGGGCAGGTCATGGGCTGATTGAGGCACCAGAGTGCTCTCTCGCTTATGCCTTTTTTCTGCGAATTTGCATATTAGGATGTGAGCAAGAATTAATTTAATCATGGCTAGATAGGTAGGTCAACGCCATGTCTGCATGTATACAAAAGGTGGAGCGGTTCATGTGTGGAGACAATTATAATAGTCATTCCTATATTTAACTACTTTTACTATAACAAATATTGTACTATAGTGGATGTTAATGTGCACAATGATTGATGTTATTGGTATGGGAACACCTGACATCAAATTAATGTCATGAAAGCTATAAGGGGAAGATTATTCTTTGGTCAGTTTGTGGTCGTACTGCATATTGTCTGCTTCACTTATCAACTACTGACATGCACCTTTGCCTTGTTTATGCATGTAGTTTGTTAGCTTTGGTTTATGGTTCTCAGAAGTAGGTCCATGTAGGAAAGACCTTGGACAATGTAAATATAATTATTTGAAAGACATATGGATCACGGGATTCAATGCGGCAAGAGGACAAGTCATTTTTTTTTACAAATTGTTGAAAATGCGCTTGCGCTAGAGGTTGTTTTAGTAGAAATAAGTAAATATCTACCTTGTCATTCTTTGTCATCACATGGATCACCGATCGAGGCAGCTAAGCAGATTGCTATAACTTGCTTATGTAAAACACTCCTGCAGAATGTCACATTTGATGTTAAAGAGTGAAAATTTTCATTGTGAACTTTCTCTTTGCAATAATGTTGTTATTTCTTGGTTGAGGTTAGTGTGGGTTGCTGTTATATATTTTATCTGTTCATGTAATGATTAATTTTTCTCAATGCCCAAACACATATGTTTGACAATTCACTTTTTAATGGATGAAATGACTAGAATGTCCTTATGAAACTATCTCTAAGTATATCTGTATGGAGACAGTGGTTGGTGTTTTACTCTTATTTTGGAAACAGTGAGGTTGTTAATAATCTACACAGTATGATCAATCAACGCAAACAACTCTGCTCTGTCTTGGTCTGGTTGCTCCCCCAATCTTGTTCTTCTCTAAACCCGTATGTTTGAACCTAGATTGCTCAAAATTCAAACATAAACTCCATCCAATGTTTATACATAAGTTGTATTCCAAAGATAGGGCCTAAACATTGCTGCCCTAAGCAAAAGATCAAAGGATTCTATCGAAAATATTCAATGTATGCTTGGAACTTTCTAGAAGGCCGTGGAAGATACGAGAACTTTACTATGCATGAGGATAACGATCATGACAAAGTAAAAAACTTGTAGAATATTAGAGAGTTTGCATGAGTCTTAGTTGCCTTGCATCGTGCCAAGTATAAAAAACTCTAGATTTTGATATGTTTGGTAATATATATAGAAATATCAATGAAGTATATAAGCATATAAAAAAGTTCTAGAGTTAGATATTTTTTTGTAGAGAAGAGTGTAGAAGGTGGACACATGGTATCAATACATGAGGCATGGTCTCCTATAATTAGGGGTGCCCTCTATATCCTCATATACACCATGACATATGAGTGATAGGTGAGGATATGACAAGGTTGCCATGTAGTGTAACGGTGTCATGCTAGGATAGCCACATAAAGAGTAAAGAGTGTTCTCGTGTTGTCAAACTAGTGAATATAGGTTTAAGTTCTTTTATAAATAGTTGGTCTCTCATATTTTTATAAATAGTTGGTCTCTGATATTGGTGCTAGGTAAAGGTCTCCATAAGGAAAGTAATGTGTGTAAGGTTTCAAAGAAGAAATCGGTATCAAGGCTAGTTGTGCCGATTTCTTAATAGACTACATGATATCGTGTCCTGATAACATGACTGGAAAAAACATCCAACATCAAGTTTCAGGATTGCCGATTTAATTTGAATTTGAGTTTGAACAACTAAAACAAAGTTTATGTCATTCTCATCTATACCAATGTGTTCCCTACACATAGAACATTCTATCTTGCTAGATAACCATGATACTTGTTATACAATTTCTATCACAAATCTCCCTTAAAGTTAGCCAAAACCCACTGTATTCAGGAAAATTTGGTTGTATACTAACTTGGATGGAGAGCGAAGGTGGCTGCGAGTTCGCTGGGGTCGACGAACTTGGGGACGCAGTCGAGCACCGCCCACTTGGATGGAGAGCGCGACGTGGAGGCGCCAGCGAAGGAGAACGCCATGGGAAGGGCGTGCGGCCGCGACCCCGTGGTGCCGACGAGGCTGGACGTGCGGGCGGGCGGGCACGATGCAGAGGCGCCATCGACGGTGGAAGCCATGGCGAGGGCGGGCTAGCGCGATGCGGTGGCGCCGGCGACGGTGGGGCGGGCGGTCGAGGGCGACGCGGCGGCACCGGCGACGGTCGACGCTACGGGGAGAGCGGGTGAGCCCGAAGCGGCGGCTCCGGTGGGCCCCATGAGAGGGAGGAAGGGGGGTTTGGTTCAGAGAGGCGGGGAGGGGAATGGCGTGCCGTGCGTGTGCCTGCTGGCCGGCCGGTACAGGAAGATTTTGAAATCGAGACAGCTGGATCCTGGAAACACAGAGCCACGCTGGCAGTGCCTGAACAAACTCGAGCCACGTCAGGCAGGCTCACGCCCGGCCCGGCGTGGCCGTCACGTCTCCTCAGCCCGTGAAATACAGGGAGCAAGGCCTGCTCGGCCAATGGGCCTGGCCGCACAGCAAGGCCGCCGGCCTCCTCGGGCTCCCGCACAACAATCCAAGTTGTCGACACAAAATAGTCTTTGTGACTTGCCACCACCTATGTTGACCTAAATTCGATGAAACAGATAAAACTGAGTTCATTTTGGTATGCAATAATTATGTACATGTGGAAAGTGTTATATGTTTATATGTGGAGTAGGAACTTACTGTAACACCCCTGGTGTTAATTAACACTAAACAAACGTTTAAGCTAAGCTAAGCATGATTCAAAAGCCAAATCAAAGAAAATGAGGAAATTCATCCAAAATTGAGTCAAAAACCATTAAATGAAGCAATAAAGAAAACTTTGAAAACTTCCTAAGAACTTGAAAAAGTGCAAAGGTGAAAGTTGGAGAAGAAGTCAAACCAAGAAACTTCCTTGTTCAAACCATAGTCTAAAACTACTTGGAAGCATCTCAAAATTCAAACCCTAAACTAGGAATTTGAAATTTTCAAATTCAAATTCAAAGCTGAAATGGAATCTTAGCCAAATCTCAAGATTTTACCACAGAACATCAAAATCTCCAAAAAGCAAAGTTGTTCTTCATCACATTTTTGATCTTTGCCTCTTTGGGCACTTTGGCCAATTTTGCCATTTAGCCCCTCGAATTTCAGAAATTCAGTTCAAACAGGGATTTACCCCTTTTTGAATTACAGCCAAGATTTCAACTTTTTCTTAAAATCTCCAGTGTAGGAACGTGTCTCATGAAATTCTAAACAACTTTCATGTTGGAAGATTTTCGAGTCATGTTCACAATTTTGAAATTAGAGCCATGCCAATCAGTTGACCTTTGCACCGCTCACGGCGCGCTCACGGGTTGCCAGCGCCGCGCCCACGCGTGCCGCGCTCGCCGCCGGCAAGCGCCTGCCGCCGTCCGGCCTCGACTGAGCCGACAAGTGACATGGCCGGGTGTCCCCGCACGCGGTGCATGCCTCTGGCAAGGTCTCATAGCCGGAGACGCACTGTAGCGCTGACTCCACGCTCGCCGTCGCGTCGCCGCCGCGGACCGCCGGATTTTGCCGTCGCCGCCGTTGCCCGCCGGTCCAAAGCGCGACTTTTGTGCCCCTGCGTGCTCCTTTTCCTCGCCCTGTCGCTTCTCGCCTCGCCCACGCGCATCTGCCGCCTGCAGCACGCCTGCGCGCGCGCGTTGACGCCGCGCACGGCGCCAACACGGCCGCGGCAAGCCGCTGTCGCCGCGAGACGTCACCATGCTGCCCCGGTCTCCATCTAGTGATTCCCGAGCACCCTTCCACTCCCCTCTCGCTTCTACTTAAGGCCCCCAAACAGCTCCCCCTTCTCTTCCGCGCCGAAATCGCTCGCCGGAGTTTGCCGAGCCGCCGCCGAGCTCGCTCACGCGGCCAGCCTTCTCCGTTGCTCCTCCGGCCAAACCGAGGCGCGCAATAGCTTCCCCATCACCCACTGCCACTCTCCGACCACACCCCAACTCGTTTCCGCCACCACAGCCGCCGGCGCAGCTCGCCGGAGAAGCTCGAGCTTTCCGTCGCCGCCCGCGCACGTGGACAGCTCGCTCCGCTCCTCCTCCGGCTGAACCGAGGGCACCAACAGCTTCGCCGTGCCGCACTGGTGCTCATCGACCCCTTCCCCGACCTTCTCCGACCCCGACGTCGCCGGTCGCCGCTCGCCGGAGTTGCCGAGCCGCCACCGTCGTCGCCGAGCACGTTCCCGGCCATCCCCGCCGTCGACTTCTAGCATAAAAGGACCACGGTGAGCCTCTCTACGCGTAGCGCCACTCACCGAGGCCGGAGACCCCGGCTCGCCGCCGGCGTACGAACGCCGACGAGCTCGGGGACCTCCCTGTGTCTTCTACCTTTTTCTAGCAAAGGCCCATCACAACAACTCCTCCTCGGCACCCATCCCGCTCGAGAGGTGTACGACCACCCTCGAGCAGGGATGCCCGTGGCGATCGAGGCTCAGCGAGCTCGAGGGGAACGTCCACCCTCGATCGGGTGATTTCCGTCACGTTCGAGCCCAGCCAAGCTCGAGGGGAACGTCCACCCTCGAGCGGGTGATTTCCGTCACGTTCGAGCCCAGCCAAGCTCGAGGGGGACGATCACCGGGCGTTTTCCGTCTCGCGGAGGGAGCCGACTGTAAGATTCCAGGGACCCTTTTTTTTTAAGGATTCAAATCTTCTAGGGTTCACGGCGTAAATAGATTCTATCCTTTGAGCACTTTTCACTGCAACTTCAAAAATTCGTAGAAAATCGTAGAAAAATCAGAAAAATGCCAAACCAATTTTTTAGTGACCAGTGAATCTAGAAGAACAAATTCTTCCTTTGCACCTTACCCAGTTGAGCTGTAGATTTTGAATTATAAATTCAAATCAGTTTGAGCACTTTTCTTCATAGTTCAAAATCTACACTTGCACTGGAGCTGAGCTTGGGATATGTTGTTAGGGTGTTTATCATTAGCCTAATGCTCAAAGGGTGCACAAAAATTCCCAGTGGATTTAGGGTTATGATTTTCCAAACATATACCCTGCTGTTTTGGCAAATAAATCACAGAAAATAAAATACTCAGTGAAAAATCACCACCTTCACGCAGAAACTAAATCAAGACATGAGAAACCTTAGAAAAATGAAAATGGTAATTTTTGGACACTGGAAAATGGCTAAATGATTTTTGGTAGTTTAAACATGGTGAAATTCCACAAAAATAACCATAAATCAAAATCACATGCAAACTTGCAGAGAGGTCACCCTTGGTACCCTAAGTCACTGTGCCAAGTGGTTTGGACAAAAACCTTGTAGTTATTTTTGTAGGATTTTAGTTTGATTTTAGACAAAAAGATAAGAATAATTTTAATAAATAATAGAAAAATTATCTTGAGCCAAATTTTGGGCTAAGCTCCTGCCTTGGCATGAGCAAGCCTCTGGCCAAATGGTACATGAACATAAATTTCCTAAGTTCACCTTTTGAATAATCGAAAAAGGACTTGAATAAGGGAAAAGAGAAGAAAAGAAAAGAGAAGAAAAAGAAAGGAAAAGAGAAGAAAAAGAAAAGAAAAGAGAAAAACCTAAACCTCTAAAATCAAAGTAAAGGTTCAAAATGAAATGGGAATATCCAATTATAAGTAATGTTTATCCTTTCTAACTTTTTAACCAAGATTTAAATTAATCCTAACTATTTAAATCTCGATACTTAAGCATTCATGCATTCGTGTAGATTCGGGTCTCGCCGACGGAGTCTACGAGCTAGTTCCTGCTGCCGAGGAGATCGCCCAGGAGTCCGAGGTGAACGTGGTGCACGTGGATCCGAGCCCCGAGCAGGAGTACCACTTCGAGCCGGAAGGCAAGCCCCGGAGCATAACCTAACTTTACTTACGCGATTTACTTGATTATATGCTTGTGCATTTAAGTTTCAAGGAGTTGAATGAAACCCTAGATTGCATGATCATAGGTTCCTTTGATTGAACACTAGTATGTTAGGTTTGATAGTTGCTATGCTTAAGACCGTTAGAAGTCGAGTGTTTTCCGACACTCGCGAGATATAGGAGTTGTATGTCTACTCATATCAGAAACATAGAGATGATGGACGGATGCTGGTAGGTTCCCGTCTATCGATGTTTTAATTGGAAACATGTGGTACTTTTGTGTCAAGCGTTTGAACGTACCACATATATGCACGGTTTATGGGACCGGTAAGTCCCGGTATCAGATTGAAGCAGCTAGGGCCGACAGCCATCTCTCCTTGGAAACCATTGTTTTCCCCTGCCGTACACTTGTGGATATATGCGTGAGACTGTGAGTGAAGCAGTAAACCTTTATCCTGAGGAAATGGACTCGGTTCCGAATTGTGGATCGATGAGAAAGGATTGGGGTGTGTTGGCATTTCCAACCATTCCGTATGTGTGGGTTTCCCCTGGCCAGGTAGTAAATTCGGTTTGAACTGTCCGCTTCTCGCGGTTAATGAGACTGCTTGACCGATGTATGGCATATTATGAAGTGAAACTTGGAAGGATGAAATCTTTGTATGGAATAATTGTATTGCAAAACTTGTTTGTTTAGCTAGGCTCACCTAGAATGGATAGACTAAGGAAATTAAAATCAAAATAAAGAAAGTAGAAAATAGCTTAGTCGCTTTTGGCAAAAGAACCCCACTAGCCAAACAGCCTCTCATCTTAGGAGTCGGTGATGTAGTGATCACCAGTCGGTTAAGTCTTGTTGAGTATAACTAGTATACTCAGCCTTGCTTGTGGCTTAAATTTTCAGGACCATCCCCTCAGGAGGTAGCTGCCTCTATGGCTTGGGCCTCCCAGCTTCCTCCTGGTTACAGCATCGAGTGGGAGCCGACCTCTCCCGAGGATCGTGAGGAGTAGCGTCACGGCTGACTTCATCGTGACGATACTATGGATCGTCGCTAGTATCTCGTTTACTTTCCGCTGCATGAACTCAAACTATTTACTTACCATTTCAATTTGGTTGTAATAACTCTAAGACTTGTTGTAATTTGAATTGTGGAATGATGTGATCTTTGGAACTCACCTTCGAGTGAGTGTATGGACGGACGATCTTCAGTAGCAGTTAGTCGAGCTTGACTCGACGATCGTAACCGTAATTGGGAACATTTTTGTGTATTAGCACCAACGGAAGGTGAAATATACTTAAGTGGGCCCATTTCTCGGGTAAGGTCGCTACACTTACAATCGATATACCCAAAGCTTGATGTTCAGATGACCAACTTCAATGGAGTAGGCATGTAGCATAAATGCAGAAATAAAACAATATCGATATAAAATGTATTTTCTTAAAAAAAAGTTTGACTAAACCTTTATGCTGAAATTAGGAGAATAAGCTCTACTTTATCAATGAAATAGGCACAATCTCGTACCCGTTCGTTCAAAAAAATTATTAGGAGAACAAGTGAAAGTGACATAATTCCTCCACTTGCATTTAGTATTTTTTAGGGAAATAAACAAACTACCTTTACTAATGCTAGGAATCAATTCAGGGCACCAAGTAGAAACATTGTAGCAATAGGCACCCAATATTTCATACTCAGTCCACAACAAAGTGTTGAACGCAAAGCTGATATATTCATTTTTTATAATTAAATAGAATAATTCATAATGGTATTTTTTGGCCCAATTGCGATGAAATTTTTATGCAACATAATTATTATATGCTTAAATTGTATTAGAAAAATTTATACTCATTGGATCATGTATAACTTAGTTGTAGATTTATTTAGGATAAAACATACTAAATAAATCTAGAACTAAGTTATACATGATCCAACAAGTATGGATTTTTTAATATAGTTGAAGCATATAATAATTAGATTATTCTATTTAACTATAGAAAAAATAGATATAAAACTATACTAAAAATTTTATACTAAAGCATACCATATTATATATTTTCTATGTTGATATACTTACTTGATGTCCAACAAAATTAAATTTTCCATTTTATGATTTCCTTCGATTTACTATGATTTTTCAAAGTTTATGCTGAAAAAAGAAAAAAAGACAAAACTACCTTCAAAACCGCTTATATCCAAGCCAGGGAGGTAAAACGTATGGTTTCAAAAGTTGAGGGAGGAAACTTAAATTTGGCCCACTGTCCAAGGAGGTCAAAAGGGCCTTTTTCTTTTTTTTCTTAGGGAACATGCCTCACTAGTGCTGCCCATGCGGGGGGGGGGGGGGGGCTTACGATTTCACACTCAAAGTTTACTTGAAGAGTTTATAATTCACAAAAGTTAACTCGAAGAGCAACAGGAACAATACTGCTGAGTAAATTGTATCGTACACATGCCAGCCTAGTCACTCAGCTCTATACATTGCCACTACTCACTCAGCTCTATACACTCCAAGTTTACGGTTTTCTTGCACTAGCTAGGACATGCTATTGTACGGACCACAGTCACAATGTTCCCGGTACGGAAGGTGCGAGGAACGCGGTACATGGTACGTGGATCGATAATTTCAAGTTCCCGGTTCATAGGGGGTATACTTCTTCGGTACGCTGTACCCTATAATGGGATCATGATCCCTAAATAATTGGTACGATGTACCCGGAACGTAGTTATGGAACGAGGATCGTGAACCCGGTACATGAGTCGATATACATGGAACATATGAAAGGAACAAGGATCATGATCCAGGAACTTTTTAGGTAATAATAATTATATAATATAAGTCCGAATTCAACAAGCATAAAGATAAAATTATATGCTAATTATAGATAAAAGCTTCAAAAGACAACTCCATTTGCATGTCCGCAGTCCACAACAGCACAGCTTCATCTCAAGTTTGCTGGTAGCCCGTTGAGCAAGACCTGCAGTATGTCAGTGCCTTTTATATTGGAGTGTGAAAGCTTCACGCGGGCGTCTGTCAATATTCCCATTTAATCTCACAGTAATCGAGAGTAACGTTTTGTTTCCACCGGACTACGAGGTGTCATAAATCTCACAGTAATCTCACAGCAAGCCTAAAACGCCGCCGCCGCTCACCTAGGTACCCAATCATCGTCCCTTGACTTGCAGGAACACGTCCCAGGCATCGTTCCGTCTCATGTACCACTTCGTTCCCGTTCCCGATCCGGAACGAAAGTTCCCGGTACAAGGTACGTGGCTGTGTACCGCGTTCCCTGTGACTGGGGTACGGACACTATCTCTCTCGTTTCACCAAATAAACAAGCTTCATTTATGTTGTGGAGGAACCACCAGGAAAGGCTTGAATGTTAGTATGAGTCCGATGATCTCTGTCAAATTCAGTAGGAGAAACACCATCTGGTCTCCTGCACACATATAGATGACATGAAAAATATACCTTTTCTAAGCTAGAGATCCTCTTTGCCTTCAAATATATGGAGCAAATACTTTTGGTGTGCAATAAGTTATCATACGCTTGTTTACATTATTAAGGATGGCGGTAGGCATTGCAACTTATATGGTTCTCAGAATTAATTACTTCGTATATGTATTATCTATACCTGGAAAGAACGCGGCATGTTGGCGCTTCTGTGCCCATGAGAATCTGCAATATAGGTATTTTCAACAGTGAGTCTCTTCCCTAGAATACATGTATATTTTTTAATTGATCCGTGCTTTTATGCTAATAATGCAAAATGCAAAAAAGGAACAATATTTTAAAATAGAAAGGAAAAAGACCATATTACTCCCCTCAACTATAAGCAAAGTCTACATAACCCCCTAAACTAACTTTTGGTTTATTTTACCCCTTAAACTATGTCACTTGGTGTGTTCTACCCCCTAATACAATTTGTCTTTTTTTATTTCTCCATGCACAAGTTGAATTTTAATTTCAAAATTTGTATGATTGTAATGAACATCACAATGTATGCCGAAAAAATATATTATGAATTTTTCGTCACTAGTTTTTGCATGATATCGTATCCTAAGAATTAAATAAATAATAAATATCTTACCCTCATATAAATTGTAAAAAAATCATTTTATATTTTATATCATGCATGATGATGTCTACTATCATCTCCCAAAATTTGAGCATAATATGACACTTGTACATGGAAAAATAAAAAAAGACAAATTGCATTAGGGGGTAAAATAGGCCAAATGACATAGTTTAGGGGGTAAAATAAACTAAAAAATAGTTTATGGGGTTATGTGGACTTTGTTTATAGTCGAGGGGAGTAATTTGAACTTTTTCCAAATAGAAAATTGTCTTTAAGAATACTGGACAACACTTATTGTACATACATAATGCCCGCTCCAGCTGGAGCAAAAGCCTTGGACAAAGACATTGCTGTTGTTGCTATTCCATTTGCGGCACCCCTTTGTTCTTGTGGCTACAAGTAGCATACACTTCATGTATCAGATTTATTCCAGATTTTGGCACAAACAGTCAATTATTGTTTGGATTTTGGATAGAAATCAATTGAACTAGCATAAGTTGGATACGTACCACAGCATTGTTTTGCAGCAGACAAGTGCCAGTAACTCTAGTTATCTGAGCAAGATACCCACACATTAGTATTCCCGAAGTAGTAAATTTATATATGAGTGTACATATTTAGCCATGTACAATACAATAAGTGGTGGTGTATTTTATATGTTGGATCTCAGAAATACTAGTAATAATAAGTACTTACAGCGAAAACACTTTTGAGCATTGCTGCAATGTAGAGCAGCACACCAAGTCTTATTCCTGATAAGTGTGTCATGAAGGGATAGGCAGCAATTATTGGTATAGACAGTGCCTGTAAAACTTATGGTCAATTGATGATAATTATAATATTTTTTTGATAGAAAATAGGCAATAATAAGCACCAGGCAAACTACAAAAAGTCAAATAATTGTGTCTTAGCAACTCACCGACGGAATTCGGATTGAGTGGATAGGTCCAATAGTTTTATCGACCCAACGATAAGCAAAGAGTTGATATACTAGAAGACTGGCGCCTACAGTTGAACAAAGGATGATTATTGGCTTTCCATAGATCACAGATAGTACAGCTTAACCATAAAACCCAAATAACATTGGTAAAATGGTTGCCTCATATTCTTTAAATTTTTTCAGAAAGCAGTTGATTCAATTGAAATTACCTGCAGCTGTTAGAACTTGGCCCACATCCTTAGATGAAAAGCTAAGTCCACCGTATTTTCTGTTACTTACTGTCCATAGGGAAAATATCTGATGTTGAATTGCAACAAATAAACTTTAGAACCATTCTATTTCAAAGTAGCAGAGTGGATCAGATTACTAATAAATGATACCTCAACATATGCAGTGTCATGAAGAGAGAAGACACAATATGTGATAATGGAGGACATCAATGGCCAGTTCTTTAGTAAACTCTTCTTAGGTGGTTCTTTTTGTTCTTGAGTTGTAGAAGCTTCTACCATTTCAACTGCTCCCTCAATGTCTTTGTGCTTATGTAGGGTCTCCTGTTCAATGACAAGTAAATAAAAATAACAGTAGGAATAAGCTCATCTGTGCAAAAATATGTATAAGATTTTTTGTAGTTCAAGGTATATGATAGGATATTCACATGGAGTTGGTTATTTTAGTGTTCCATCAAGATATAACAATGTGCAAGTAAATCACAAAACACATTGCAAACTCTGACTGGTAACATTAAAATAAATAAATTTTGAAAGCATATATGGAGCCATAGAGTAGGTCATACTTACAGGGAGCCATGCACAGCTTATGAAAACCAAAGTAGCGAAAAATGAGATAGATATACATGGTAATAAATAGGGGAACCTGCATGATGTTGGATCAAGAAAACAATTTTTTTTTAAAAAAATCATTATAGTTTAGTGTTAAAAGAATTTAACTTAAGTAAAAAAGGCATACCTTCCAAACACTGAATTCTCAGGAAACAGATTTGGATATTGTTTGGCAGGCTGGTAAATAAAGAAGACGTAAAATGTGAAAACCCAATCCAAGTTGTTGACAAATAATAGTCTTTGTGAGATACCTGTGCTAGGTAGCCCCCAATTGCTGGCCCAATTATAACACCCATTCCCCATGCTGTGTTGACCTAAATTCAATGAAACAGATAAAACTGAGTTCATTTTGGTATGCAGAAAGTGTTACGTGTTTATATGTGGAGTTGGAACTTACAATCGATATACCCAAAGCTTGCTGTTCCGGTTGACAAACTTCAATGGAGTAGGCCTGTAGCAGAAAGACAGAAAGCAACAATATCGATATTAACTAGATATTCTGAAAAAAAAACGTTTGACTAGACCTTTATGCTGAAATTGGGACAACAAGTGACAGTGACATAATTTCTCTACTTGCTTTTAGTATTTTTTTTAGGGAAATAATTACCTTTACTGGTGCAAGGAATCCATTCAGGGCACCAAGTAGAAACCTTGTAGCAATAGCCATCCAATATTTCACACTCAGACCAAACAAAGTGTTGAACACAATGCTGAAATATAGGTTTGGAAATGGGTTAGCCATCTTTCTATTTTTGGAGTACATTTTGATTCTATTCTTAGGTCAAGACTGATATATACCATGATTACTTACACTGAAAATATTGAAAATGCAATAACGGGCTTTCGCCCAATACGATCAGCTATGATACCCCAGAAGACTGATGCAATACCTCTGCCAATCATATATGACGCACCTACAGAGAAAACACCGGGTACACACAATATATGGTAATTTTTCAGAGAAGAAGTAAGCATGGGTTTGATTACTGATTGGCACTTGGATGCAGTGTATCAAATCTCACCGAGAAAACCAGCGTAGAATCCAATGTCTTCCTCTCTTTGAGCAACGTGAAGGTCTCTTATCTGTTTTGCAAATTCAGAAGGTTTTTTTAATTAAGAAGGAAATTAGCATTGTAACAGAAAACGTAGAGACTTGTTTCGTAGACCAGAGTGACATAGCAGCTTACCATGAAGTACAAAAACGGGAACAAGGATGTTATGGGAAGAGCTGAAAAGGGACAAGAGGAGTGGTATTGAGATATCAGCTACATCAGTAGTATAAAAACATTTCAGAAGAAGCATCTATAGCTGGCTCAGGTGGAATGTCCAGCAATAAGAGAGAAGAGAAGCAAGAATATCCGGAGGAACAAGAGTTGCGGTAAAATAAGACCATCCAGCACATGGACACAAAAGCGATTAAAAAATGAAGTAATATAATCTGTGGATGCAGACGATAGATGACGTATGTATGTACGTACCCGAGGCGAAGGAGGTGATGCCGACGAAGAGCAGCTCCTTGTAGGGAATGCCCTTGTGGGTCTCCTTCTTCTTGTCCATGGCGCAGCCGGGGCAGCCGTCGTAGTACACCTTCGCCGGTGGCTCCCCCATTTCTGTCCGGCAACTCACTCAGTGGAAGGAACGGGGAAGACGATCGATCAATTCGCAGGGGCAGAGCAGGGTCGATCGAGCAGGCGTTAGAACAGAGAGCTGTGAGAAGGAGACAGAGCAAGACTGAACTGAAGGAAGGAACGGAGGCGGAGGAGCCGTGGAAGGAAACATGAAAGGTGCCGGATGGAGGGATCATTAATATATATTGTTGTTATTATATTGATGGATCACTCTCTTGGTTGGCGTGCCTGCGTTACGTGTCTTGTACAAACGGATGGCGAGAATGCTGCCTTCAATTTCCCTTCTCGACTGAAAGCAAGTCTGAAAGCAAGGCAGCGTCGCCAAGTCATGTGAATCCTGACCAGAAAAAAGGAGAGACGGAGAAAGGGACACTCTTGGAGCAATCCAAGCTTGGCTCCAATCTCGCCGGCAATCTGCATCGAGCAATGGCAGCCGGGGAACCGATCGATCATCCCATCAGAAACGTCAGGTGCTGCCTATGGGGTGCACAGCCATCCCTTTCTTCTCATCTGAGCTGCAAGCTGCAAAGCCTTCTTCATTCGTTACCTGCCAAAATTGCGCTGCAAGCTGGATGTTCGTGGCGTCCCGTTCGCTACCTGCCGGAGGAATTGACTTCATCAATGGCACCAGCAGCGCCTAACAGATAGGGACTTGAGGGCCTCCATTCCATCGACAAGGACGCACGGCATTGTATTGCACGCACCCGCTGCTGACTGCTGTCGCCTCTAGTTACCTAGCTGTGCCTGCAAACTGCAGTGCCGTGCCCTGACACTCAAAGTGTTGAGGAATGATAATATGTCACTTTGTTGTCATAATGTGGCTGTTATCAATATAGCAAATAATCCCGTGCAATTTGATCGAATGAAACATGTGAAGATTGATAGGTTCTTCATCAAGGAGAAGATTGATAGTGGAGTTTTGAAGTGGGGCATATTAGGTCTCGTAGTCAAATAGCTGATTCAGACCCGTCTCTAAGTTTAGGAGGCCTAGTGCGAAACACAAAATGGAGGCCCTATATTAATAAAAAATATAAATAATCAAAATATTTTATTATGTTACTAACATAAAAATTATTGCTAAATAAAGAACGGGCGAATTTATTTATTGATATTGATCTTCTCAACTTCTAAAAAGCATCATTCATCTAGTATTCTTTGAAATAAAATTTTCAATGATATCTTTATATTTTCTCCAGAATTCAATTTAAGTGCAATTGTCGCCAATCTGTTGAGTCTTTCTTGTGTCATAGTACTACGCATGTAGATCTTTAGTAACTTCAGTTTGGTTAGTTACCTGATCTGATCTCTGATGAGTGATGTTAGCAACCCGGCGCCGCGCTGCCGAACTGGCGTCATCGATGGAGTTGCCATCTCGGTCTCGCCGGATGCCAAGGATCGCGGCAGCAAGGCCCAACTGCCGCGGCCCCCAGCGTCCCAACGATGAGCGATTGTGGTGTCACGCTGTCAGGGCCTCTGGGCGTTGTCGCGTCGAAGAGGCCACGAGGGAAGAGAAACCGTTGTCGCTCGATCAATGTGTACGCGGATACAGCAACGATAAAGCTTCGTGTGCTACCTAGCTGGCGTTTGGGCTTTAGCCTTAGTTGATTAAATTTTATTGGGCTAAAAATTTGGTGGCCCCTCAGATTGGATGGCCCGGTGCTGGCTGACCGCCTGGCACCTCCCAATCGACGGGCCTGAGCTGATTGCCTCACGAAGGGTTTGGGACCTAAAAACAATGAATTGTCATGTAACAAGATGGGCATGTTGAATATATTTAGCCCATCTTGAGGGGGAGTGTTGGTGTGATATTAAGCTTTGTAAGGGACCTTTGTGGATATGTGTAATATAAGAGAAAGAGTGAACAGGTTGGGGAAGATGCCCCGGCTGAAAATTCCAAAAACGACAGTATATAATCTGGACTCGAGTTTGGAAGACAAACGGTACCGTAATTTGGTTCCAAATTAAATTTGGCCAAGCTAGCTACGGAGTAGGCAGGTAGCTTCTTTCATTAACCCAACATTTACCGATACTAGGATAAGAGAAAAAAAAGAAGGCGATCAGCAGGGATGCAACTGACGCGGCAGCGGAAAAAGCGGGGACACATGCATGATGCTGCTCCTAATACAGTAGACTATCATCAGTATAGTGTAAATCCCATTAATCCCTCATTGCTACTATACGTACTATTGTACCCGATGATCTCATGCATGTTTGGAGTGACGAGGAACGCTGTCACTGTCCCCTCAATTATCCTCTCAATAAGCAAATACACGGCATGCAAGGTGCAGGTCCACAGAGATGTCACTCGAGATCGTCTAGGGAAAAAAATAGAGAGAACTATAAAGTAACATGCACGAGAGAGACAAAGTGGAGAGTACGTGGTTCCTTTTCGTTCTTTCCTTCTTTTTTTTTCAGTTTTCTCACTGATCATCTACGTGTAAACGATGGCAATGATCTGATGATCAATGATGTATATGTATGTCGCAGCATCAACGAACACGTACGCGTAGACAATGCATGTAGGTGTAGGTACCCGAGGCGAAGGAGGTGGCGCCGACGAAGAAGAGCTCCTTGTAGGGAACACGTCCCTTGTGGGGTCTCCTTCTTCCTGTCCATGGCGCAGCCGTCGTAGTACACCTTGGCCAGCGACGATGCCATTCGAATGGATATGCTGCTGCCTGCATGCTGTGCTGGGCCCTTCCGTCCCCTCCCTTGGTAGGCGTGCCTTGTCTTGGTTTCTTTCCACAAATCGATAGGATGGATGGATGACGACAAACAGAGGGCTAGCTGTGGCAGTCAGTGCAGCTACCGCGGCGACGCATGCACGCCGTACGTGACCAAGAGGCCAACGTACGAGAGCTACGTACTTGTTGGCTGGCTGGCTGAGGATCGTATCGATCGATGTGTCCGCCAGTGCAACGCCAGCGTTCATATGTAATGAAAGCGATCGAGGAGGGCAGCGTCACGGTCCAAGCTAACACTTGAGTCCTGATGACCAGGAAAAAAGAAGAACACTAAGCAGGTCTACGAGATGCCACTCCAGGTGTCTTGCTTTTTTTTAAAAAAAAATAGAGTGCAGGAGTTATTATACTCGGCTACAGGGGTGCCAAATGACAAGAAGGAGATAAGAGTATGGACAGATAGAAGAATGCCACTATTATATTGTTTAGTGCACCATGCATATAGGTAGGGCCGTTCGGGACACAAATTTGGCAACTTCATCCGAAACTAATCCGCATGCATGGCTACCGAGAGGGTGCACTCTATTTTAACTGTCAGATACTATAATACATGCTGCACTAAATCATATTGCAATACATAAATTTTTTCCCCAGTAATCAACTTAACACTTTGTAGTCTTTTTTTGGACTAACCAAACGCTTTTTTTCAGATAGCACAAAACCTAAGGGCGTACTAACTTATGAAGGAAACATAAGCTATATAGGTTCTTTATTTATCGAAAAGGTATAATTCAGACAGGAGAGCAAACTTCCACAATCTAGCGCTGACGTGGACATCATCATTTTCTGTAAATATGTTCCAACGAACGCCCCCTTTCACAATTGACGACATATAGCCTTAATCAACTATTCTGGTAATGCAGGCAACACTAGAAAGGGTTCGAAGGTGGATATCAACCCAAGGAGCTGCACCAAATTCAGCACCACAAACACCACCTGATCCCCTGAAAATTCACCAAGCCAAATTCGATAAGCATATACAAGTTCGTGTTCTCTACTTTTACAAGGATAACCAAACTATATATACTACTGTCTAACAAGGGTAGAACATCGATAATTTACCTGGCAGGAAAGTGGCATCTTGACGTTTTTGTGCCCATGAAAATCTGTATTGATCAATATGAATTCAGAGTTTAGGATACGCAGATTTGAATAACGGTCCACCTTTTTACTTTTCAATACTCTGTTTTAGCGATGTTCAACTGACAATTTGCATCAACGTTTGATTTATTGAACCAACAGCTACATTTTGCTAATTAACGATCATTTTTTGAAGAAGAAATGCTTCGATACAAATGTTGGATACAGTACAACCGACACCAATTATGGTGGCTCGATGAACTAAGAACATTCTACCAGTTTTAGTACAGCAATGGATTGGTGACTTAACATGAGTATTTTTCCCCCCATGCACTGTTTTGAAAAGGAGAAATGGATATAAATACTTACAGAGCCCCTGCCCCTATTGGAGCAATTGACTTGAAAAATGACATTGCAGTTGTTGATATACCATTTGCGGCTCCTCTTTGTTCTTGGCACTGGTAAAATATATTAGATAGTATTATTTCATTTCTTTAAGCCTACTATCCCAACAACACCTGAGTTCAAACATACCACAACATTGTTCTGTAGAAGGCAAATTCCTGTTGTGGCAGTAATCTGCATAGGTTGCGAAAGAAGATTTTGTAGACTTTAATACCATTACATTTATAGATGAAAAACTACTTATTTATGCTCCATCAGGTTATCCATAGAAAAAAGATTCATTATAGCTTACGATTTACAAATGGTGCAGCGAGTTATGTAGTAATTTGAGCATGGAAGAAAGAAGGAATAATGCTTACTGAAAGAGTACTTTTAATCATGGCTGCAGCACAGAGAGCAAAGGAAAGATTCACTCCAGATAGGTATGTCATAAAGGGATAAGTTGCAATAACAACTATAGAAGTAGCCTGCAATGCCATGTTGAAATTTGAAGTGGTGACGATTAGATATATATTTTTATGTAAGGCACAGTAGGAAGTAACTCACAGAAGCAACACGTGATGAGTTGACCGTTCCAAGAATTTTATGAACCCAGCGATAAATGATAAGCTGGTATACTAGAAGACTAGCACCTGAAATGTAGGGGAGAAAAGACACCGTTATAAAGAAAAATGAAAGGAGAAATCCATATCTGTGTCTATACACGCACAACGCTGCAAACAAGCGAAGGGGAGGGCAGAGGGATGGGATATACCTGCCATCGAAAGAACCTCAGCAATACCTTCAGTTGAGAAGCTAAGGCCACCATACTTCCGATCACTCACAGCCCATAAGGATAGTATCTAGTATTGAAAAGGGTATATAAGTGGTGGTCATACATCGTTGTTCAGTCCTATGTGTGAAAGGTAAAATTCAGCAGCTAAGGCAGTGCTATACTAGATGTTTATACTCATGAGGAATATACTGAATATCTTACTAAATGTCAACCAAAATATTAAATATCCCATCGAGTAGCTAAATTATAAATAGAACATGGATTTTGAGAGAATACAATATATTTTACCTCACTATATGCTGTGTCATGAAGACTAAAAAAACAGTAAGGTAGCATAGTTGACATCCAAGGCCTGTTCTGGAGCAAACTCTTCCTACGAGGTGAATCCTGATAGCCCACTTGTGATGACAATGCTTTGACTATTTTGGCCCTCTCAGGAACTTTGTGTTTATGTATAGTCTCCTGTAACAAAGTCATGTTAAATAACGTTAGAGAATATTTGCAATAAAAAGGTTGAAAATATGCCTTGGCTGGAGTAAAGTAGACACTAGACAGTGCTTATAATTTTTCATTATAGCATAGAATACATGGCAAGCATATTTCTACAAAAAAGACCACACTTCACTTCGGTAATGAGTTCATATTTTGGTATGAATGCTGCATATTATGTTTATGGGAGAATTTATGGAATATTTAATTTAGCAAGAAGAAGCAAAAAATATATATTGTACTAAAAAATATTAGTCTCAGTATTTTCTATAGGAAACTGAAGGTTGAGAGATTTTTGTTAGTTGAAATGTTACATACCGGAAGCCATATACAACTTATTAGGACAATCGTAGCAAATGCTGATACACTTAGGCAGGGTAAGAGATACGGAAATCTGCAAAATACAATTAATTGATGTGTGATAATCTGCAAGGTACACGACTAACTCCTAGTAAAGTTGGCAATGAACTATATGTGTTGTGCCTGGATGATTTACCTGCCAAAAAAAGAGTCTTCGGAAAATATGTAAGGATATTTTTCAGTAGGCTGTGAAAAGAAGAGACCGCAGTAAGAAAATGAACTGGTAGTCTGGTACTGGGTGTATTTCTTTGTATTTTTAAACCTGTACCTGTGCAAGGTAGCCTCCAAGAGCTGGACCCACAATAAGACCCAAAGCCCATGCCGTATTCACCTATGATTAAAGTAGATTCAGCTAGAAATCTTCGTAAAAAAATACAATGTGCATTAGCAACATCAAGCTTGATTTGTGAGGTTACAAGTGATAATCCAAGTGCCTGATGTTCAGTTTGACAAACTTCAACGGAATATGCCTGCAAAGGTTGATAAATTCACTTCTAATTTAGCATTTTTAAGGACATAAGTTACAGTCTAGACAGATTTATTGAGACTGGTGATCTAGAACTAGAAGTACCTTTATTGGGGCGAGTAGCCCATTTAGAGCACCCAGCACAAATCTTGTAGTAATTGCCATCCAATACGTTGTACTTAGACCGAATAGTGTGTTAAATATGACCCTGTGGAGTCAATGCACGTGGGGAAATGAATTAAGTACTACGCAGATATTGAAATATAAAAGAATTTAACACACAATTATAGTTTATTTATTACATACACAGACAAAATTGAAAATGCAATGACAGGCTTCCGTCCAATACGATCTGCGAGAATGCCCCAAAAAATTGCAGCAATGGCTCTGCCCACCATGTATGATGCAGCTACATAGATATTGCACTCCCATAAGTATTTCACATTTAAATTTTTGTTCCGTGCGATAGTATTTGTACTTTAATTTTAATAATCTAATTGCAAATTGATGATGAGATAGAAACAATACCAAGAAAACCAGCATAAAATCCAATATCTTCCTCTGTTTTAGCAATGTGGAAGTCCCTTACCTATGAAAAGCGAGAAAAGATAGATCACAAAATAAGCATGATGTAGACAATAGGATAATCCGCTTAAACTAATGATGACATTAGATTGAGTGACTTCAGACTGAGGAAACAACACATCTACCTGGGTGTGGAAATATCCTCACAACATAATGCATGTGTAGGGAACTCATTAAGTACTAAAGAAATACGAACTAAAATGTATTCTGACATCTACAAGCAGACTGCTAAAGGTTTAACGGCTTACAAAGCCTCGTATAATAAACTGAAATCACGACTCAAAGACAAAAACCGGAAACTAAAGTCACCACAACCCAATATGTGGAATTAAGAATACTTGGTGAGTCCTCAGTTGATGTAACCTAACACCTCATTGTAATTTTTTTTGTGGGCAGGAGCCAGGAGGCACAACGTGGATATATCAAATGGAGAACATGAGTATATGTGGATCTTTGTGTGCCTCACCGTAGTTCTTCCTGCATACTCGAGAAAAAAAAACATGAGTATATAAACCACTTGCTCTATATAGCTCTGTAGGCTCGCAGCGAACTTCTGCGATCAATTGATTGAGTAATTAAGGTCATAAGGGAACAGAACAATCCTCAAGATCAATGCAATGACGTAGACAAGGAGGGGATCAACTCGATAACATGACAATACGTACCATGAAATACATGAATGGGAAGAGGCACGTGATTGGTAAAGCTGAAAAGAACACACAAAGGAAAAATATTATCTTTAATATTTTGTCAGGACCAGATCTTAGCTTGTAAATTATTGGAAAAACTGATCCAGTAAACAATTAGTAAAGCACATTCAGCTAATATGATGAATGGATGCAAATGAGAAAAGAACAAGGCGGCAGGTAGCTGCACATAGTAACCAGACACATAAGCGAGCAAAGCTGCTGCATAGCAACTGCTTCCTATGTTTGCTAGTTTCAACTTGAATAATAGGTAATTCTGCCTTTAATTTGTGCCCATAAATTAAACTGTCGTCCTACATCAGTCGTAAAATTTGGAAGCTCGATCAGGTCTGATATTATGTTAGCAGTTACAGAAGAAAATTAACGGGGACAGCAGTATGAGTACTGATCCGGTTGGAACTTTGCTAGATCTCGCCAGCCTCCTAGGTGCATGAACATGAAGACATGATGCTGGATCTCAGATGGAATTTGACATGAAACTATAAAAGACAATTTTTCCGATGAACTTTAAACCTCGAGTTGCAGCCTTTTTCAGAGCAATGGTTTGGCTGTTACTTCCTTTTCGTTTTGAACAGTAAAAGTTATGCTACAGGAGGCGGATCAAGACTTAGGAGCAGGTACACTACAACAAGAGAGCAACGTGCCCTGTCCAGCCTGCTGGACACCGAGTCCAGGTTCATGTTCCAATCAGCTTGTCTCCGGCGGCGCTCATCGCCGATGGGCCGGTAGCAGCTGGAACGGACACTAGAGCATAAGCATTCCCAGACGACGGAACGGAACGAGTTGAGCACACAGTGCAGGGCAGGTTTGAGCGGGACGCATGTACTCCTACTCCAGATGCGTGCAATGGAGTGAGTAACCAAGGCATTGTGTTGTGTCCGGTAAAGATGTGAACACAACACACAAAAGCACGTAGTAATGGAGATCATAGAGTAATGTAATTGATATGGATCTGTTTGGCAGACGTACGTACATGAGGCGAGGGAGGTGACGCCGACAAAGAAGAGCTCCATGTACGGGACCCTCCCTTTGCTATTGGCCTTTCTCCACTCCATCACGCAGCCTGGGCAACCCTCCACCGACGGCGCCGGCAGCAGCAGCGGCGCTTCCACGCTGCCCATCTCGAGTACGATTCGCCCCACCACCACAGGTCCACTGCAGCAGGCACGTATGCAACTGCTCAAGCTCTGCTCCTCTATTTATATGCATCCGCAACTAGGGTGTGCTGCTGCAGAGAACGTGTGTCCCAGGCCAGGAGCACTGAGATCTGGATCAACGCCCACCAACAGCCCAAGCATCACATGGAACAAAAAGGCTGCTGCTATACTGGGCACCCATTTTTGCTGAAATAAAGTTTACTCTACAATTTTGCTTCAACAGTTTCATAATGTCCTCTCTGGCTATAGTATCTACAGAGAATAATGTGCCAGCGGCTGATTGATTCGGTTCAAGATGCCATGTTTTCAACACGACGCAGAAGGATGCGCCAATCAGTAGAATGAATGCGTGCTAATTTCATTTTCATTAAACAATTTTGAGTTGATGTATTGCTACTTACAGTACAGCAACTCCGCAAAAATGCCCGCCTCATCAAAAGCAAGCAATCCATTGGCTGTCATACATATAACACATGACATGGGAACAACTAAAATGTTGCAGCTACATACATATAACACATAGTGACATGGGAAAAACTCTGTTTCCCTCTTTCAGGTTGCTCTGGTGGAAAGGAATTATGCCCTTTACCTCATGATGAGTGCAGGATTCTAAATTTCCCTAATTTGAATTTCAATTTATATTATATTGCAAGTTTATTTCAGCTTTGGACTCAAAATATTTCTTCAAAAATGCTACAAGAAACAAATTAATACATGCCTGTTCCTGTTGGAGCAACTTCTTTGAAAAACGATATTCCCGTCATGGACCATCCATCTGCAGCTCCTCTTTGGTCCTGAATCTCCACGCCTAGGTCCACAATAAGCATGCCCACAAAGTCGCATACCGTTGGTTTACATGCCATATATCGGTAGTCTACCGGGAGTAGGGAATAAATATACAACTTAAAAGATATCTTAATTAATTTCATGTTTAATTATACAACAAATTTGGTAAGAACGTGACACAATGCAAAAATAAGTAAATAATTAGAGTTCTTTTACAATGATTGATAACTACATGTCGGTACTTGTTGGTACTTTTAGTACTTTTACATGTACTTGTTGGTACTTTTAAATAGAATTTCATAAAATGAATTAATAATAATATTAAATTAAATTATATCCTAAATCAACAAAATGAAGAGGTGCAGCATACCCCATATAATTAATTAGTGCAAGCGAACGTTAATTGAGACTAAAACATACGACTTGCACTAACAGAAAATTGTTGGTCAGCTTTGAAAAATAAACGTAGCTAAAGGAGAAAAAAGTGATTTCAATGTCGTCTACTCTAAATCAACAAAATTCTGCGTGAAAAATAATTAAGTACGGACAAGTTTTTTTGTCCAGTAAAAGAAACGAACAAAACAACAGGGGTGGCAATGGGTGCCCGCAACCCGATGGGTTTTTGCTGCATTAGGACACATGCGTGGGTCAATTTTTAGACCCACGGGTCTATCAATGGGTAAAATATTAGACCCAACGGGGTTGTGGGCATGAGTCTGGGATTAGATACCCATGCGCCGCAGACCTATGGGTTTTTTTAAACCCGGTACAATATACAATAGCAGCCCACCAAGCCGTATATTGCTCCAAAATTTCTTTCAAAGCTTGGTCCATTTAACATCGTACAGATAATTGATGAGCCCCAAACCCAGTCCCTAAATTCCACCTCTCTTGCTTATCATGAGTTGTGCTTTTAATTTGGTGGGCTTAGTACTGTTTGAAGCCATTTTTTGCGCCAATGATCATATTAGTACTGATTGGTTGTTTATATTATTAATGGGCACGGGACGACCCGCTAGTACCTGCAAACCCGCCGGATATGAATTTGGGTCAAATTTTGAACTCATCACGGATTTGAGTTTATTCGCGGCCACGATTTATATTTTGAACACCTCACCAATCGGCATTCTCTGTGCCGTGTGCGCAGGAGCAGCTGCTGGCTGCCGGTCGTCTCCAATTTGACACATTGAAGAATGAGGATGTCACGTGAGTGACGCAGGGCTCCTGTCGCGTCAAGGATTCGGCTCGGCAAGTGTGGACTGTGGAGAGACCGGACAGAGCGCGCGAGACGATACGCGTGCGGCGCAAACACACACAACACAGATGCGACAAATGCTGTGTTTACTTTTTTTTTACTTTTCTATTTATAACAAAAAAAAAATTTCAACCATGCTATTCATCCTCATCACAGAACACATTTGCTAAAAAAAATTTCTTTTACTTTTAAAACTAAACACAACAAAAGGAATATTGCCTCATGTGATGGTAAGTTAAAGACTAGGGCCAGGCTAGGGACAGACTCGCTGGAGTCTGATGTTAGAATATTTGGGTCTGCCCCATTATTCTATCTATTCTAAAGGATTATAGCCTACTTTTTATGTTATAGTTATTATGGTCAACACCATACTGGTAATGGAAAAGAACTCTGCTCGGACTGGAAAAGAACCCTGGCAATGCTTCGTACGAGTCACAGGGTTGATTCTGCAGAGAACCCTGTGGGTCTCAGACAACCCTGGAGGTTCTCAAAGAACCCTGGTGGTTCTCAAAGAACCCTGGCGCTAGCCTGAGCCTGAGCCTGACTTGCGTGCGGGAGGGATCTCTCTTTTGCTGGTTATGGAAACTGAAGACGCGGTAATTGGAAGGGCTGATTATGGCAATCACTGATACCATGATTCAGCCTTCCATAATTCAGCTTTCCATAACTCAGCCTTCCCGATTCTCTCCCGTCCAGGTTCATCCTCTCGTCTCACCCGAGGGCTATGAATAGAAAGCCATCTTCTCCTGTGAGATAGAGATTTTTGAGTCCATTACTCCTCCTCTTTCCTCTGCTGCAAATCTGCCTCCCCATCGCCGGCGCTGCGCGCACACCACCGGCGAGAGCAGGTGCCTCCGACACCATTGCCTCCTTGAGATCTTGCTCGGGATACCGGGGCAATCAGGTTTCTGGGGAGCGTCTCTACGCGACTGCTCGCCCAGAACTGCTACGTCTTCACCGGCGTACGGTTCACCGTTCTGGAGACTCCGCCGCCATCGAACGACTACACTGCGCCTCGTCTTCTTCCTGCACGACTCCGGCGCACGGACTGCACTGCGTCAACGGATCTTCCTGCATCGAATTTGTACGACTACTTCGAGCAAGGCCAGTCGAGAAATATCATGAGTACGGATGATATTCCTCCAGCTGGTAACGGCGCAACCGATGCCTCTGGCAGAGGTCCCGCCCCAGGGTACTTTTCGATGTCCGAACTGCTATCCTTCATCTTATTCGTGTTCTTCTTTAAATCTGTGTTAAACTTGAACACGTGCACATGGATCGTTTCACTCATTATAGTCATGCAAATATTCGTGAATTTAATTAGAACTTTTGGAATTAAAATATGGCCTATTGCAGATAATTATCCAACAATCCAGAAACCTGATTTTAGTGATAATTATGTTGATAGGTTTTCGGTTGCTCAATTTGCTTCATCCATTAAGCCAAACGCTTTTGACGGTACAAATTTTGTGAGTTGGCGTGAATGGATGGTACTGTGGTTGACCACCATGGGCATCATGGATGTGGCGGAAGGGAAGCCCGAACAATGCACCTCCGAGCAGGGAAGTGCGTTCGAGGTTAAAGATAATCTCTTCCGCGGATGCATCCTTGGTGTGATTGCCCCACATCTGATTAATCCCCTTCTTAAGAAGAAGACTGGGAAAGAGATGTGGGACGCCCTTGATGCTCAGTACGGAGTGTCTGATGCTGGCAGTGAGTTGTATCTCATGGAGCAGTTCCTAGACTACAGGATGGTGGAAGACCGTCCTGTGGTGGAACAAGCTAATGAGTTGCATGTGCTGGCTAAAGACCTTGGCTGTTGCAACAAAGAGAACCCTTGCGTGCTGCCCGACAAGTTTGTGGCCGGAGGTATCATCTCCAAGCTGTCACCTTCTTGGAGGGACTTTGCTACTTCTCTGAAACACAGGAGGCAGGAGTTCACGATTGATGGACTCATTGGCACTCTTGATGTGGAGAAAAAGGCGAGAGCAAAGGACATACGTAACAAGGGGACACTTGTCGGTGCAAGCGCGAACTTTGTTCAAAAGAACATTAATGCTCGCACCAACAACAAGGGCAAAGGCAAGAAACCGCCTCAGCCACAGAACCCTGGGAAGGCTAAACAAACCACCGGGTTCAAGAAGAAGAAGGGAGCATGCTACGTGTGCGGGAGTGAGGACCACTTTGCTGGAAAGTGTCCTCAACGCAAAGAAGGCAAGTCTGCCAACATGATTATCAGCGAGCCTGCAGGAACATCGGGGTACGGTAATTATTTACCTACAGTTCTTTCAGTTATGTGTACACCCGAGTGGTGGGTAGACACTGGCGCCAATATCCATGTATGTGCTGACATTTCCTTATTTTCTTCATACCAGGTCCGGGGGACTACCTCCTTGCTGATGGGGAACGGAGCTCATGCACGTGTACTTGGTGCTGGTACGGTCAATCTGAAGTTTACTTCGGGAAAGATCGTGCAGCTGAAGAACGTGCAGCATGTCCCCACCATCAAGAAGAATCTAGTCAGCGGCTCTCTACTCTGTAGAGATGATTTTAAATTAGTCTTCGAGTCAAACAAATGTATCCTGTCAAAGTTTGGAACCTTTGTTGGTAAAGGTTATGATAGCGGAGGTTTGTTTCGTTTTTCACTTGATGATGGATGTAATAAAGTAGTGAACAATATTGTTAACGTTGATGAATCTAATGTTTGGCATTCGAGGCTTTGTCACGTTAATTTTGGTTGTATGTCACGACTTGCAAATCTGAGTTTAATTTCAAAGTTTACCTTTGCCAAGAATTCTAAGTGCCTTCCATGTGTTGGTTCAAAACAAACTCGCAAGCCACACGTGGCTGCTGAGGCGAGAGACTTGGCACCTCTAGAATTAATTCATTCTGATCTCTGTGAGATGAATGGAGTATTGACAAAAGGTGGAAAGAAATATTTCATGACTCTTATAGATGATAGCACTAGATATTGCTATATTTACTTGTTGGAAACTAAAGATGAAGCTCTTCACTACTTTAAAATCTGTAAAGCTGTAGTAGAAAACCAACTTGAGAAGAAAATCAAAAGAATTAGGTCAGATCGTGGTGGCGAGTACTTTTCAAAGTCATTTGACTTATTCTGTGAAGAACACGGTATTATTCATGAGAGGACGCCTCCCTACTCTCCCCAATCAAACGGGGTTGCCGAAAGAAAGAACCGAACCTTGACTGACTTGGTTAACGCCATGTTGGATACCTCGGGACTTTCTATGAAATGGTGGGGTGAGGCTATATTGACAGCATGTCATGTCCTAAACCGTATACCTCCAAAGAATAAAGAGAAGACACCATTCGAGGAATGGGAAAAGAAAAGGCTAACGCTTTCCTACTTGCGTACTTGGGGTTGTTTGGCCAAAGCATGTGTGCCCATCAACAAGAAGCGCAAACTTGGACCTAAAACTGTAGATTGTGTTTTTCTTGGTTATGCTATTCATAGCGTTGGATATAGATTCTTGGTAGTGAACTCTGGAGTACCTGACCTGGTGGTCGGTACAATTTTTGAGACCAGAGATGCTACGTTCTTTGAGAACATGTTTCCAATGAAAAATGGAACAAGTTCATCTAGGCAAGAGATTATCGAGGATGATATCTCTGCCGAACCGATTGTACACGAAGAATTCTCTCATGTGAGACATCCTGAGGAGGATAACAATGAAGCTCCTAGAAGGAGTAAGAGATAGAAGACTGCAAAGTCTTTTAGTGATGATTTCATTGTATACCTCGTGGATGACACGCCTAGGACCATTAAAGAGGCATATTCAACTCCTGACGCTGACTATTGGAAGGAAGCTGTCAGAAATGAAATGGACTCTATCATGACTAATGGTACCTGGGAGGTTGTTGATCGCCCCTATGGATGCAAGCCCGTGGGATGCAAATGGGTGTTCAAGAAAAAGCTTAGGCCTGATGGTACTATCGAAAAGTACAAGGCTAGGCTTGTGGCCAAGGGCTATACCCAGAAAGAAGGAGAGGATTATTTTGACACTTACTCACCTGTTGCTCGTTTGACCACTATTCGAGTGCTACTCTCACTGGCAGCCTCCTATGGGCTTCTCGTTCATCAAATGGACGTGAAGACAGCTTTCCTAAATGGGGAGTTGGAAGAGGAGATCTATATGGATCAGCCTGATGGTTTTGTGGCAAATGGTCAAGAGGGAAAGGTGTGCAAGTTGTTGAAGTCTCTGTATGGCCTCAAGCAAGCACCTAAGCAGTGGCATGAGAAGTTTGATCGAACCCTAACCTCTGTTGGTTTTGTTTCGAACGAAGCCGACAAATGTGTGTACTATCGTTTTGGTGGAGGTGATGGAGTGATTATGTGTCTGTATGTGGATGACATACTGATCTTCGGGACTAACCTTAGTGTGATTAAGGAAGTCAAAGAATTTCTCTCTCAGAGCTTTGAGATGAAAGATCTGGGAGAGGCCGATGTTATCCTCAACGTCAAGCTGGTAAAGGATGGAAATGGTGGGGTGACTCTGTCACAGGCCCACTATGTAGAGAAGATGTTGAGTCGCTTTGGTTACAGTGACTTCAAGTCTGTCCCAACTCCTTATGATGCCAGTCTGACATTGAAAAAGAATAAAAGGATAACGAGAGATCAACTGAGATACTCTCAAATAATTGGTTCATTGATGTATCTAGCCAGCGCTACAAGGCCTGACATCGCATACGCTGTAAGCAAATTGAGTCGGTTTGTTTCAAACCCAGGCGATGATCACTGGAGAGCTCTTGAAAGAGTAATGCGCTATCTAGTAGGAACAATGGACTATGGAATTCATTATACCGGGAACCCTAAGGTTCTAGAAGGGTATAGTGATTCGAACTGGATATCAGATGCTGATGAGCTCAAGGCCACGAGTGGTTATGTGTTCACACTCGGAGGTGGCGCTGTTTCCTGGAAGTCTTGCAAGCAGACCATCTTAACGAGGTCAACAATGGAAGCAGAACTCACAGCACTGGATACCGCCACAGTTGAGGCCGAATGGCTTCGTGAACTCCTTACTGACCTGCCGATAGTTGAAAAACCGATACCGGCAATTCTGATGAACTGTGATAATCAAACTGTGATTATCAAGGTGAACAGTTCTAAGGACAACATGAAGTCATCCAGACATGTGAAAAGGCGGTTAAAGTCTGTCAGGAAACTGAGAAACTCCGGAGTTATAGCCTTGGATTATATTCAGACTTCTAAAAACCTGGCAGATCAATTCACAAAGGGTCTTTCACGCAATGTGATAGACTATGCATCTTTGGAATTGGGCTTGAGACCCACGTGAGTTACTCTATGGTTGAAACCCATTCTGTGTGATCGGAGATCCCGTGAAGCAGTATGGAGCAACAAGCTATAGTGTAACTGAGAGAAGAGAACCTTTAATGAAGGCTCATTTCATGAGAAGATGCATTTCTCTTCAACCCTGTAAGGTAGGATGGTTTATACCTTAATGTGCTCCAAGTGGTTTCATGGAATAAGGCAGTCGTTTCATTGAAACAGAGATGTTGTCCTACAGAACATCTTTAAGGAACACACCTATACGAGCCTGACTACTGGTCATAGTCTATGAGATTTGGGTGATCTCTAGAAACTCATGAAAGGCATGGAGTATGACCCATAAGCTCCAAAACAGCGGGGATGCTACTGCAGCCTAGTATCAGTGTAGAGCTCTGGTGAAACTTGTTCGCACAAAACTGGCAATTCAAGGCATAGTCCATTGTTCAGTTGTGAACGAATGTAGCCCTAGTTCTAGATGGAAGTTCAACTTAACAGTCTCCATCAAATACTGGTATATCAAAGAGGATCTGAGAACATTTCAAGTACGGCTTAGAATCCTTGGTGGGGATTGTTAGAATATTTGGGTCTGCCCCATTATTCTATCTATTCTAAAGGATTATAGCCTACTTTTTATGTTATAGTTATTATGGTCAACACCATACTGGTAATGGAAAAGAACTCTGCTCGGACTGGAAAAGAACCCTGGCAATGCTTCGTACGAGTCACAGGGTTGATTCTGCAGAGAACCCTGTGGGTCTCAGACAACCCTGGAGGTTCTCAAAGAACCCTGGTGGTTCTCAAAGAACCCTGGCGCTAGCCTGAGCCTGAGCCTGACTTGCGTGCGGGAGGGATCTCTCTTTTGCTGGTTATGGAAACTGAAGACGCGGTAATTGGAAGGGCTGATTATGGCAATCACTGATACCATGATTCAGCCTTCCATAATTCAGCTTTCCATAACTCAGCCTTCCCGATTCTCTCCCGTCCAGGTTCATCCTCTCGTCTCACCCGAGGGCTATGAATAGAAAGCCATCTTCTCCTGTGAGATAGAGATTTTTGAGTCCATTACTCCTCCTCTTTCCTCTGCTGCAAATCTGCCTCCCCATCGCCGGCGCTGCGCGCACACCACCGGCGAGAGCAGGTGCCTCCGACACCATTGCCTCCTTGAGATCTTGCTCGGGATACCGGGGCAATCAGGTTTCTAGGGAGCGTCTCTACGCGACTGCTCGCCCAGAACTGCTACGTCTTCACCGGCGTACGGTTCACCGTTCTGGAGACTCCGCCGCCATCGAACGACTACACTGCGCCTCGTCTTCTTCCTGCACGACTCCGGCGCACGGACTGCACTGCGTCAACGGATCTTCCTGCATCGAATTTGTACGACTACTTCGAGCAAGGCCAGTCGAGAAATATCATGAGTACGGATGATATTCCTCCAGCTGGTAACGGCGCAACCGATGCCTCTGGCAGAGGTCCCGCCCCAGGGTACTTTTCGATGTCCGAACTGCTATCCTTCATCTTATTCGTGTTCTTCTTTAAATCTGTGTTAAACTTGAACACGTGCACATGGATCGTTTCACTCATTATAGTCATGCAAATATTCGTGAATTTAATTATAACTTTTGGAATTAAAATATGGCCTATTGCAGATAATTATCCAACATCTGAGCCCTGAAAAATTACCCAAATCTGCCCTGCCTGAGGCTGTTAAACAATTATTGTCATCAGTCAGTTGCACTTTTTTCTAAAAAAAATCAGTCAGTACATAAAAAATCGGTACAAGTATTATCTTTAATAATGAGCATTGAAATTGAACCGAACACATTGGTGAGTACCACATCATTATTTTGAGCCGAACACATTGGTAGCACGAGCTGACAGACAGGCCACATGGACCTGTACAGCATTAGAGTCAACGAGAAATTCTTCAGTACAATTAGCCAAAAAAAAAAAAATGACACTGGTTGAGACATGAGAGGCCCCGAAATGTTCGTCAGGATGGTCACTCCAGTGGCTGGAAAGTCGAAAGGCAGCGCATCCACGGCGCAAACCTGAAGGCGAGGGCAACAAGAAAACAGCAGCGCTGAGAGGGAAAAAGGGAACAATCATATGGGATGGATGCATCACGGCACAGGACCACATTTTACTCGGACATAAACATGCTAGAGTAGTACAGTACTTGTTAGTGGTCAATGTACCATAATTCCATACATATTCTATTCATTAAGTGCATTACCTTGCATTTACCCTGCCACCGTACCCGTAGACGTCTTGGATAACATTTTGCAGATTGCCACATCAAATCTGAAACTACAAGAATGTCTCCAGAGACATAAACAAAGATGCAATTCCAAGAGTACCAGCCACAACATGAACCAAAAACATCCAGGCACTGGGCAGATCATAATATCACTAAGGAAAATTCAAAATTCAATTAGCACACCGGATGAAGCAAACCCAAGAGATTTACATGCACTCCCCCCTAACCTATCTGATGTAACTCAACAACATGCTATTATTTTGGTGGTGTCCACGCATCACCTAACAGCACAAAGCACGATCAAAGAACCTCTCTTGCTACTATTACACAACAGGCTCGCAAACTTAGTGACTCACTACCTAACTAGGCATTGCTTACCAGCGGCTTGGCCAGGAGGGCCAGGATCAGAACCCCACTCCAGTAGCGTTCAGGGGCCGATGGCGATCCTTCCAGAAGCAATCAGGAGCCAGACGTGCCGATGAACGCATCGGCTCCGACTTGCATCGTTTCAGGACAAATGGGGCATAGGCTGCCGCATTGGTGACCAGTGGCAGCTCAAGCTTTGTCTTCTGTTCTGTTGTATCTGGATCCAGCGGTGGTGTCTCCTGAGCAACTGGAGCTGCCATACGCACTGCTGTCAAGTTCACCATGGATGGATCTTTGCTCTCTTTTGTGTCAACAGTGCTGCCTTCAGAATTCTCCTTGTCTTCCACCTCCCCCGTGGCAGTTGCTGCATCGTTGCCGCTAGCTAAAGTCTTTTGTGGGCGACGATTGCAGTTATTCTTGCCCTGGTAAGACTTCCAATGGACAAAGTCAGTGCTGCAGACCCATGTCTCCTTGGAGACCTCCATGGAGAGCTTTGGTTCATACATCATCAGGAGAAGACAATCAGGCAATTCACCGCTCTTCTTCCTCCTCTGTACCAACGGTCCAGCCTCACAATCTTTAGCTCTGATTTCTACTTTCTCAACCTCGCGGTTAGTTTCTGCATTTTGTGTCTCTCCTTCCTCTTGATTCTTGGTAGTATCTTCTTCCTTTCCATCGTCATAGGATTCTGGGCCTTCCTCTGCACTGTTAGGAGCAACAACACCAGCACAATCTTTCTCCGGGTCTTGCTCTGATGAAGGCTTCTTCCCCTTCCTTGATGCCATCAGCACCTTAGGCTCAGCAACGAGATGCTCCTGTTCAATTGAGAAGCTCCACCTCCGGCCATCTCTATCAATGGAGAAACTAGCCCTTCTAGAATCCTTCGAGCTTGAGAAGCTAGAGCGCCGTGCCTCCATCTCAGCTGAGAAGCTGTGCCGCCTGCCAACTCTATCGCTGGCCGATGACGATGAGGCTCTCCTGCTAGCAACGCACCTCCTGCTATTCAACCGTCGCAATTTGTTGCAGTCCTCCTTCAGAACAGCCGAGGGAGAACAGCTGCTGATTGACCTCCTCCCCTTCACCTCTTCCTCAACTTTCTCTTGTGCTGGAGTGTCTTTCTCCTTACTAACCACTAACTCCAACATGTCCGGCCCTTGGCTTTCCACCGCCATGTCTTCTCCCAATGAAACCTCCAAAGCAGCATCTTTCCGAACAATTTGTGCTTCCTCTACCTCTACTCTGCAGGATCCACACTTGTCTTCTTCAACAAGATCTCCACATTTAGAGCTCTGTTCCGCTTGTGCCTCTGCTTGATCTATCTTCCCTGCTTCACCATCCTCATTTTCACTGCCGCCAAGCTCTCCGCAATTCGCATCTTTGACAGAAACAGCTGAATGACGAGCTTTATCTTTGCACTCCTCTGGCTCTGGCTCAGCCTCATCCTCATCCTCCTCGTCCTCTTCCTCTTCTTCGTCCTCATCTTGGTTAACGCCACCAGGCACCTCAGCGTCCACCTGCTCCACTGTGGCTGTGGCTGCGGCCGGAGAACCCCAGAAGCGGGTGGCGAGAGCAGCCATGCGGACAGGGTCCGACCGACATCGCATTAGCAGCAACGCGTTCCTCGGAGGGATGCAGACGCTGACCCTCCCTTCTTCTTCCTTCCCCAACACCAAGATGTCATCTTTCTTCTCCACCTCCACCTCCCCCACCAACACGGCCTTCTCCTCCTCCTCCACATCCCACCCTTCCATGACGAGCCCCACCTCCGACGCTCTCATATCCTCAGCCGGCACAATGGCGGCTCCCTTGCCGACGTCGTCGTCGTCGTCCACCTCCTGGATCGGCAAAAGACACCTCGCCACGGCAGCGCCGCACAGCCAGCTGCCCCCAGCCGGCGCGCGCTGCCGGCGTCTCTTGCCAGCGTGTGCGTCGGCGGAGTCCCCGCCCCGCTCGCCGACTCCCCCCGGCCGAGATGGCGAACAGAGCGAGCGGGCGCCACAGGAACCGAGCGCCTCGCAGATGTTGACCGGGATCTGGTACACCCAGCCCTGGTTCTTGGCCGCCTGGGGTACATCCCCGACGCGCCTGGAGCAGGAGCGCAGCGCCGCGGCGGAGGAGGCGTGCTTAGGCTTGCGCTTGCCTCCCTTGACGCGGACCTGGCCGATGCAGGTGACTTTGGGAGAAGATGGCTCTGCGGGTTCCAACCCGCCCCGGCCGCGGCGGCCTCCTCCGGCCGTGGACCCCGAAGGGAACATGGGGGACTGGCCGCCCTTGAGGCTGCCGCTGTTGCGGAGGCGGCGGCTGAGCGACGGGTGCAGAGGCGGGGCCGTCACTGCCTCTGCTCCAGCGCCGCCAGCACTGACGCGGCCGGGGCTCAGGAGCTTGGAGGAGCTGGATGTGCGGAGGGAGGACGGCGCGCCGGCGGCAGAGGCGGCGGAGGGGCGGGATGTGAAGCAGATGAAGAGCTCCGTGCCGCCGCCGCCACCCCGGTCCAAGTGCTTCTTGCGGCGCATGAGGTGGTGGGTGAGGAGGAGGGTGAGCAGTCAGCTCTCTCTCTTCTCTTGTGTTTTGTTTTTTTGTTTCTGGAATGAAATAAAATTTAAGAGGGAGTGAGGGAGTGACGAGGCCCACAAGGCCACAACCAGGCCCACGACCACGAGGGGATGCTTGCTGCAATTATTGACAGCTAATTAGCTGCGGCAGAGAACGTGTCCCAAGAATGAACCTGCTAGCTTCATGAAATATGGATGGTCTCCTTGACTACTACTCCTCCGTAGAGAGAGAGAGAGAGGACCCGTCGTGGGAAGGGGATAGAAAAGAGAGTGGAGGGTCTGGGGGAGATGACTGCTTTCTTTTTATGAACTTGGGAGTAATTACTCACCCGATTCCGATAGCAGAACCCGATGTCTTCATACGTGCGCCAGGATCATTTACACACATATGTTGATAATAAGTGAATAACAGAAACAGTACTTTATTCGATAAAAGAGAATTTATCGTCTTTATTACAGTCACGATATAGGCTCGAAGGCCTATACAAGTTCACAGCGATATAAAAGTACAAGTGTTCAACAGCGGAACGCCCACAGGCATCTGACTGGTGAACACTAGCCTAGAAATCATCGAGCTCCTCAATGTATTCTCCATCATTGTTTTCTTCTGAATCCAAATTTGAGCAAGGGTGAGTACTCTTATGGTTGGTACTCAGCCAGTGGGTGAAGATACAGGGCATCAAGGTGAGGCTAAGCTATGAGCGGTTAGCATTTTAGTTGGTCAAGTTTTATTAGTAAGCACCTATTTACTAGGGTATAAGTGTATACCATCCCAATTAAGCATGATGAGAGAGAGCATCATAGCTATATACATCCATAGTCATAGAACCACAATTTAACTTTCAGTTCAATCATCTTATCATGTGAGGGTCCGGGCCGTTCATGACCGTGAACACGACTATTGCAATAGGTTTTTAACACTATGCAGAGGTTGTACAGCTTTACCCACAATTCGTCTCCCCCCTTTCGCCCTGGGTTGCAAAGCCCTTAAACACTTCCAAGGTGAGTGGCGAGAGATTCACTACTAGGCCTTTCCAAAGAATTCCTATACGTGGATGCTTGATCCCAAAACATGCGGTCCCTCAGAAGCCGAAGCTTCCATTCACCACTCTCTCCATACCCATACTTGAAACCACCCTCAAGCAGTTCAAACACCACGCATAGTTCATCTAATTACTTGTCAGAGCCATGTGACATTGTGGTTGTACGAAAAATCCCGGGTGGTTCTCCATGTTCCAATTAAATCAAGTGTGCTTGCTTAACAAGACCAACTTATTCCATATTCATCAAAATGTCATACCTCCATGAACTAGTAGCAAGCAACTAGCCTTTATTCTAGCATGAATGTGAACCAAGGTAGTTCAAGGGTGTGGGTAAAAGGTCTAGTTGTCCTTATTGGTTCCCATCATAATTAATGCAATATTAACATAAAGTAAAAGTGTATATGGCATGATGTTTCATGGGATCAAAATAGAATATGCTGAGGGGGAAGCCACTTGCCTTCCTCAGCGAAAAACTCCTGTTCCTCCTCAACAAACTGCTCCTGGTCTTCCTCTTCTCCAACCGGTACGTTCTCTACACGGCAATCAAGGCATACAACAAATGAATGGCCAAACAGTACACCAAATATTATGAAAAGTCGCCAACGTGTTTCTACATCTATTGTTGATGCAGAGCGGAACGCGTGAGCGCAAGAATCACTCAAATCGGGTTCAAAACGGTGAAAATATATTTAAAATAAGGTTCAGGGGCTTCTCTGCTATAAATCTAACCTCTCAGGGGCTAAAACGGAAGAAACCGAGGGCTTTTTACATAGTTTTGTATATAAACAGAGGGTTCTATGCGCAAAACCGGCAGCTCGAACTGTGGGTTCTATTTTTCAAAAGCTCAGGGGCTAAAACGTAAATAAAAGGACTGATGTGGAATTATTTTTGAACGTGGCTGGACCGCGGGTTGATTCCAAGAAAAGACAGGGGCTTAGCAAAAGCGGCTCGGCTGACCGTCGTCTCCCCCTTTGACTCGATTCGGGGTTGACGTGGACCGTCCGATCAAGATCCAACGGTCGCGATGAAAGGGGGCAAAAGTGGTCGCCGGCGGCGAGGTCCACGGCGGCGCCGCGGCGGCGCTTCGCCGGTGTCGAGCAAATCCGGTGCTAGGCTGCACCGTTCCGCTCGATTCGAGGTCCTACGGCGAGCTAAGGCCACGGCGAACCTAAAGGTGGGGTCGGAGAACCGGTTTGAGCATCGGGTATGGCCGGCGACGAGCGGCGGCGGATGGCGAACCACGGTGAGGTTGCGCCCGAGGCTAGAGTGCATGATTCTCTGGGGTTTTTGGCTCGGGGGCAAGCTTGCGACACCCGGAGTCTGCTAGTGAGGTTTGGGGTGCAAGACCCGCGGCAGCGGCTACCGGTGACGAGCGGCGGCGGAAAGCTTTGCCACGGCGAGGTTGGAACTAGGGCTAGGGGGCATGATTCACGCTCGGGTTAGGCTTTAAAGAACCCTGGGTTCGCGGTGAAACTACTGAGCTAGCTCTCGTCGAAGCTCCGGCAACACAGCATGCCGGCGACGAGCGGCGGCGGAAGGCGAACCACGGCGAGGTTGGAAACAAGGGCTACCAACCATGATTCACCTTGGGACTAGGCTCTCGAGAAATCTGTGAACAAGGCGAAGCTAGCGCACTAGGTCTCGTTGAAGCTCCGCCCACTTGACGCGCCGGCGACGAGCGGCGGCGGACGGCTGCCCACGGTTCACGGGGAACCGGGACTAGTGGCCATCGATTTGGCAAAACGAAGGCCAAAGGAGCATCCTAGGGTTCACTAGGTTGCTACCAAGGGTTCTATTTGGGGTTTTGGGCTCTAGAAAGACGTAGCGTCGTTCGCCGGTGGCTTGGGGTTCCACGGCGAGCTCGAACTGAAAGCAAGATAGAGACAAGGCGAACGGAGTGCTCACCACCCTATTCCGGACGACGATGCGGTGACAAGGAGGCGGCCGTAGAGGAAGTAGGGGTTCAGGCGGGGAAGATGGCCGAGCTCCGTCCGGCAGCGGCAATGGCGACGGCGAGCTCCAAAAGCAGCAGCGTGGGCGCGAGCGAGTGGGAACGAGGTAGGGGCTGAGATATGGGTGTGCTTGAGGCTTTATAGGCCGGCCAAGGCGGTTGCCCGTGGCGCCCAGGGGCCATTACGGCCTTAATGGCGTTGAAGGAGAAAGAATGGGGATTAAGGTGGTCGTTGTGGCGGTTTAGGGCGGTTGCAGCCGTGAGAGTGAAGGAGGTTGATGATGGCGCTTGATTAGCATTGATTGGGGTTAAGGTGGAGTGAAGAGGGGGCGCGACGTGGCGCGGAAGACTCGCGCGGCTTGGCTCTGTCCGCGAGCTGGAGGAAGAAGAAGACCCTGACCGGTGGGGCCACGCGGTCAGTGGGAGAAGGCGCGAGCGCGTGTCGCGTGCGAGAGAGAGGAAAGTGGATGACAGGTGGGCCGGGCTCGTCAGCGGGAGATAGCGCGCGACGCGCGGGGAGAGCTGGCGCGAGCTGGGCTGGCTGGGCCGCGGGCGCGGGGAGGGAAGAAGAGAGATTGGGCCGGCGCGGGAAAAAAAGAAAAGAGAGAGGAAGAGAGAGTGGGCTGGGCCGGCTAGAAAATAGGGGAGGGAAAAAGAAAAGGTTTAAACATTTTGCAAATTTTTCTCAACATTTTTCAGGTTTAAACTTCACTCAAAACACAATGCACCAACATGTATACACAACTTTATTATGTTCACATAAAAGCTACACTAACATGTTGCTAATTTTATTTTTAAAGTGATGGTCTTTTTAGGGTGTTAGTGCTAAACACAAAAGCTGGCGGCAAAGATCCCGCCAAAACACGATTAGCTTCAAGGTGGCAAGTTCACGTCGGTAAGAAGCTCCAGCGGGAGGTTATATCGGACTAATAATCGGCAGAACTTAGACAAGTTTAAGGTACCCAATTTTGATTTTTGCGAGATCATAGACCTAAATGGTAGCCCAGCTCAAATTCAAGAGTCACTGGTGTAAGCATTTTCCCTCATGGAACAAAAGAAAAAAGGCTGATGTATTAACTTTTGCTCACAAGTGTACTCTACAATTAAATTTTGCTTCAACAGTTTCAGAATGTCCTCTCCGGCCATTCTCTATTTAGATCATCGGTTGATTCGGTTCAAGATGCCATCTTGTTTTATTATTAGTCAATTATAAGATGCCGTGTTTTCAACGCGACGCACAAGGATTCATTCCCAACCAGGACAGAAATGCCTACTGATTTCATTTTTTTCCATCAGATGATTCCGAGTTGTTGTACCTTACATTATTGCTACTTACAGTGCCACAAATGCCTGCCTAATCAATACAGACTACAGATTTCGTCACTGAAATGCTACAGCTACATGCATATAACACTTACAATTACATGCAAACAACTCTGCTTCCGTCTTCAGGCTGCTCTGGTGGAAGGCCATTATATATGCCCTTTACCTCATGGGTGCAGGATTCTATTCGAATATCCCTAAACTTATCTACTTTGAATTTCAGTTTCTACCATATTGCTCTGGCACAGCCAGAAAGGGTTTGAAGGTGAGGATAAGTCCAAGCAACTCAATCACATTCAGAAGAAAGAACACCATCTGATCACCTGTGTGGGTGGAATTATAAAAATTATATGTACTGACAAGAAAAATGAAAAGTATATGGAATTTCATCAGAAGGGAAACTGACTTTACCTGGAAAGAAAAAACCATGCTGCCGTTTCTGTGCCCACGAGAACCTGAATAAAAACCACCCAAACAAAAATCAGAAAACAGTACATGCGTCAAGTGGACAGATGCATTCACGAGCAGTAGGACACTGGTAGTGGCAGATCCAATCTACAGGATATCTCAGCCTTATTACTTTTGAAAATTAAAATTAACAGCAGGTGTAGTAGTCAAATTCAAAGTACAATACACCTCAGCCTTCCTATTTCTGAAGCTTCATATTGCCAAGGCAAAGATGTGTATTTGCATGTTTATTTCAATTTTGAACTCTAAAAAATTCTTCAAAGAAGATACAAGAAACGAATTAAACTCACACAATGCCTGCTCCTGCTGGAGCAACTGCTTTGAAAAATGACATTGCTGTCATGGACAATCCATTTGCAGCTCCTCTTTGGTTCTGAGGCTGTTAATAAGTATTGTCATCAGTCAGTTGCAAATTAGGATCAGGTCTTTAATAGTGAGGATTGAAATTGAGCCGAACACATTGGTATGTACCACAGCATTATTTTGAAGGATGAAAGTGCCCGTAATGATGGTAACCTGATATATTATGCCATGGATGACAGTAAGTAAAATGGAATTAACTCTAATTAAATCAGAAAATAAAAATACGTACAATTTAAATATTGAATATAAAAAGGGCATAAACTGCTGAGTGGTGAGTAACTATATAAGATTAATATGTTTGATATTGGCCGACCACAAGCAGTAACTAATTTTTTTTCCATTTTCTTAGGAGAGTAACTGCAGACTTTGTAAATGTATCAAAACTACCATCTACACAGTTATTTGGTTCTAAAAGATCAAATATAGAACTCATAATGGATGCAAAAGATACTCACAGAAAGATTATTTTTTATCACTGATGCAATATTGAGAATGATTGACAATCCAGGTTCTGAAAGGTATGTCATATAGGGGTATGCAAAGAGTATAGGAATGCACAGGATCTGCAAGATTGAGAAAATTAATTCAAATACGTAGCAAGAAGAGGAAAGACTGCATCAACTAAATAACATATTCTTTTTACTCACAGCTGCAATTCGAGAAGATTTGATAGGCCCAAGAACTTTATTTATACGAGGGTACACAAACAGTTGATATACAAGAAGACTGGCACCTGAAATGAAAGAGGAAAATGATGTAAACGTGCTATCGCAAATAGTAAAAGATGGTTACAGAGTATTGAGAAGCACAATGGTGGAACCAGACAGAGGACAGAATTTGCAGATTCTTTTCAGTTTGAGGGAATGGTTAAGTAATCTTTTTACACTTTAGCCTACAATGGGTTTTCTACAAATCAATAACACTAACAATAATAAAAAAATTCACCTGTAACTGCAAGCACTTGACCTACATCCTCAGATGATAAGCTGAGTCCACCATACTTCTTGTCACTTTCAGCCCATAGAGAGAACACCTGGAATTAGTTTTGTTAGTGCACTAAAACATTCTGAAATGTCAAATGTCCTCTAGATAAGTACTGTAATAGAGAGTACGCATCATTCATCTAGAACTTATATAATTGTCAAATAAACATGGAATTACAATGCTGGTACCATATGTAACCAAGGATAAAAACAATTGATATTCACGGCAACACAAAAACCATCCTTAGTCTGACGGGGAAATGTTGCTTGGCTGACTGTGGCCAATGATTTTGTAGGGTGCATGTTAAACTTTATTTCCTGAAGCATCCAATATATTTTAATATCTGGTTTACCAAAATCAGTTATAAAGACCTATGCCACCATAGAAGTTGAGTTATAAAGACCAATGCCGTTTCTCTGAAAATTATGAAATCTTCAGTTTTAAGCACATTTATTGGGTGCCAACTTTTTCTTTTGGATAAAATTTTAATCCCTGAATGAATAAACCATAGTAAATATTCTGTTAGAGTAACACTAGGTATGTTCATAACATGCATAAATCATAAATACCTCTGTGTAAGCCATGTCATGGAAGGAGAAGACGCAGTAGACAATTATTGATGACATCAATGGCCAATTCTTGAATAAGCTCTTCTTGGTATCCAAACTACCACTTTCTTCAACCTTTTCTTTTGGATCAATCAGAGGAGCCTCCAAAGCTTCAATGCTCTGATTTTCATTTTCCCTCACTTTATGCTTGTGCAATGTCTCCTAGAAAACATTTTGAGATGCTTTATGGTCGGTAGATAAGAATCAAAGTTAAGTACAATATCGGAGAATGTCAAATGAACTCAAACCAATCTCACGTACTGGCATCCATATGCAGCTTATGAGAACAGCAGCAGCGAAGATTGACGTGCATAAGCATGGTAAAAAATATGGGAACCTGAAAATTTTCTGCAAAAAGTAAGTACTCTATAAATCAATTATTGAAGATTATCTTGTTCTGCTATGTCAAAAAAGGAATACCTTCCAAAGAGTGAGTCAGGTGAAAATACATCGGGAAAGTTTTCTGCAGGCTGCCATAAAGGTAACGAGGTTAGCATTGACACTTGGATATACTTTAGCATTGTTATATTGACTGGTGTACCATTGCAAGGTAGCCTCCTAGAGCAGGACCAATGATGAGACCTATTCCCCATGCTGTGCTGACCTAAATTAGTGAAGGTGAATTTCAGTATCAAAATCATTAGAATAAGAAATAATCAAATATTAGTGACATATCAGTAATTCAGTATGAAACTTGTATCTTACAAGTGATAATGCTAGAGCTTCATGCTCTGGTCGGCAAATTTCAATGGCATAAGCCTGTAAAATTCAGGCAAGATGTTATTAACAACAGCACATCTAACATAAAAGAGCTTGCAAACGTATACCTTAATTGGCCCAAGTAGACCATTTAAAGCACCAAGAAAAAATCGTGTAGCAATTGCCATCCAATAGCTGACACTAAGCCCGAACAAAGTATTGAACACAACCCTGAGGAATTAAAAAGAACTAATTTAGAGTTCTTATTTCACACTATTTCATATAAAAGGAGGCAAAATATACTAACACAGAGAAAATGCCAAACACGACAACAGGTTTCCTCCCAATACGGTCTGCTGCTATTCCCCAAGCTGTTGATGTCAAGCATCTACCAAACATAAATGAAGCACCTGAAGACATCCAGAGTATGTAGCTTATGAGTCACAAAATATTTACCATTTATAAACATCGAACTAAACCAAGCTGCATATCAGGGAGCGTTAAACGAAACTAACCTACAAAACCAGCATAGAAGCCAATATCTTCTGTTCTTTTAGCAACATTCAAGTCTCTAATCTGTGTAGTCAGAGACAACATAAACCCTTATTAGGTAAAGGTACTAAACAGATCCATGTGTGCACTTGTATAGATGAAGAAAAAACTTAAGGAAGAGGAAAGTATTAAAAATTTACTAGCTATTATGTATGTAAAATTGGTCATACAACACGAAACCCTGAATAAACAGAGGAGTACCAAATTGTGTACATACCATAAAATACAAGAAGGGGAACAATGATGATATTGGTAAAGCTGAAAAAAAAAGAGGGAACAAAAATTAGAAACAGAAAATATAAAATGGGCAGTATTTATGCAAAATAAAGAGAAGACATAGGAAGGGAAATAGGATTAGCAATAAACGAAACAAAATCTGGTCATGTTCTGTAGGTCTCTAAATGCAGATGGTGGCATCTATCATGTTAACTGAACAATTGCGACTAAGAAATTGCTGAATGCGACTCAGAGAAATCAGCATTAACATAAAATTGTTCATGATTAGAGATTGTGACATGATGAAGAAGTCACATATAAATATAAAAGTTTTAAATCCGAACTGCTGCCTAATTGGAGCGATTTTGCAACTTGTCAGAAACAAAAATTCTAACGGAAGGTGGGTGGGATCTCTCTCAGTAGTTCAGTACATCTTCAAAGAGTGAGGGGGTCCTATCTAGCAGTAGTAGCGAGACACTACAACAACTGCAAAACAACGACCTAAAGTTACTGAAATAAAATCAGTATCCATCACAGCAGGAATTTTTTGTTAAGGACTGGACTTTTGCTGCTATGACAGTGTAGAAAAAAGCAGAGTATTATATGGTATATAAGCATTTCCTCGTACAGTAATCCCCCCAATTGAATAAAAGTTGTTTTAGTTGGCATACTGGACCATGGACCTATGTAAACAAGAAGCACAACTTAACACTGAGAAAAGTTTTGTGGCACTCAAGTTGCAGCACATGCACATTGCTCTGTCGGGGCAACCACAAGCACTAGCGCCGTTGTGCTCTTGTCACATGTGGTCATCTCCAGAGTTAGGAGCTCAAGAGAAATTAAAAATCACCCGAAAGGGGACTCGAAGTGTGTACCGGCCGTGAGAGAAATCATCCAGACGTAGAGGAACTCCCTGTAGGGCATCCCCCTGAGCAAGTCCTTCCTCCGGGCGTATGCGCAGCCAGGGCATCCCGGGTGGTACTCCTCCTCCTCGAGCAATGGCGAAGTGCCCTCCTCCCCGACCATAATCGATGCTCAGAACAGAAATTGGAGCCGCAAAGCCAGAGATGAGGACGACGAAGGCGCAATGTCACCTCGTCGCGGCCAGCAGAACCGAATGTGGAAAAGGCAATGCCAATCCTGCCAAGCCACTGCAAGCAGAAGGCCAAAGACGTGGCCTTTGGCTGTCGAAATCAATCGCTATAATGGTGGGACCGTGGGAGCAAAGGTAAGGGGCGATGCATTGGGCTATGCGAGAGCCGTACATGTATGGTGTTCCCCCATCTTTTTTTGCGCGGCGGCGAGAAGGGCGTGGGCGAGGAAGACGAAGGCGGCACGAGTTGAACAACATCGCGTCGGACGTGGCGTGGAACGGAACGGACTCTCTATTCCGATCCAACCGTGACTGCATCGGTCTCACGGACACAGAAGAAGAGAGAGCGGTGGTCTGGTGGATGGGACTTCCACGACGGCGATGAAGAAGAAAGAAGAATGAAGAAGGTTCGCGGAGACCAAATTTGGGCTAGAGCACGGTTGAGCAGGCCGGCCTATTAATTTTAGCTGTGGGCTGGGCCAAGATAAGTAGGATGCCAGCCCAACTTAAACTTGTTTTTTTCACGAAAAGATAAATTTACAGCGTAGTACTGTCTATGATAAAATTACCGAGCTAGCTAGGCTGTGTTGACTTTGTTAATTTCACGAGAGATGAATACGTGCGAAAGAACGCTAATTTAATCAAGCAGATCCAATCACACGTCTGGTGATTACGTAGGTTGGAAACTTGGAATGAATTACTGAACGAACTAACTACTCGTAGCTACAAGAGGAAGAATCGAAGCTTGTATTAGGTACCTGTGCAGAGGGTGACGATCCAGACATAGATGAAGCGGCCGTAGGGGATGCCCGGGTTGGCCGCCTTCCTCCGGTCCATGGCGCACCCGGGGCACCCTGCAATCGTCTTCTCCACCAACGGCGTAGACGACTGTTGCTCTGTTGCAGCATGGCCGCCGTCGTCCTCCATGGATTGCTGCTGCTGCCTGCTGGCGTCGCGATCGGCTCTTCACTCCGATCCCCGCGGCCGAAGTGAAGTCTCTTAGGCCTCCTTGAAGAAAAACGAATCTCTGTGGCTGCGTTCAGATTGGAGGTAAAAAGTACTTTTTCTAGATGAATAGTGCACTAGAAAGCGTGTTCTGTGAGTGGGATGAATAGAAAAAACTTGTTGAAGAAGTACTTTTTTCTGAATCTGAACACAGCCAGATCTGTATGCTCGGTCTCTGGCTCCACCATCAGAGCTATCGAATATATAATGAATTGGCTGAGAAGACGTGTGTCGTCTAAATCTGATAGAGGCTTTATTTGTTGTACTCTTTTTTGGTGATTGCTGATGGAATCTGCTCTGCTGCGACCCGGCCGCTGTTACCTAAAAATAGATCGAATACTCGGGCACGTGCTTTAATTTTGGTGGCTTCCGACTTCCGTGGTTGTCAAGCAGCTGGAGCCGCATGGAGGCACACGAAGAGCACGAGATCGTCGTATCCTGTCTGCCGGTGGCACTGTGCGCGGTATGCACGCTTTAGCAATACAAAACCAGTAAAGCAAAGCAGCTGGAGCCGGGTGATGATCGTATCATCAGATCGATCGTCCAAGACAAACAACAAGAAAGCCAAATCCGAATTGCCTCATGCGCCGCACAAACTTAAATGCCACTTAGGTATGGCCTGGCCTGCCATCAGCACTTGCGTCAGCAGGGACTGCATGCCACATCTGACATCTCCATCCATCAGCTACCACCCGGCCAGTTTGTTGCGTCGCGTAGCTACCTGCTGCAGCGCTGCTTCCTAGTAGCTTCTTCCTCGATCGATCTTCTGTACGTATACCTCTCAAATCCACCACTAAATCTTCAATATGGTATCAAGAACACGTTAATCCTGTGGATTCCACTCCATTTTCATCAACTTTGTGGGAGACTTTTTGTTGATTAGCCACGATTTTGGTGGCCACCGTGGCTGTTCTGTGTCGCTGTTGTTCGTTGAATCAGGCACTACAACCTTTGCCTGGACGGGTGAAGGTGCCGTAGTCATCATCCACACCATCCCAGATGATTCAACCAAGTATGAGCTCTTACTCTCTCCAGGTATTTTGGTTAAAAAGAAAGATGGAACATGGAGACTTTGTGTGTGGATTACATAAAGTTGAACTCCAATATTATTAAGAACAAATATCCTATTCTAATAACACCCATAATAAGGGCGACGCTTGTCTGTAAACTCACGTCACCTATGTATTTTACTATGGGAGACGCTGGTAAGTAACACGCGTTAACCATAATAAAGGTGACGCTTATCAACAAACTAGCGTCATCTATATTTTTTACTGATGTGCCAATGAGAGAAAAGATTCGTGACTCAAAGAAAGCACGACAAAATAGCCCATGTCCGAAAAGAATAAAGAAAGATGATCTGATAAAAGATTCCTAAATCATTAAATGTAAAAGATTCCTAAATCATTAAATGCTCAGCTATAGGATATAACTTGTTACTTATGTGGGTTGATTGTTTGACTAAACAATATAAGAGAAGCAGGTATGCTCCAACATTCCCTACGGTCAGTCCACAAACACCTAGACAGCCTCACCCCAGCTAGGCCCCATCGTGCAACTTAGTATATACTCCCTCCGTCCATGTATAGAGGGCGTGATTCAAAAAACGCAGAGACCAAGGAGGATATTAATTGCTGCACATTTAGAGGAGAGTCTCTTCAGTTTCCGTCTCGACATAACAGCGCTTAACTCTTCTCCATCAAAGAAAGCGCCCATGCAAATTCCTTTCCATCAGCAAAACTCCTCCTGCGCATGCAGACATGCAAAAGCAAAACTTCTCCCGCCAACTGTGCCACGCATGCGGGCATGCAACTCTCCTCAGTGAACTAATTTTTCTCCCGCCCTGAACTATTTTTTTTCAACTTCGCGCGCGTATTGGAAAATTTTTGGCAGCCCAGCCGGTGCGCCATGTAGTTAACTCCTGTTTGTGTGCTCCTATAAATAGACCGTGCTTATGTGCAGTAGACACTGCCTACATTTCTCTAGTCTTTCTTCACAACGCTTGGTTTAGATTTGAACGAGCCCATCAACTGGGATGAGATCGAGGAATTCGAGGGAGGCGTTCTTGGTTTGGACTACAATTTTGTTTGGGACTCCGGCAAGGTATAGCCATAGAATTCTTTTTCTGTTTCTACATGCATGTTTCTATTGTATTTGTTTTCAAGTTTTACTTATCAGTGGCATAGAAGCTGCTTCCGAGTGAGACGAAGCTTTCTGCTTGTGTTGACGCAAAAATCGGGAAAGACCTTCACGTGCTAGCACACGAAATCAGCCGTGACCGATGATGCACCAAAAGTGTGTTGACGCAAAAATCGGGGAAAGACCTTCACGTGCTAACACACGAAATCAGCTGTGGCCGATGATGCAGGGCGTGCCAGTCAATCTGACCTGTTGATTGACAAGGAAAATCGGACGTTAATAACACAAATGAAATCGGCTGGATTTCTGATTTGACGATGAATACCAGATCGGCAATGAATTCCGATCTATGATAGAGAGTCGGCTAGATCAGCCGATTCCGATGCAAAGCAAAGTAAGATTACTAAAACGTAACCTAACAAGCTAAGCAGAGCAACACTTAGAATAGATCTAAACGGCCATACCAGATCTGATAATGAGGTATAAATAACAACCGATCAAAGCTTATTCTAAGCTGGATAAGGGTTGAATAAAATCTAAACGAAGTAGCAGCGATGCGTCAGATACTAAAGCTTAGATGTTTACTCGATAACTGTCGAATAATCCCAAACGAAACAACAGCGATACGCCGGTTGCTAAGGCTTGGATCTTACTCAGTAATATGGGACTTACAGGCAAGCCTTGAGATCTGATCACCCTCGACGTGCCCAAAAGAACTCGCGAAAAAGAAAGACGAAGTCGCCGACAAATCTATGTAAGATGCGAAAAAGTGTAAAGGTTTGTTTGATGTTGGTGTGTACAGACTTCCATGACCACGCAGGGTCGATACTTATACTCTGATAACTATGACTCCTAAACGTATACGACAAACTTACTTGACGCAAAAGAAAAAATCTTTCTTACAACCGCTTACGACTTAGACTCTATAAAAACAACCGACTCTTTATTTCGGTCCTTCTATAAGCTTAACCCGGTAACCTTCCAGGATTCCTCCACGTCATCATCTTCTTCTCCGATCCTAACTCTCATCGGACTCTGACTCTGATTCAAACTACCCCTTCCTCTCGGACTCCGATTCCGATTTGATCTGCTCCATTCCCAGACTCTGATTCCGATTCTATACCTCTGCTTCACTTTTTGGCACCGATGTGACCTGTTAAAATCTGGTGTCAACACATGCCCCCCTAGTTTCACGGAAGAATCCGATTCTGACTCGAAACTATTTGACTCTTATCCTTTAGGTCAAACATTTTAGGCCAAAACATTTTCTCTTTCCTCTTTTACCCTTAGCGAAACCTATATAAGGCCAACCCCTTCGTCTTCCTCATTCATGTTCTTCCCTTAGCCGCCGCCGCTTCATCTTCCTCCGCTCCCTGACCTTGGACCATCGAGCGTGAATACCCTTCAGCAAGGATCAACCCCTGAAGACTCCGGCAACTTTCCTCCATGCCATCTCTCTCAGAAATCCCTGAGGTAAACCTTTGTCCAGCTTTTAGATCTAGACTCATCCTGTTCCTGCTAGATCTGTTCTTACTTTAATAACGCATCTCTTTTAGGCTCTCCGCGATAGCATCATCATTCCTGTAGCAGATAAGCCAGGCTTCGCCATATTAGGCCCAGTAGGCTCTCCAGATCCTACTGATTACATCAACCAAGAGACACAAAGACTCCCCTACAAGTCCTTTGAATCAGAGCAGGACTGGAGCAATGCCTTTAGATCTTGGCCAACTCTCCCTGCTGGATGGAAAACATGGTACAAGAGAGTTGCCAGATCCAAAGGAGACGAGTGGGAATCTTATGACCTACGCCAGTGTACTGCCCTTTCCTTAGCCGACATGGATCGGAATGAACCATTATTAATCGCTGCATCTTACTTCTGGTCCGATGCTTTGAATGCCTTCCTTTTTGGTCAAGGTCCAATGACTCCCACATTGGCCGATGTATTGATGCTCACAGGCTTGAACATATCGGCATCGGATACTACTTTCCAACTTCCATCCAGGGCCACCCATAAAATTGACACTAAGTAGATAGGAGGTTGGAAAGGATATGTTGAGAAGTATTCGAAGACATCAGGAACAGTGGACGCCCGAGAGCATTCTGCTTTCCTCAATATGTGGCTGGAGCATTTTGTCTTCTGCGGAAAAACAGTAGGTCCAGCAATTCATTATCTCCGATTGGCCGAACACTTGGCTTCAGGAAACAACTTCCCAATCGGAAAACATCTCCTCGGATCAGTGTACAGACTTCTTCATGAGGTATCTATCCGACTGAAAAACAGGCAGCAGATCGGACATCTTGGAGGCCCCTGGTGGTTTATCAACCTTTGGTTGAACATGCACATGCAGAAACTGGTGAATGACTCTGTGACCAACAAGACATTCCCCGCCGATCAATTAAATGAAGCAGATCCTGATGAACGGCGCTGCATGTCTTTTGGTGAAGCCGCCTCGAGTTTTGCTGGTGACCGTATCCCCTCAACTTGCACTGCTGAATACTTCAGAGGCTTCTATAATGGCCTCAAAGAAGACTCCATGCCTTGGTATGTGTATGACGATCCTGAAGATCACTTCGAACTTCCAACTCAATTCCGATTTGACAGTATCAGAACAGACAATGATTGTCAGAAAATCTTCAAAGAGATCATTACTCCTTAGATACTTCCAGCCGATGTCTTTTTGGGGAACAAACACCAATCCTTCGAATATTATCACCCCGCGGTGGCCGCTCGTCAACTCGGATTCGGCCAAGGGCCGATTTCTATATATATAGCCAATTTGGTGAAGTCTAGGGAAATCATCCCTTCAGGCCTGGCATACGAGAGGTTGAAAAACTTGTCATTTTCTCAAGAAGACATAGACCTATCCTCTTGGAGATTTTCTAGCTTCACCACAGCTTCATTCAGAACTTGGTGGCAAGAATGGAGGAACCATCTCTTCTATCAGCCTGCTCAAGACTACTGCCTTCTTCTCAACCCCGATTTTGAAATCAATGATCAGGTAAGAAATTTCTAACCTTAGCCTTCTCAATTATTAACCACTTTCAAACCTAATCCTTCTTCCAATTGCAGGATGTGGCCATCAACCCTCCTTCTGTCAGCAACAGCGGCCGTCCGATCGAGTACCTGCCTCCCTCAGATAACCCTTATATCGGGAGTTCCAGTCCATCAGTGACGGATGTCGTTACTGGTCGGAACAAGAAATCGGCCAAGAGCACTCCTCCAACTATGCAACAGAGCACTAGTTCCTCAAAAAGGCCGAAGAAAAAGACCCAAGAAACTTCTTCGTCTATGGCTAGCCAAGAGGATATCAAACCATCAGAATCACAGGCCACGCCTTCAAAAATCGGAGAGAAACGCAAGCTGGTGCTATCAAAGACACTTTCGAGGAAGATACCAAAAAGCTGTCCGAAAAATTTCAGCTTCAGAGGCCGCCAGACGCATATCGAAAGCACGCTCATGTATTGGTGGTTCATCAACCATTCCTGAAGCTGGCACAACAAATCCGATTCAAGAAAATCCATCGGATACTACAACAACAACTGCATCGGAACAGGTAAGCACATCTCCGATTTGCTGTAACTTCATTATTTCTCGATCTAACTTCACGTGTAAACAGGCACATCCCCCAACCACATCTCATGAACAACCGGCTCAAATGGAAACCGCTCCAACCTCGTCTTCACCGCCGATTCTCCCATCGATCACGGTTCAACCAGGATCAACAACTCAAGCCCTAGAATCGGCGCAAGGAACCATCGTAAGAATGTTTATTATGTCTTTGTTATAGCAAAATTTAATCCACTCCATTCTTCATATCTGAATTCCTTGTATTTAGGGACGAACGGTAATTGCTTCCATCGGAACTGCAATCGGTCCTTCTCAACTGTCCCAGTTTGATGAAGTTAACTTGAAGCAGGTAATTCTTTCTCTCTCCTCGTTTTCAGAATAGGATAAGACAATATCCGATTTTCACTTTTCTTCCTTAGGCACAAGACTCTCCGACCCCCAGTGCTTTAGCAGCAGAACTTGCCGGTCGCTCTACAGCAAAATCAGCCCCAAGCTCCGATCCGATCAGGCTTCACCTTGAAGAAATGCTAAATCTTCTAAACATTCAAATCGGACAACTTGTGAAGAATGCCGATCCTGTCCGATCAGCTTTCAAGCATTTGCAAGGCCAAATACTTGAATCAGTCAAGGAAGCTCTCTTCCCAGCTGCCTTCATAGAGTTCAACTACTACCAGGTGACAAAGGCCCAAAAGAGATTATCTGATCGACCCGAGTTTGAAAAATCTTCTAAGGACCAGGAGCAAATTGAATCGGACATCGAAGGCATAGCAACCCAAATCGGACATATGAAGCAAACCCAGAAAGCTCTAGAGAAAACTAAGTCCGATTTGGAGTCTCAGCGCGAAGCCCATATGCAAGCCATAGCCAAGATTGACGCAGAGCTGAAAACTGTGGAAGCCAACCTGCAACAAATCCCTGGGACCCTGACAACCTTTGAACAAAATAAGCAAGTCCTCCTTCAAAAGGTTGATCACCTAAAGAAAAACTTGAAGCCGATTGAGGGTTCGGCTGATGAAGATCGGAAAGCCATCTCCGATGTAGATGCTATTCGCCTGCGCGCGATCAAAGCGATCCAAGATTTTCTTGGGTCGTTGTAAAAACTTATCCAATAACATCTTTTGTAATGTAATGTATTTATTGAGGTTACCCAACCATTCTGCATGTGTAAATCTTTGACTCATCTTTTGACCGATCCCTGCCAAGTCTGTAGCGTATTTATTGCCTTTAACCAATGCGATCAGCTTTTACAGCGAATCTTCTGAAAATAGTAACTTTTGACCAAAAATGCATTGGTCCTCGCACTCATCCATATCAAAAATCGAATACTCTGAATCGGGTAGGTAGATCCTTTTGCCTATAAATAGAACCATACGCAGAATCAACCATATCACCCCTCTTACTATCAAACATGGCATCTTCATCCAATGAGGTACAGAATAGTTCTCTTTCTTCATTATATTATTGATTAAAGCAAGCTAATCTTTCCAACTTTCAGGTTCAACAAAGACTTGAGCTCATCATCACTCAACTTCAATCTGGCACTCCCCTTTCCTCCAATCATCGGCTTTTCTTGGCTACCCACAAGTATGAGGTTATGAACTTACTCCCCGAAGGCCTTACCTCAGTGTCATCTTTCCTCCACGGCCAAGGATCCCCATGTGATGATATATCCAGGATTCAACGCCAAATTCATAATCTTGAAGATACTTTGAACAGAGAACAATCCTGACTCATCCATCTGCAGAGTAGAAGAAATCGACTTTTGGGAGAAATCCACACAATCAACCAATCCATATCTAGGTCTGAAGACAATATTAGCCACATTCATATGTCTCTTGATTCTAGAAGTCAGATCATGGAGAACCATGAGCGCCATGAGTCCCGTATGCAAGCTATTCAGACAATTCAAAACTTTCTGAACACTCTGTAATGTTTTATGTTTTTGCCCTAAGGGCGATGCATAACGCATCGGCCATGTATCCCTGAATATGTAATGCATTATTTTCACTTATTTTTTTCTGCTAGAGGCGATACTTTGTATCGGCTATGATATTTTCCGATTCTCCAAAAATCGGCTCATGCATCAACCCAAATATTGGGATAATATTTTTTCAAGTATTTTCCATTCAAAGCTCGAGGAAACTCTTCTCCTTCTAAAGTCTCCAATATATATGCATTACCTGGAGCACACCGATTTATCCGATACGGACCTTCCCAAGTCGGAGACCATTTACCGAATTTAGAATCTTTAGACCCAATCGGCAAAATTAGTTTCCATACCAATTCTCCCTGAGAAAATTCCTTAACTATGACCTTCTTGTTATACCATCTGGCAATACGCTCCTTATTAGCCTCTAGATTTTCGAGGGCTTTCAAACGATATTGAGTCAAATCCTCCAACTCATCTTTCATAATAATCGAGTATTCATTGGCTGTTAACTTATTTTGAAACTCAACACGTCTAGAGCCGATTTTCAACTCCCAAGGTAACACAGCCTCATGTCCATAAACCAATTGATAAGGTGACATTTTAATTGCACCGTGACAAGCCATCCGATATGACCACAACGCTTCATGTAGCACAGTATGCCATCTTCTGGGAAACTCATCAATCTTTCTTTTTATTAACTTGATCACGCTTTTATTGGAAGCTTCTGCTTGACCATTAGCCTGAGCATAATAAGGAGAAGAATTTAATATTTTAATCCCCATACTTTCAGCAAACTCTCCAAATTCCCCCGAAGTAAACATCGTTCCCTGATCGGTTGTAATCGTTTGAGGAATACCAAACCGATAGATAATATGCTCCTTAACAAAATCCACCATATTAGCTGATGACACAATCTTCAAAGGAATTGCTTCAACCCATTTAGTAAAGTAATCAGTCGCTACTAACACAAACTTGTGTCCTTTACTCGATGCAGGGTTAATTGGTCCGATTAAATCAATGCCCCATCCTTGAAAAGGCCAAGGCCTTAAAATCGGATTCATAGCAGACGCAGGAGCCCTTTGAACATTCCCAAAACGCTGACAGTCCTGACATCCCTTGTAATACTTAAAACAATCTTCAAGAATTTCAGGCCAAAACTATCTATTTCTTCTGATCATCCATTTCATCTTGAAGGCCGATTGATGTGCTCCACATACCCCTTCATGGATCTCTCCCATTAACACCTTAGCTTCCTCCGATCCAATACATTTGAGCAAAACCCCATCAATCGTCCGATAATAAAGATCATCTTCAAGTATAACATACTTCACTGCCTGAATCCTTATCTTTCTTTCAACTTTCTTCGATGAATCTTTCAAATATTCATAAATCCCTTTTCTCCAATCGGAATCTTCTAACTCCAGACTTGAAATCTCTCTGATCGGACGATAACCAGATGCTCCTTGAGCCAATCGGTTAGCCTCCTCATTATAACATTTGGGAATATGCTCAATCTTAACAAGCCTGAATTCTTTTAACAACTGGAGACATTCATCGTGATATATTCTCAAAATATCATTGTTGCATTCATATTCACCCATTAATTGCTTTACTACCAATAAAGAATCTCTGAATATTTCAATAGCATCGGCCTTGATCTCTTTGAGTAGTTTGATACCTTTAAGAACAGCTCAATATTTTGCTTGATTATTAGTGGCTTCTTTCTCAATCGGAAAAGAGAATTCAAAGCTTGCCCCCTGAGGCGAGATCAACATAATTCCGAATCCAGAGCCAGCTCCACAAGAAGATCCATCAAAAAACAAAGTCCATGGAGCAAATTCTACTAATCCAATCTCTGGACCACAATGATGAGTGACAAAATCGGCCAAAACTTGCCCTTTGACTGCTTTCAATGATTCAAAGCGTAAATCAAACTCTGAAAGGGCCAAAATCCACTTTCTGATTCTACCATTTAAAATCGGCAATGATAGCATGTATTTTATAACATCATCTTTACTAACAACTACGCACTCAGCCGATAATAAATAATGTCTGAGCTTGGTACAGGAAAAGTATAGACACAAGCATAACTTTTCAACCGGAGAATACCTTGTCTCTGCATCCAAAAGCCTTCTACTTACAAAGTAGATAACACGCTCTTTTCCTTCAAACTCTTGAATAAGGGCCGATCCGATAGAAGAATCATCAGCCGATAAATATAATTTAAACGGCTTATTTTTCTGAGGAGGAACTAAAATAGGAGGAGACACCAAATATCTCTTAATCCGATCCAAAGCTTCTTCCTGCTCCTTTCCCCAAACAAACTTCTGATCGGCATTCAATTTCAATAAAGGTGTAAACGGTTTAATCCTCCCAGAGAGATTAAAAATAATTCTTCTAATGAAATTAATCTTGCCGATTAATGATTGAAGTTTAGTCTTATTTTCCGGAGCAACGATCTTATTGATGGAACCTATCAAAGTTTGACTGATCTCAATTCCTCTTTCATGAACCATAAATCCTAGAAATTGACCAGCAGAAACTCCAAATGCACACTTCATCGGATTCATCTTCAAGCCATGTCTTCTGGTGCACTCTGGAGTCTTGCGTAAATCGGCTAAATGTTGTCTATAGCTTTCCGATTTAACCACCACATCATCAATATAAATTTCAACAATCTTGCCGATAAGTTCATGGAAAATATAATTCATAGCACGTTGATATGTACCTCCAGCATTTTTCAAGCCAAAAGTCATGACTACCCATTCATATAAACCAACATGCCCCGGACATTGAAAAACAGTTTTATGAATATCTTCTTTAGCCATAAAAATTTGATTATAACCAGCATTACCGTCCATGAAGCTTATGACTTTGTGCCCCGGTGCAGCATCAACCAATAAATCGGCAATAGGCATAGGATATCCATCCATCGAAGTCGCCTTATTAAGATTCCTGAAATCAATGCAAACACGTAATTTCCCATTCTTTTTATATACAGGAACCACATTAAAAATCCACTCAGCATATCGGCATTGCGTAACGAATTTCGCTTCAATAAACTTAGTAATCTCGGCCTTTATGTCAGGTAATATTTTAGGATCACATCGTCGAGAATCTTGCTGATATGGCCGATATCCTGGCTTTATAGGCAACTGATGTTCAACAATAGATCGGTCTAAACCAGGCATTTCGTACTATTCCCAAGCAAAACAATCTTTAAACTCTCTTAACAAAGAGGTCAATTCTCTCTTGTACTCAGGATCTAATTTTGCACTAATAAACTTCGGCCTTGGTTTATCACCATCTCCTAAATCTATTTTTTCTAGTACATCGGCCGACGTGAAACCATATCCTAGCTTCCCTTCATCTTCTTGAAGAAACTCATCCATCAGGACGGTTCTTCTGAGCCGACTGCTTGGATCGGCTGTAGACCGAAATCGGCCACTCTGAGGAATTCAGTATCCAAAGCTCTTCCCGATATACACATCACTTGTTCATAATTCCATGGCTGTGCTTCTGCAATGGATATGCTATATGACGCATCTGCTTTGACAACTTCTACTGTATCCTCAATCCATTGAACCAAACATTGATGCATGGTTGATGGATGCAACAATTAGCATGGATTCAATCTCTCCCCAGCAACAGGCTATATGATCCTTTGCCATTGACTATGAAGAAAGTAGTAGGCAAAGTCTTACTTCCAATAGTCAACTCCACGCATAATGCCCCCCGAGCCGGAGAAATCTTCCCTTCATAATCCTTCAGCATCATATCCGTTTTGATCAGATCATCTTCACTTTTGCCGATTTTGCGAAAAACGGCATATGGCATCAAATTAATAGCTGCTCCACCATCAACCATCATCCTGGTCATTGGCCTACCATCAACATATCCCTTCAGAAACAAAGGCTTCAAATGAACCCGTTCTTTTTCTTCTGGTTTCTCAAAAGTCGCTTGCATCGGTTCTAAATTCAATTGAGCCATTGCTTCTTCAATCTCAAAATCTTCTTCATCACTAGCCGATGCCATGAATTCCCTTGGTAACATGAAAACCATGTTAACATCGGCTGCATTATCATTTTGAGCACGTTGTTTAGGACGCCATACTTTAGATGACACCTTTTTGCTCCTCAAAAGCTGGCGTGACTTTTCTTCTTGAATTTCATCAAATCGTAGCCTTTGCAACCTCCTTTTCTGTGATTTTGTAACTCCATCCGGGCACCACCTTGGTTGAGGTATTTTAGCTTCACGATGAATATTCTGATCCCGATTTGGCAAAGGTTCTTCATCAGAAACCAAATTATTAGCATGCTCTTCTAATTCTCTACTCATAATCGGCTTATTTCCCAACCGATCATATACACTCTGCCTGCTTCCGACTCTTTCATGAACTGGAGTACGCCGATATTCTTCATCTCTATCCTGAATAATAGGCCGACGCTCCCTATCTTCAAATCGAGGCCTTTTGTATGACCTATCCCTTCCATAGCCTCCGTTGCACTCTGGGCAATCATCTGGAGATGGTAACTTGATTCCATCTTCCCAGCAGTAAACGAAAAAAGGACATCTCCAATGATCCTCATGCCGATACATCCTTTCCTCTTGCTGCCTTCTTCTCTCTTGCTGATGTTGATATTTCTTGATCAACCCTTGAGAAGTAACATGTCTTTGAGGATTTCTGGGATAATCATTTTTTTTATCTTTCCTTTATCCTTTAAGTCAGAAGCAGAAATTTGCACTCTAAGATCAACAGCTCCTTGCTCCTTTTTCTTTTGCAGATTCCGATGTCAAAAGCTTTGTCTGCAAAGCATTTCCCTTAACTGGCTCTACCATATTCACTGGGAAAGGATGTCCATCAATCTTCATCGGCTTGAGTGGCTTAGAAGGAATCTCAAATTGCAACCTTCCTTGCTCAATTGCCGATTGGATTTGGTTTCTGAAAACCTTGCAGTCATTGGTATTATGAGAAGTAGCATTATGCCATTTGCAATATGTCATCTTCCTGAGTTCTTCTGCAGATGGAAGACCGTGATTGGCCGATAATTTGATCATCCCTTCTTTAAGTAGTAGATCAAAAATCTTATCAGCCTTTGTAACATCAAAACCAAATCTTTCTGGTTCTTTCTTACCAAATGGACAAGCAATGGGCTTCTTATTTTTTACCCATTCTGCCAAGCCGATTTCTTTATCTTCATCGGAATCGGAATCGAACTATACCCAAGGTAATTTACCTTCTTATGATAAGGTCTCTTTTGCTCATACATCCGATTCTCGTGCCTTGACATCTTTTGCACAATATGACTCAAGCTTTCAAACTCCTGAGAATCATACTTCTCTTTGAAATAAGGAAGTAAACCATCAAAAGCCAACTGTGCCAATTGGGAATCTGTTAAGTTCAATCCGTAGCATCTATTTTTTGTCTCCCTAATTCTCTGAAAGAAGTTTGCTACTGACTCATCATTCCTTTGCTTCAAGCTTGTCAAATCAGTAATAGTTTTTTCTTGAACACCAGCAAAGAAATATTGATGAAATTGCTTTTCTAGGTCAGACCAATATATAATTGAATTTGCTGGCAATGTCATAAACCATGAAAAAGCTGGTCCAGATAAAGAACTTGAAAATAATCGGACCCTTAGTGCATCGGTAGCAGCAGCCTCTCCACATTGTACCAGAAATCTATTGACATGCTCAATAGTAGAGACATCATCATTACCAGAAAACTTGGTAAAATCAGGGATCTTGTAACGATGAGGATAAGGTAGCGAATCATAAGCAGGTGGATATGGAGTTCTATACATCACATATTGAGTCTTGGGCTTCAATCCAAACTGATTTTGCATTATTTCAGCAATTTGAGCTGCCCAATCCACTTGATTTGCTCCCTGTGAGGTTTCTTGTACTGGTTGACGCACTCTTTCTACCTCTTGATTTGACTGAATCGCCCTTGCATATCCCGTTGGTGCCGATTCATTTTGCCTAGATGGCTCTGGTTGACGAATCACATGTCTTGAAGATACATTCTGGTTGGACATCTGACCCTGGCCTTGATGTTGGGTATTGCGATAGACCTCCATGGCTGACGTAGTACTATGTGGCTCTGATTGGTTCGGCATATTCATATTAGGTGCTCTTACCGATTCTAGTCTTGGAGTCCACACTTGGTGTACGATTCCCTTCTCATCAATTAAAACCCAATTAATTCCATCAGTATGCGGTACCCAGGCCATCTTGGGCTCCTCAGGTTGAGTCTTCTGGTTTGATTTAGGAGAAGTAACGAAATATTCAGGAGGCATCCCTAATCCTGTTTTGGGATCATATCCTTGAAAAATTCTTCTCCCTTTGACGCCGATGGTATCGGCAATGATGTGGTAAAAACCGCAGAGCTGTTTGTTGGAATATGAATCTGAGGCATAGTCACTGCTGTTGTTGCTGGAAAACCTCCTTGCATAATCGGCCTTGACGCCGATTGTGTCTGTCCGATCGGCTGATCGGATGTTGAACCATTAAACACCTGAGAGAATGCATTCTTCGCAGCCCTTGCCTGAACATCCTTTGCTGAGGTGTCAACTTCAAACGGAGGAAGTTGTTGGTATGTTGGGCCTTTAAATTGAAGATCACCATCATGCAATGAGCGAATCACTTGGTTATGTAACTCATTACCTAAGACTCTGCCTTGATTTGCAAAAGCATGATGGACTGCTTCATTTATCAACTCATTTATCATTCCAGGTGTTTCAGCTATCTTGACTTCACGAGGCAATGGAAAATCAGTTTTCTTGATAGCTTGGCCTCGTTTTGTGGTACTGAATGACTTTAAGCATAACAGTTCAAAATCTTCAACTGCTCTTGCCATGTCAGCCTTCTGCTCTTCAGTAAGATCTTCTTTAGTAGTATCAATGACATTCTGAGGTCCAACGTCAAAACGACCAGTTTCCTTCTTCGACATGATCGAAGTTGTCGTGTCCCACCGGGCAAGCCAAAAGTGAGTTGACGCAAAAATCGGGAAAGACCTTCATGTGCTAGCACACGAAATCAGCTGTGGCCGATGATGCACCAAAAGTGTGTTGACGCAAAAATCGGGAAAGACCTTCACGTGCTAGCACACGAAATCAGCTGTGGCCGATGATGCAGGGCGTGCCAGTCAATCTGACCTGTTGATTGACAAGGAAAATCGGACGTTAATGACACAAATGAAATCGGTTGGATTTCCGATTTGACGATGAATACCAGATCGACAATGAATTCCGATCTATGATAGAGAGTCGGCTAGATCAGCCGATTCCGATGCAAAGCAAAGTAAGATTACTAACGTAACCTAATAAGCTAAGCAGAGCAACACTTAGAATAGATCTAAACGGCTATACCAGATCCGATAATGAGGTATAAATAATAGCCGATCAAAGCTTATTCTAAGCTGGATAAGGGTTGAATAAAATCTAAACGAAGTAACAGCAATGCGCCAGATACTAAAGTTTAGATGTTTACTCGATAACTGTCGAATAATCCCAAATGAAACAACAGCGATACGCCGGTTGCTAAGGCTTGGATCTTACTCAGTAATACGAGACTTACAGGCAAGCCTTGAGATCCGATCACCCTCGACGTGCCCAAAAGAACTCGCGAAAAAGAAAGACGAAGTCGCCGACAAATCTATGTAAGATGCGAAAAAGAGTAAAGGTTTGTTTGATGTTGGTGTGTACAGACTTCCATGACCACGCAGGGTCGATACTTATACTCTGATAACTATGACTCCTAAACGTATACGACAAACTTACTTGACGCAAAAGAAAAAATCTTTCTTACAACCGTTTACGACTTGGACTTTATAAAAACAACCGACTATTTATTTCGGGCCTTCTATAAGCTTAACCCGGTAACCTTCCAGGATTCCTCCACGTCATCATCTTCTTCTCCGATCCTAACTCTCATCAGACTCTGACTCTGATTCAAACTACCCCTTCCTCTCGGACTCCGATTCCGATTTGATCTGCTCCATTCCCCGGACTCCGATTCCGATTCTATACCTCTGCTTCACTTTTTGGCACCAATGTGACCTGTTAAAATCTGGTGTCAACAGCTTGCAAACCATGTCGCATGCGTACTGATGCATCCAAAGAAGGAATGCAGACAAGCAAGGAAGAGATGCAAAGAAGGAAATGAACGACGGCGTACATATACCAGCTCCTACCGTGAGAGGGTAACAGATACTCTAACGGGAGACAAGACATCCCAGGTGTCTGTCCGCAGGTAGTAAATGCGCATGCGAAGCGCACGCACGGGAAAGAGGCATGCGCCCTGTAAACGTGGACTAGAGGAAAAAACAGTTACGCCTTCTATACGTGGACGGAGCGAGTATATTGTTTGGAAGTGTCTCCTCCTCAATCAATTGAAATCTTGTAAATCCATCAATCACCATCGCCCACCGTTAGATTAAAATCCAACGCCCCTCCTCTTTCTTCCACCTCCTTCCTCTTTCTCATCCTTACTCTTCTTACCTCCTCACGCTGCCAACTCCCTCCCGCTGCCAACGCCCAGTCCCTCCCCCACCCCTCCGGCGCGGGCGGGCTAGGGCCTCCTCGGAGCTCCTCGCCGGCCTCCGCCGGCGCAGAGCTCCGGCGGGGCCCTAGCCCGCCCGCGTCGGCTGCCGTATGAGCCCATCCCGCCGCCACCTCCCGCCGCCGCCGCCGCGCACTGTTGCCCCCGCCCCGACCTGGCCCGACCGCCGGCAACCACCGCCCGGCCGGCGACGCCACCGCCGCCGCGCCTCACCGCCCTGCCGCCCACCTTCTCCGCCGGGCCAGCCTACCACCGCCGGAGCTCCCTCTAGGGTTCGGCGGTGAGCAGCCGTCCCCGGCAACCCCAAAACCCTAACCCCGAAGCCCTAACCTCGCCGGAATCTCGCCGGAGGTGGAGAAGAAGGTTAGTTTTTGGGTGATTGATGGATTTGCAAAATTTCAATCGATTGAGGAGGAGTAAATCTCATATTGTTTGATACGAAGTACTTTGATTGATCGACGTTGCTAGTGCCTGGACATCCGATCTTCTAGATCGGACGCCACCGCTGTCGCCCCACCCTTCTGGCACAGGGGGCTAGGGTTCGCGTGATCGTAGCCCGCTCGTGCTGGCCGTTGCGCTGCCAACTCCCACCACCATTAGCAGCGCCATCAATGCCTCCGCCCTGGAACCACTCGACCGTTGTCTCCTGCCGCCCGAGCCGGTGGCACCACCATCAGGCCGACTTGCCACCATCCCTCCTTCTAAGGCCGACGGTGAGCAGCCGGCCCTCGGCAACCTTCGAACCATATGGAGACAGGGCAGCTCGTCGCGGTGGTGAGGGGCGCTCACAAAGGGAGGGAGGATAATGATGCTCTGCCCCTAGCATTAGGGTCAGAGGCGGAGCCACCCATACAACAGGGTGGGGCAGCTGCCCCAGCTATCGCCGGAGTAGAGACCTCCACCTTTCCCTCTCATGGAGTTCTAGCCGGTGGCGGATGGGTGGATCCGTGTGTTCGTCAGCAACATGCAACTAGGGAGAGGAGGAAGAAGGCAATATTGGGCTCGATTGCTAGAGGTGCTAGGACATAATGGGCTAGTGGCGGCTCATAAATTGTTTTTGGCCCGATGGCTCACATAACAACGCATGTATTCTATCATTTGTTACTAGTCTGCCGCCCGTACAGCACTGCGGCCGCCGGACTCGATGCGTGATGCGGACTGCAGTCGTGGGCAACCCTCGCAGCTAGCGCTGCCGCCGCTGCCGTTGGCCGCTGTTGTCGCCGGTAGCCCGCCGCCAATTGGCGTCGGCTTTGGTCAAGGGGACAAGTTCATGTTCCAATTGCCCAATTGGCAAGAGGTTCATGCTTTCATTTCACTGTTTGCCCACCGATGCAGCTAGTCATTCGTTTCCATTACATCTAGCTACTCATCATCTGATGATTTCTTTGGCTATGTCAGTTTAATTGTGACTAGTGTAAGTTCATCTCGTAAAAGAAAAGATAAAACTAATTGCAAAGCATCGTGAAGACATTTTGGAAAAATCTAGAGAGCGGTGAGACCTTTTCATGAGAGGGGAAGCATCAACGTGACAACGTACATACTTGATATTGTGCTTTCTTTCTTTTTTGTCGCACGAGTCCGCACCACCTAAATTTTTAGGCTAGCTCCGCCACTGATTAGGGTGCATGCATGCATTAAATAATTTGATTCACCAAATAAAATTAAAATGACAAAACTGATAGATGTCCTGTCTAGTGTGTTCTTGGTGCAAATAATAAACATATGTTGCCAAATCCAATCCATCCAACGCATGCATCTTTTTAAATATCATTATGATGCTTAATTTCTTTAACTTGCATATATACATATTGTATTATTATAATCCATCCAACACACATTTTTTAAGGGCATTTGGGTGTTTCAAAGTCATCTGACACCTGGATTCTTCCCCTTTCTCTGTCTTTATCTCTTTCTCACCCCACCATAGCTTCTTCTTCCTCCTGTCATCCACTGCTAGGATTCCTCTCGTGCCCACTGCTTAGCCCCTCCCCACCCCTCTAGCGTGGGTGGGTAGGGTCCGCCACCTCATGCCCCTCCTGTCATTGCCAGCCACCACCGTCATCTCCACTAACACCCATTGCCCTGGCACTGGCACAACCGGCCTCCAATGCTCGGGCCGGTGGCCTGGCCTCACCACCCGCTCAGCCACCTCCTCCGCCAGGCCTGTCTGCCACCACCGACCCTTCATCTAAGGCCAGTAGTCATGAGAACCCATCCGGGCAACCCCAAAGACCTAACCGCGAATCCCTAACCTTACTACTAGAATCTTGCCGGAGTTGAAGAAGAAAGGGGGGATGGGGGAGACGAAAAATTATGGTGCTCAGATTGTGATAGAGACACTCAGTTGTTGCACACAATCACTTACGTCAAACTTACGTTATGTCTAGAACCAAACTCTAATAGGTAGAACTTGCTACCTACGCAGATAGAGGATCCCACAGATCAAAGAAAGCAAATAAATAAATTATCAAAAGTAGATAAGAACTAGCCAGATACTCCCTCCGTCCATAAATCTAAGTCGTATAAGAATTGGGGAAAAGTCAGTCAAAATAGATTTTGACTCTTAATTTCTATCATAATATAATATCAATTGGTAAATACTTAATGTTATCTCAAAATAGCTTTAGGTACAAATATATTGATGTAAAATTTATATACTAAATATTTTTATATTTTAACTAATTGTTGGTCCAAATTTGTGAAGTTTGACTTTGGCTAATCCTAATACGACTTACATTTATGGACGGAGGGAGTATTGAAAAAAGACAAGAAACATAATCAAAGAAGCTATATTCCTCCAAGGTGGCTGCAAAGTCAAAGTAGGACCAAGAAACCCCGCTCCTCTCCTAGCTTGGCTCTCACCTCACACTCTACCTATATTACACTACGGTAGAGCAACTGAACTAAAAAAAAAACTCTTGTTCTCCCCAAGGATGATGTGTTCCTGAATGGAGGTGGCGGCTTCCTTTTATATTACTTCAAGGGCAGTTATAGCCAATGGGGATAAGCATGAAAGTTGGAGTAACCGCCATGCTTAGACAATTGAGTGCGCACAAATAGGGGCAGCTGGACTGGGATCAGTGCTGCATGTCAACGACTTCCTCCTGAGTGCTCCTCCCAGTGACGACTGCGGTTGCGTTGGTCTAAAGTCAAGCAGTTGGAGGCATGCTGGCCTAGGTCTGGCTCGGCTCAGCCCTCTGTTCCACCGACTCGTCCATCAATGCAAGCACGTAGTCCGGGGAGGTGGTTTGGAGCCCAAAGACTATGGTATATACCGCAGGTGGGTCCATTAATCTATGACTTAGGCCTTTAATTTCAACCATAGGATGCATTGACGTATTGATCGTTGGCTACGATCACTTGGACTTGTGTTTCTCTACATGTTGGTGAAGATTGGGCCCTGGCCGGCTGGTCAATGGGAGGTTGTAGTGAACTCGTGCATTTGAGTAATCATCAAAGTTTGTGGAACTCATCACAGCAAATGATTTTGATATGTTTGAGGCCACACAAGCACGAAATCTGGACAAAATATTGGCGATAAAAATTATGGAAATCAGCCACCAATAGTTACCAAAGTTGCAAGCATCAAGGAGAGCTTGGACTTATGGAAATTATAATTTGAACTGTAGAGCAAGATGATATTGTCCCCAAAATGCATGCTATAGAGAATTCCAGAATATAATAGATTATCTTGCGATGCAATTTTGGAGATCTTAACTTTGTTTCCATGCCCTGAAGAACCCTTTGTTTCCAAGGAAAGTGATGAATACCAAAGATGGAGATCTTTTTGAGCAACACAATTTAGACACTGGAGTTGTCTCATTTGCAGTTCAAACATGGGAGATATGATGTCCACAATAAAGGGTTGCGAAGAAGGAAAGTTTTGGCGTGAATCCAATTTTATGGAAATCAAATTCTGCTTAACTCTGAAGAAAAGGGTTCATACAAAAAAACGTGGAGCATGTACAAGGCTCTTCAAAAGTACAAATACAATCCCTATGTGCCCTCATTGAAGAATCCAACCACTAGAAATTGATGGAAAACAAATGGACACACACCATAAGGAGATAAGGGCCATTGCCACTTTCAACTCTTCAGAGTTATCTAGGAGGTGGCTTAAGATAGATCCTAGCCACCATGGTCGCTCCTTTGTGGTGAAGCCATGCATGGTTGGAGTTCAAGAGTCACTGAGCCAATCATCTGGTTCATTGAGACATGTACACGCAATGGTGATATATCAATCTAAACTTTTTCTAGTTGTCTTTACTTTGACGTATCTTGATGCATGCTTATTTTTATGTTCAGCTAGCATATGTTCTTAGTAAGAATAGATACAATTTTTCCTCAAGAAAAAAAGAATAGATACAATCATAATGATTAGTCATGTATTGCGGATACATCAATGTATTAATGGGAAATCAGTGGTTGAGTATACCCTCTTGTGATGATGCATGAGGAATGGAAAAGACCCAATGAACACATAATATTGAGTAGAGTACATTGATGGCAAGTATTGTGACAATCATTGCAGTATCTGTTAGGAGAATGAGCTTTGGGTTAGAGAATAATTGTTTCGATTATAGCTTTGAGTAAACTCATAATTCACACCTCACAGTGGCGGCTATGAGAGCCACCGTCATGATGACTCTTTGTCATAGTAAATATGTGATTGATATTTGGGTTGGTTATCTTTTTTTATAATAACTGGAACTACAAGACTATAGGTGTATGCTATGTTTGGTTGTATTACCTATTTACATATGGGTATGATTATTCAACTCTCAGTCAAATGTTACCTTTATATATTGTTAGTCATAATGACGGGAGTAGTTCCGCCATATTAGATAGAAAACCCCACTAGTTGATTCCTTGTCAATTCGTGGATCGATAAACATTGAAAGGAATACTCTAACAAAAAAGTTTGATGATCCGTGTGTTAATGGCACAACATTTGGTGTGCTTAAGTATCATCAACAATCCGTGGTACACTTATATTCATGTAATAAGACCTCGCTTCAGAAATCTGCTTAAGACCCAACTCCTCACATGGAACGACTACTCATACACATAGCACATCTCTATACTTTTGTAAAACTCAAACTATTAATCCAAAAGTGCTATTTTTCAAAGTGCTATTTTTCAAACGACAAGGATTATAAGTGGCATTCACCTCCAAAACTAAACCCACCAACTACAACCATAACTAGGAGACATGGGCCAACAATTTCTACTACTATGGTAGGTTGGGCTTGGGTATTACAATGCATCCAAGATACCACGTGCATACAACATTATAAATCTAACAGCTAAAAACATGGTAAAATGTATTTATCTATATGATAGTGCTAGAAGGACACTAGCTTGCAAAATGGAATTGATATAGACGGTGATATCCTTGAGATGTAACTAAAAAAACCAACACACAACTTTTCAATGTCATGAGCCAGCAGAATATTTCTTTGCCATGGCTAGAAATGGCTTGAATGTCCATATAAATTCCAAAAAGATGACCATGGACAAAATGAAGAATAATATCTGGTCAGCTGCAAACTAAACCATGTAATGCTCTAAAATCAAATGTATACAAAAGCTCAAAATTTATAGTTTAAGGTTACATTATTAGGAACCATCCACTCATAGTATTAGGGGTGGGTGAAATGTGAATAACGTTGGGCATGAATTTTTTTCTTAAAAAAACTTTTGTTGCACCGATGTGAAAGGTCATAGGTGTCACATTTGTGAGTTTCATAGCACATCAACCAAGTTAGTTGTCATGGTAGAGAAACAAGAATAAAATAAGAAAGGGTTTCTGGTAGAAAGAACCGTCCAACAATCCCCTATGCCCATGACCCCTATCCTAGCTACCAGAGGTGTTCGATCCACCTGAACTAAGCCACCTATGGAATTTACCATGATAGATCAATAATTATTAAGAGCGATAATGAACAAGCAAGCTCACGGTTGCTAGGTTTGACCAATTGGACTACTGGCTAAACCCGGCTTAGATACATCAAGTTAAACGCCTAGTTGACAAAACAAGATGAATCACCAAAGAATTTGTTTTGGACTATATCTGACATCCTTTGTAGTTTGGTTTTTGGTGTAAAAGACTTCCTAGTTTATGAGTAAATATGTGGTTTTATTGTTTTCAATGGTTCCATTGCAGGATCAGTTTTATACTTGTTAAAAACTACATGAGTTGGGTCACAGTCAGGGTTTTTTTATCCCGACCGCTACCGGTCCGGTTCCCGTGGGAACCGCTGTAATCGAACTGGACCAGTAGCGGTTCCGGCTGGTTTAAAACCGGCCAAATTCAAAATTTCAAATTTCAATTCATAAAATAGAAAAATGTGGTACAGATTCCTAAAAGTACTTCAAGGTGTATGTAATCTATTGGTGTAAATTTTTTTGAAATATTTGCTCATTTGGTATTTCTTGGGACAAATACAAGTGAAATTAAAAAAGAAAAAGAAAAAGAAAAAGAAAAAAGTAGTCATTTGTATGCATTTGTATAAGGCAAACATACAAATATTTGCTCATTTGGTAGTTTTGTGGAAATGCACAATTCTATGTATGGATATATGTATGCATTTGTGGTCATTTTTTTTAAACCTCCCAACTTACCGCCCAAATCGCCCGGCTTACCGCCCAAACCAACCGGCTTATCACCCAAACCAACCGGCTAACCGTTTCGAACCAATTACACTAGCAATTTGAATTTGGAATTTGAATTTGTTCGGTTTATAGTGGGAACCGGTCAGACCGTTTTGGCTAACCGCTACCGGTGGCCGGCGGTAGCTGCTACCGGCTCGGTAAAAAAAACTCAGGTCACAGTTTTTAAGTTGAGCATGTTCATTTCAGTCCTAATAACTCTCTATAGTTCTCATGATGATTTATGAGATACAAAAAGCAATTAAAATTTACCTGAGAACAAGAAAGCATGTTGGTTTTTTTGTGCCCACGAAAACCTACATTGACATGCCAATACGATATGTAAATATGATGCATGGTATTTATAAAGTTCCCATTGCATGTGTAATAACATTATGTAAGTTTTTTAAAACAAAATAAATTCAGGTAACATCATGTATGTGCTAAATCTAGCTCATATTTATGAAAAAATGATTTACTTCCTCCATCCTTAAATATATTTGCTTGTCCTAAATGACATATATTTGATAACGGAGGTTGTATAGGATTTTACATAAATTTCCTTGATAGATTTATGGTGCAAACATAGAGAGTGATATTCTAGTATGAGCTTACTATATAAGACTAGATAATGGGATAAGGATATAATAAGCGGAAAACATGTACATGCCAACCATTCATGTAGAAATGAAATTGATTTGACATTACCTTTTATGTCGATAATGTAAGGATCACATAAGCTGACCATTAAAGAAAAGATTGATACATGCATAAAAGTGTTTTTTTAGGAAAATTGAATTTTGAAAGAGATAAAAAAAGGATGTTTCTAAAGTATAGAAATACTTCAAGTGAATATGAAACTATAAAAATACATTTAGATATTTTTTTCATAGCAACTTTAACATCTAAATTTGTACTTACATGATGCCGGCTCCTGCTGGAGCAAATGCCTTGCCAAATGACATTAAAGTAGATGCTATTCCATTTGCAGTTGCTCTTTGATCTTGATGCTGTTAGTTAAACAAGATCTATAAAGGTTGCTTAGTGATAGATGTTTAATTTAAATACAATGTAATGGCACATACCACCGAGTTATTCTGAAGAATGATGGAGCATGTCACAACGGTAACCTAACATGTGTGCAAATGGATAGTATTAATACGGTACCGAGGAATATATATGTATTACTAATACAAGCTTCCAATTATACTACTATCGCCAGAAACAAAAAAAAAAAAAGCTAGACCCTTAGTTATTAAATGCTTCCTATGAATTTCTAGAAAAAATATTTCATTTTTTGTTAGTGTTTAGAATATAAAATATTTTTAAAGAGGTATATTGTACAAAACTTGAAGTTAGTAGCTATCGAGCATTCTAATTTACTTGTACTGTTACACTTAAACAAACCAACTTTTTTATTGTAATAGACAATTTCTTATTAAAATAAAACAAATGAGTATATTGAAATATCAACAAATGTTTTAGGCACGCACACATATAACATGAAGTTCCAAGGGTACTCACCACACATATGTTTTTTACTAGTGATGCAATAAACCATGGTCTTGACAAATTTGCCACAGGTGGATAAGTAAGAAGAAGCAATGTAGATAAAACCTGCATTGTCATTAGATATATTTTAAAAATAATGTATTTAAATCAACATATAAGAGTAACGGTAACTTTTTCTTACAGCCGCAACACGAGAAGTGTTTATTACTCCAAGAACTTCCACAATATGAGGATAAATAAATGTTTGGTACAAAAGAATCCCAGCACCTAGAAAATAATAGATCATTTTTTATAATCAATATGATGAAATAGGAAAAATGATGTTCAAGAAGTATTTGAATCGAAGTTAAGTTTTGAATAGCTTCTTCTATAAATATTATGGTGACGCCATGTTACAGCCATATATCTAGTAAGGTTTAATAAAAAAAACCTTCTATTGTGAACTTCGCACTAAGGTCCGGCCTTGGCCATAGACCACACTAAAAGCAACAAAATTTGTAAGCTGGTTTGGTGGACATGAAATTGATACCTGTCAACATAAATACATTACCAACATCTTTAGTTGTGAAGCTTAGCCCTCCAAACTTTCTGTCGCTTTCAGCCCATAAAGGAAATATCTAATAGGTAATTTGATAACCAAAGGCTAAATTAGATATAGAGGCTAATAATATAGAAAAGATATAAGTTTGTGCTCAAAGAAATTAAAAATATTGAGCTTTTCATAAACTAATTTAATAGAAGCCTAAAATTTGTGAGCTAAATGAGAAAATTTAAATGCAACCATGAAAGGACAAAAATGCTACTAAGAATTAAAAAAGCAGTCTATTAGGGCAAGTAGCGTACTTTTGGTTTAATCACCTCAATCATCCAGGATTACTGTTCTTTGATAAACTATATAGCGCCAATTCTTTAGTTGCACTAAATTATTGGTAAGTTTCCCACAAACCAAGCACATGACGTTTCTATTGGTGTTTGAAAACACAATATTCATTGAGTATAAAACTTACTCTATTTCAACTCAAATATTATTTTGTTTAAAATGACAATATTTGGTAGTGTGTGATTAGAAGAAGAAAAAAAGAAACTAACAAAATATAGGACCCTAACTCTATGGTGAAATAGGGCTACAAGTCAGCTTATTTGAGTGTGCCAAATCTATGCCTCCTTCTCGGATGGTAGGGTCTTCTTAGTATTTATGCTTTCTACAAATAAAACAACTTTACCAAAGGCATATCCTTATCGAGAGAAATTGAACTTGTTTTTGGAAAAATAATATAGTTTAAAAATGGAAAATACTTATATTTTATAATTTTACTAAATTGCCATAATAAATCCAAATAAAGCTATCTTATGATTTTGAAAGGCATATATGGAATGTATATTTTCCTTTAAACTGGATTTCCATATCAAAAATATTTACGTTCATCAAATCTGCATTGATATGGCCTAAAATAATATGACAATATGTTCGTAGAAATAAATAATACACATATATTGGAAACATAATTGGATTTGTTATGGCAAAGTTACGTGCTTAAGAATTAAGGATATCGGATGGTTCTTCCTACATCTATAGTTTTTATTAGTCAACCAGCAATATCCACTTTGCAAGGCAAATGTCAAATTTTATTAACAACGCACCTCAGAATAAGCCATATCCTCAAAGCTGACAATACAAAAGAGAATGATAGATGACATTAGTGGCCAATTATTAAGTAAGCTCTCAGTTGTAGTTGAAGAACATTTTTGCTTAACAAACTCAAAGGATTTAGTTGCCTCATCTTCCTTATTCTCACGTTTGTGCATATGCAGTGTCTCCTGAAGTATGTATACAACACAATTTTTATAAGTAAATAAAGTCGATCTTGGGACAATATATCATTTGATAATTCATTAACAACGAAGAAGATATAGTTATAAACATACTAAGAAACTCAAAGATAGTACTATGTATAAATTAAGTGAAAACTAATAAAAACTAGAACAAACCCAAAATTGTAATAAATGATGAACCTAATTGCATAGATAAATTCGAAATAATCTAAATAAATGTGTTCTCATTATTATTATATTTTGGAATATGTTTTCAATCCTATGGCAATTCTAGAAGATTTCTAATAAAAAATCAAGATTACATATTGATATTGTAGTGTGATCCCATACCATAGTAGTGTTCCACAAAATAGTTGAGAAAACTTTAATATCAAGAAAATTGATGATATTATTTTTTTCTTTCCCTATTTTTTTATTATGCTTTTGTTACACTAGGAAGTATGAATGATATGATACAAATGAACAACCAATATATAGGGGGCGCTGATTACTGTAGAGAGGCATCTCACGACACCAGAAACCCTAAGAGCGCCCCTAACGCCATCCCGATCCCGGCGGCACTGCAGTGACGTGAAGGCCGCCGCCACCTTCGTCGTGCCATCACTGAAGCACTGACGAGAACATCTATGTCTACAAGAGAAGTTGAATCGACTGCTCCATGGCTACTGGTTGATTCCCTAACCTTAACAGTGTAGTGTTCATGTTGTAGATGCATAAGATCATATACTCAGTGTTATTATTTTTACACGCACACCCTGCCCGGATCGGATCGGACCAAAGCGAACACCAAACCGCTTCCACACCAGTCTCTCTACTGACCAGCTCTCGCAAGCGGCAAGCAAAGCACGCGGAGCAGCCATGACATGAGCGTGGTGGTCCTGGACGATTAGATGGTGTGCGCGTTCGTGGCGGACGAGGCGGCGTTCGCGCGCAGTGTGGAGGTGCAGTTCGCGGCACTGGACGCCAACGGCGACGGCGTGCTGTCCCGCGGCGAGTTCCAGCGCACGCTCGAGTCATTCCGCCTCCTCGACAGCTCCACGATGAGGTCACCACGCTCTACGACGTTGTCTTCGAGCAGTTCGATTGTGCCGAGTTCCGCGACGAGATGCGCCGCATCATGCTCGCCGTCGCAGAGGGCCAGCTGGGATCCCAGCCGCTCCAGGCCGCCATCGACGACGAGGACGGCAGCTTCCTGCTCGAGGCCGTCGAGCACGAGGCGGCCGCCATCGTGTCCAAGGTCGACGCCGACCGCAAGTGACGTGGCCTTGTGCTCTGCGCTCAATGTACGGCTTCTGGATGTTGCACCGACCGACGGCATGCGGCGGCGGATGACCTGGCGCGATCCTCTTGATTGACCGAGCGCAGCGAGGCGGACGGCGGCAGGGCAGGGTGCACGCCCTACACGGTCTAAGCGAATTGTTTGGGAAGTCAGACGACGGAGACGTTGATTTGGGAAGTCGGACGACGGGAGGCCGATCGCAGGCGGGGATTGCGCGCAGACGAAAGGCGACATCTTGCGTCGCGGCTTCACCACGGAGCGGAAGGCGTGGGAGTCGTCGTGGGCGTGGTGAAGCCTGCGACACGACTATCCCTTGGACTCTTTTTAGGAGTATTTTTAGGAGTAGAGAAGTAGAGATAGTACACTCTACTGCTCTACCAAATCAAAACAAATAAGACAGAGCAACCCAACTAATAACTATCCTAACAAAACAAAATTAAACCTTTCTTGGATACTTGCACGATGGCAGCCTACTGTTTACCATCGGCAAAATAGAATTCCTCCATCAGTGCCGGAGCATTGTTGCTGCGCTTGCACCCCGGATGTCAATAACAAAGAGGCGCACTACTCTACCTGCCAGCACATGCAACGGTGCACCCTCCGTCTTGATCGACAACGCAACTGCAATGTCGTGTTCCACATGCAAAAGCGCGAGACTTTTCTCCGTCAATGGATCATGCATGTCATCAGCTATGCGTCGGTCATTCCGTCAGTCAGACAGAGGGTATGGTGATGGTGTGATCGATATGATGCAGGCCACGGCACGTTTATCTGATGATCCCATTGAACGGAATGTTCGCCGATGCGATCCAATCTTGTTAGCTCACCTCCGATGGTTCATTCCAGTTTTCTTTTCAGAGTTGGAAACATGCATTACAGTATTACGGGTCAGTACGTAGCCTCCCATGATACTTCCTTCATCTGATGATCCATTGCTTTGCTTGTTTTTTTTTTTTAAATCGAGGTCGACTCCCCATTTTCATTGTATAACGGAAATACATTGTCAGAACAGAGGTACAGACTGAAGAAAGGTGGGAGCACAAGAGAGAGCTCTAGTCAACCAACCTGATTCAGATTGGAAAGGTTAGAGGGAGACCTCGGAAACAGCCGCAAACATGAGACCGCAAGTTCAGATCAACGCCTAAACATACAGAAGTACGGCCACACACAAACAACCCAGGGACCAACAACGAGCACACAAAGGAAGCCTTCAACCACCAAGGATTCAGATACACAACCAAAAGTCTTCTTTCTTCGTCACCACCAGGAGCTCAGACAGGCAATCAACCGTCTTCTTCGGCACCGTCATCATCAGTTGGGGGCATGATCCTAAGAGTGGTTGGAGCCGGAGGTGGCCTCCGTTGGGTTGCCACTTGCCAGGATGCTGCACTCCATAGACAGCAAGGCCTTCACTCCCTCAGCTGTCTGCTCCTGGAAGTCCGCTTTATTCCCTGCCCAAAAAAACATGAAAGAACATGCATGACAAATAATTTCGGCTGGATGCTTAATCAGCTTATGTTCGAAGCAAGCCCTATTACGTGTTTTCCAAATAGCCCAGCAAATAGCTGCTAGACCAAAAGTGTAGATGACTCTGCCATTTGGCAGATTGCTTTGCTTGTTTACTCATTCATTTTTCTTCTATGCATTAATTTGTTGCTACTTCTCTCAGCAGGCTTCATTACTGACATAGACGAGCAGGGCACTTCGCAAACATCCATTCATAGGCCCAAATGACTACGCCTAGGTTTTGGCCCAGGAGCAGGCCGAAATTCTAGGCCCAGGAATATGAAAAGATAAACTCTGGACTCCTAATATAAATAACCACAGGAATATGAAAAGATTAATAAAAGGGTGCGGTTGATCTAAAAAAAAGAATATGAAAAGATAAATTCTGTACTCTTAATATAAATAACCACATGATAATTAATACTAGAGAAGCTGTTACAGCCTCAGATAGTTGGAAACTAATAATATGTTCGTCATCAAGTTTAGAAAAGAGAATTATGGGGAAACTAACACTAAAGCAATCTGACATACTGGAACAGTTGCAAAGATTGATCTCATCTAATGATAGCATGGTAAGAAACTCAGGATTTAAATTAATCACCTTTTTTTTCTAGCTTCCAAAGAATGAGTTTACTGAAAGACAGCTGGTAAACTTCCTGCAGCCCGGCACAAAAGAAGTAGGTTACCGTTTGCAATAAACTGTAGTCTAACATTGTTATATTCTCTATTGTACCATTGTAATAATGCAAGCAAAGCAGGAGGACGATACGCTACACAATGTCAATACAACATCGCAGAGCTATGAGGATCAAACAAGCAGCCCACACATATTTAAGAATGCTTGGAAGGGAGAAAACGGAATCAAAAAGTGTCATCTATAAGAATGTGATTTCAGTAATAACTCGGTTCCACAACACGCTTGCAGATATTTCCATTTTACATTGATTGATCAGGAATTCATCAGGATATTTATTTCATAAAAAAACATTGGGGGTCTCCCATAGTAGTACAATCTACCAAATCAAAACAAAGGGAGGAAACCAATTATAACTATCGTAATAAGCTTGAAACTCTTCCTTGAAAACGGAAGACCCAAATGAGATCCTTGTAGTAGATGGCAGCCTACTGTTGATCTCCAGAGGACGAGAATTATTCCTCCGTCGTGCCGGAGCAGTGTTGCTGCGCTTGCACCCTGATGTCCATGCCAAAGAGGCGCACTACTCTACCTGCCGGCACAGACGATGGTGCGCCCTCCGTGTTGATCGACAGCGCAAGCGAAACGCCGGGTGACGATGGCACTGCAGTGTCGTGTTCCACGGGCAGAAGCGCGGGGCTTTTGTCCTTACTCTTCCTGGTGGGCCCGATGGGTGGGCGGGGGTAGTAGTGCACCCTCATGTGGCCCCCGAGCGCGTACCCCGTGGAGAACACCTTTTGGCACTTGCGGCACACATACTTCTTGCAGCTGTACTCATGGCGTGGCTGATCATCGACGAGTTGAGGTGGCGGCTGATTCGACTGGACTTTCAGAGGTGCAGCCAACGTCGGCGACAGGGCAGCACCTCAACCGAGAGCAAGGAGATTTTCATGGCTGAGGCAGACGGCATGCTGCGAGTGAGGCCTTGTCAGGCGGAGCGGGTAGCGTCCGCCGTGGTTGCCGGTACCGGAGGAGGATTGGTGGCCGGTGGGGATGATGAACTCGCCCTCCTCTAGGTCACCATCATCGGTAGCCAGGCGGCGGCGGGGAGGGAGAGAAGGGAAGGAGTTCATGTCGATGTTGGCACAGATGCGAGGTGAGGGATTATGGACGTATGTGTACCTAGGGCTTAGTTACGGTGGGGCAGATCGAGACCGAGACGAGCGACGGTAAGAGGATGTGTGTTGTGGGGTGGAAGAGCATAGCAGCGGCGGTGACAGGGCACTGGCTTATATGGCAGTGGAAAGGGGCAGCGACACGGAAAGGTTCGGGTTGTGTGTCAGTATAGGAGAGGGGAGAGGATTTTTCACAACAAGCCAGTGGGGTGGGGTGTGGGCTGCAAGGTCTACATTAATGCCTGGGGACCGGTTGCAAGACGGTATCTATGTGGAAGAGGTCAGTTGGGAAATGTTGGTAGGAGGAGAGGCTTGTTGGAAGTATTAGCGGAGGGTGGGGCAAAAGGGTGGTTGTGTGCGGGCGGCGTGGCGAGGTGGTTGTGGGTGGGGGTTGCATCGAGCATTGTCACGCAAGGTGGCATGTGTAGGGGCTGCTGCATGAGATAGAGTCACACGAGGTGACTACTAGTTAGACAAAATGAAGTTTATGCCGGTTGTGGTTAGAAAGTGGAAGAATGTATCAAGGGTAGTGGGCCAGGCTGCGCAGAGCCTCTCCTCATACTTTTATACTTTTAAAGGAAAAATCAATCAATTCAACCTCTTCAAATATCAATATTAATTTACACCCCCGCTGAGTTTTCTATGGTTTTACGGACGTGGTGCAAGTGTGCAACAAATCGTGAGGGAGTCTAATTGACCGCCAATAAATATTATCCTCTTTACTACCTTGCAATTGACGTGGCGCTTTGTAGTACGGCTGATGATTTTTTAGATTAAGGGAAATATTCGGTCTTGAATATAAGAAAGACAAGACAATAAGAAAGATGGCTTATTCGTTCTTTTTTTATAACTCAATTTCTATGAGAACTCAAATCTGAGCCACATGATCTTGATCTAAGAGGAGTGCGTAGGGAGAGGTGGGAGAGGGGAAGGCTGAACGTACGAGACATAACCAAGAAACTATATGTCGGAACTAAGGAAAATGCAGTGTGTCCTTGTCTTTTATGGACCCGTCGCACTGCTTTAAGCTAGTGTACAGTACAGCATCTTGCTGCTGAGGATGGAACTTGCCCAAACACTTGTACGTATTCTGTTAATGTCAGCATCGTAATGAAAGCTTTGCCAATGGATCATGCATGTCATCAGCTATGCGTCAGTCATTCCGTCAGTCAGACAGAGCGTATGGTGACAGTGTGATCGATATGATGCAGGCCACGACACGTTCATCTGATGATCCCATTGATCGGAATGTTCTGCCGATGCGATCCAATCTTGTTAGCTGACCTCCGATGGCTCATTCCAGTTTTCTTTTCAGAGTTGGAAACATGCATTACAGTATTACGGGTCAGTACATAGCCTCCCATGATACTTCCTTCATCTGATGATCCATTGCTTTGCTTGTTTACTCATTCATTTTTCTTCTATGCATTAATTTGTTGCTACTTCTCTCAGCAGGCTTCATTACTGACATGAGACGAGCAGGGCACTTCGCAAACATCCATTCATGACTAGCCTAGGTTTCGGCCCAGGAGCAGGCCGAATTCTAGGCCCAGGAATATGAAAAGATAAATTCTGGACTCCAGGCAAGACCAACGGTGGCTGTCAAATCACACCTTAAAAGCAACTCAAAAAAATAGCTATTCTATTAGGTAAATATAGGCTTTTACATATTCTGTATAATGTAGAAAATAGCTAAAAAACTTTGGGAAACCAACAGCGTTTGTAAATGTTGATATTCATAATTCAAACAGACTCCACGTCAGCGTTTGTAAATGTTGATCTCGAAGCTGTTGGATTCAAGTTTTTGTGTTTCTTTTTGTTTTTTACCTATCCATAGCCATCTAAATAAATTGTTGGAGTTGCCCTAAGGTGGGGTCTATATAAAATAGCATTAGCTATTGCCAAGTACAAAATGTGTATGGCTCATCTTCCTTTTAAGTGGTGGTTATCTAAAAAAACTGTCCAACAGCAACAAACTCACGGTGATGGTGGAGCAACGATGAAAAAAAGAAGTGAGAAAATATTATTTTATTTGCTTGTGATGCACCTTAAGCTTAAGGTGGACTTTAGAAAATATTCCCTTAAGGTGTTCCTCCACAATGGCTAAGGTGCATTTAGCACAAGAATTTATTGCTTAAGGTCACCTTTTTATACCCATTATGGCTGCCCTAATATAAATAAGCACAGGAATATGAAAATATTAATAAAGGGTGTGGTTGATTAAAAAAAGGAATATGGAAAGATAAATTCTGGACTCATATAAATAACCACATGATAATTAATCCTAGAAAAGCTGTTACAGCATCGGATAGTTGGAAACTGATAACATGTTCGTCATCAAGTTTAGAAAAGAGAATTATGGGGAAACTAAAACTAATGCAATCTGACATACTGTAACAGTTGCAAAAATTGATCTCATCTAATGATAGCATGGTAAGAAACTCAGGATTTAATCACCTATTTTTTCTAGCTTCCAAAGAATGAGTTTACTGAAAGACAGTTGGTAAACTTCCTGCAGCCCGGCACAAAAGAAGTAGGTTACCGTTTGCAATAAATTGTAGCCTAACATTGTTATATTCTCTATTGTACCATTGTAAATAATGCAAGCAAAGCAGGAGGATACGCTACACAATGTCAATACAACATCGCAGAGCTAGCTATGAGGATCAAACAAGCAGCCCACACATATTGGGAATAAAAAAAAGTGTCATGTATAAGAATGCGATTTCAGTAACTCAGTTCCACAACACACTTGCAGATATTTCCATTTTACATTGATTGATCAGGAATTCATCAGGATATTTTCATAAAAACATTGGAGGTCTCCCATAGTGGTACAATCCACCAAATCAAAACAACGGGAGGAACCCAATTATAACTGTCAATGAACTTGAAACTCTTCCTTGCAAAACGGGAGAAAACGGAAGACCCAAAGGTGATCCTTGTAGCAGACTGTTTACCACCGGGGCACGAGAATTCCTCCGTCGTGCCGGAGCTTTGTTGCTGCGCTTACACCCTGATGTCAATACCAAAGAGGCGCACTAATCTACCGGCCAGCACAGGGGATGGCGTCTTGATCGACAGCGTAAGCGAAATGTCTGGTGATGATGGCACTACAATGTCGTGTTCCACTGGCAAAAGTGCGAGACTTTTCTCCTTGCTCTTCCTGGTGGGCCCGATCGGTGGGCCGGTGAAGTGCACCCTCATGTGTCCCCCGAGCGCGTACCCCGTGGAGAACACCTTTTGGCACTTGCGGCACACGTAATCAGCGCACTTCTTCTTGTAGGTGTACTCCCGACGTGGCTGATCAGCGCGTTGGGAGGCGACGAGTTGGGGCACCTGTGGCAGCGGCGGCGCTGCAGCCAGTTGGTGGAGTAGTTGGGCTTGCTCTGAAAAGGAAAGAGGTGGCGTGGGCATCTGGTGGAGCGCCATGACACGCCTCAGGTCCGTTGTCCTGAAGAACTCGCCCTCCTCTAGGTCACCATCATCGGTAGCCAAGCGGCGGCGGGGAGGGAGAGAAGTGGAGGAGTCCATGTCGATGTTGGCGCAGATGTGAGGTGAGGGATTGTGGACGTATGCGTACCTAGGGTTTTAGTTGCGGTGCGATGGCGCAGAGCGAGAGACTGAGACGAGCAGCGGTAAGAGGATGGGTGCTTGTGGGGTGGAAGCGCATAGCGACGGTGACGACATAGCACTGGCTTATATGGCAGTGGAAAGGGGCGGTGACACAGAAAGGTTCGGGTTGTGTGCCCCTATGGGAAAGGTGAGAGGATTTTTCGCAACAAGCTAGTGGCGTGGGGTGTGGAGTGCAAGGTCTAAATTAATGCTTAGGGATCGGTTGCAAGACGGTGTCTATGTGGAAGAGGTCAGTTGGGAAACGTTGGTAGGAGGAGAGGCTTGTTGGAAGTATTAGCGGATGGTGGGGCTAAAGGGTGGCAGGTTGTGTGTGGCCGGCATGTTGTGGCATAGTGAGGTTGTTGTGGGTGGGGTTGCATCGAGCATTGTCACGCAAGGCGGCATGTGTAGGGGCTGCATGAGAGTCACACGAGGTGGCCATTGGAAGACAAAATAAAGTTTATGCCTATTGTGGTTGGAAAGTGGAAGGATGTCTAAGGGTAGTGGGCCAGGCTGTGCAGAGCCTCTCCTCGTACTTTTAAGGGAAAAAAATCAATTCAACGTCCTCAAATATCAACATTGATTTACACTCCTGGTGAGTTTTCTATGGTTTTACAGACGTGGTGCAAGTGTGCAATGGATCGTGAGGGAGTCTAATTGACCCCTATATGCAAGTGTGCAATGGATCGTGAGGGAGTCTAATTGACCCCTATAAATATTATCCTCATTACTACCTCGCGATTGACGTGGCGCTTGTAGTATGGTGATGATTTTTTCAGATTAAGAAAATATTCGGCCTTGAATATAAGAAAGACAAGAAAAGAAAGAAAATAAGAAAGATGGCTTAAGAAAGACAACCTTCTTCTTTCCCTTTATATTAATATATACCAGTACCTGGACTTGCCCCTCCTGTTTCAAAAAAAAGAAACACGACTATATAAAGGCAAAGCAACAAACCAGGCCCAACGACTAGATGGCTTAAGCTTTGGTTGAAGCAAATTAAACTGCCGAAACAAAATTGAAGTACTCCCCTGCAGCGAACTTTGGTTGAAGCTTTGTGCACTGTAGTTTCTTGATGAGGAATTGAGGATCATATCGACGCGTACTGAAGATTTTAACAATCAAGGCATATATATGAGACTTATCACTGAATTACGAAGGAGCTAGGACTGATGCAATATATAATCTGACATACGAGAACTGTTGCAAATGTATAAAGATATAGTGATAGCATGGTAAGAAACGCAGGATTTAATTACGTTAGAGCAAAGAACAGCTTCCTGCAGAACTGTGAGGATCAAACAAGTCGTCATTTACTTGGAATAAAAAGTGACATGCATGTATAAGAAATTGAAAATGCCCGCTCAGTTCCACAAAAAAACACGCAAATATTTCCATTTTACATTGACTGATCAGAATACTTTAACAAAAACATTGGAGCTATCCCTGCATAGTATATGATGTATATCCCTACATATAGTATAGTACAGTCTACCAAATCAAAGCAACTAATGAGTAATGACTAGTATCCTAGTAGCAAAACTTTCTTGAAACATGCATGGGAGACCCCAACCAAGATCCTTAATTGGCAGCCTATATTGTTGAGCACTGGAGCTGGAGCCCTATTCTTGAGCAGTACTTACGTCTGCCGTCGTGCCAGAGCATTGTTGCTCCGGCGACGATGCCTGCACTTGTTGTGCACTGATGTCAATGCCAAAGAGACGCACCACTCTGCTACCATCAGCTCCGGCCGGCAATGGCGACGGCGCGTCCTCGGCTGTGTTGATGGACAGCGCAAGCGAAATCCCTGGCGACGACGATGGCGCCGCAATGCCGCCGTGATGTTCCACGAGGGGAAGAAGCGCGAGTGCCCTCTGCTTGTTGTTGGTCTTCCACCTTTTGGGCACGATGGGCTTGCCGGTGTAGTGCACCCTCATGTGTCCACCGAGCGCCACCCCGGTGGCGAACTCCTTGTGGCACTTGCGGCACACGTGCGGCGCCGCCACCGTGCGCGCGCGGCGGAGCTCGGCGAGGAACGCGCCGCCGTCGTGATGGTTTGCCCCCATGATGCCGGCGGCGGCGGCCGCGGCGGCCATGGCCTCGGCCTCCCTCTGCCTGTTCCTGTGGCCTGCAACGTGGCCGCCCAGGGCTTGGTTGGTTGGGAAGGACTTGCCGCACTCCTTGCAGGTGTACTCCCGGAGTGGGCGCTGTTGGGGAGGAGGAGGAGGAGGCGGTGGCGCTGCTGCGGCCGGCTGGTGGTGGACTGGCTGATGATGATGGAAGGAGACGGATGAGGCGGGGCTGAGGTCGTCGGCGGCGGCAGCGGCGTCGCTTATGGTGGCGTCGGAGGAGGAGGATTGGTCGTGGCGGGAAGAGGGAGTGGGGGACGGTAGGGCGGCGCCTGGGCCGAGAGCGAGGAGTGCTTCGAGGCTGAGGCGGCGGTGGCCATCAGAAGGTGAGGAGTCCATGGCTGCCGGCCGCGCTGTCGATCGGGCAACGCGGTGATATAGTTAGGGTTTTAATTCGTTGCGGTGCTGCGGCGCACGGTGGATTATATATATTGGGATCGGAGTAGCAGCGAGAGTAGAAGAGAGCTCTGGGGTGGGGTGGGATTGTTGTTGCGGCGGCGGCGGAAAACTAGGGCACCGTTCTTGTGGCGTGCGCGCGTCGGAGATTATTGCGCGGCAAGCAAATCAGTCGAGTGGGATTTGGACTCCAGTCCAAGCCCATGGATGGATATGATGGATTCACACAAACACAACAAGAAAGGAAATTAACGCCCCGACGACTCCGTGAAATATCTCCTCCAAACAAAACCATGAGTCAACGTCGATCTAATCGATCTGTTACCTGAAAATGATGTCAAAAAAAAAAAAACTGTCACCCGAGGATCCGACAGCTGTGTGTTTACTAGCATGAGTGTGACAACTGACAATATCTCCACAGATTGATCACGGCTGTGAGAGGATTATATTATTAGTTTCCTTACAATATTATTCCTACTCCTGGTATTATTACGTGCTTTGAAAAAGAACACATCATAGGAAAATTTAATATACTCATAGAAAAATATAATAGTTATTTTATATTTACAGAAAAAATATTCAGTCGGCAAGCATGTATTTTAAAAATATTTTTTCATGTAATCATTACAATTATCCATTAAATAAAAACATGCCTGCGCCACAATGCAATCTTCCTCCTCTTCGAACTCTACTGCAAAATGTTTATGACTTGATGTTTTCTATGGGGAAAAAATATTATTCCTTCACTCACACATGTAGGCTACCAACGCGTATGTCTTTCATCTTGTTCCACAACGCGTAAGCTTTTTTTAACCGGTACCAAAAAGGCACCCAGAGTCACCGTCGATCTATAATCGATCTGTTAAGCGCGGAGGATCCGACAGCTGTGTGTTTACTAGCATGTGACAACTCACAACAATATCTCCACACAGATTGATCACGGATGTGAAGGGGCTGTTTGAATCCCCCGGCTATACAGAAACATGCTTACGTCAAAATCTTCCTCCGATCCACTTCGAACTCTAGTGATATTCTTCCACTTTAGACGTGCAGCAAAGCGACTCGTTGGCATATAACGTCATCGGCATGCATATATCGACGCTTGCCAATAGACTTTTTTTTTTTTTAACTGCACTTGCCAATAGACCTTGAGTACGGTGGAACTCGGCGAACCCATACCACAGCAGAGACTCACCCTCGCGGCGGGACGGGTAGCGTTAGTTATCAGTGTCACATGAGGATTGGTGGCCGGCGGGGGCGACAAACTCGCCCTCCACTAGGTCATCCTCATCATCGGTGGCAAGGAGGGAGAGAAGGGGAGGAGTCTAGCTCTATGTCGGCGCAGACATGTAGTGGGGGATTGTGAAACGGAGAAGGGGCGAGCGGTGGACGTAATATTGCTACCTAGGGTTTAGATGTGGAGGAAGCGATGCTTGTGGGGTAGAAGCGACAACAACGGTGAGAATGTGCTAGCTTATATGGTGGCAACGCAAAAGTAGGGTTTGGGTTTCTTACGTGCCTACGTGGGAGAGGTAAGAGGAGTAGATGTAGATTGTGCGGCAAGCAAGCGTCCATCCGTAAAATAAGAAAGGAAAGGTCAGGATTGGTAGCCAAGAGGCTCATTGGAATCATCTGCGAAAGGTGAGGCTTTTGGGGTGGCAGGCTGCATGTGGGTGGTGTGGAGAGGTGGTTGCGATCGGGGGTTTGCAATGGCCATGGTGACACGAGGTGGCATGTGTAGGCATCAGGCAGGGACACGCGAGGTGGCCGGTATGTGCACGGAACCAAGGACTCAAAGTGAAGACAAAACGACAAGTACGGTGCGGTTGGATTGTGAAAAGATGCTGGTGCAGCCGAGAGGAAAGAGGGTGGTGGGCCCGGCCGTGCAGAGCCTGTTCGCGTACTTTTAAAGATTCAACACCTATCAACCATGGGCACCGGTTGTTTCTTAAAAAAAAACCATGGGCACCAATACCCTTGTTGATTTCAACCTCTCCCAGTTATGTGCCAATTTACCTTTGGTGAATGGGCTTTTTAATATTTTTAGCATGGTAACTGAATCACCGTCGATCCTTACACCCGGAATATGGTGTGGAGGATCCAACAACTGTTTTCAGTTGGAAATACACGGATAGATGGTGGATTAGCTAGAGTACTACTCCTACGGATGGATATATATGCGCTATATTTTTGCAATAAAAGAAACAGACGGGCAAGTCCACTGGCTAGGCGGGGGTTTGAATGTGTTATTGGTATCTTCTATCTACGTGTCAAGATTTTGTTACGTATATTTTGGTTCACTTTGGTACATTTTTGTTCACAGGAGAATGATAAGTCGAGGCACTAGTTCCATTGTTTTACAGGTACATACGTACAGCAAAAGCAAGCAAAATAAACTGATAAAGTATGCACAGCTCAAAATAGAGAATATAATGTGGGCTGGGCCCACTTCCTCGCTAGGCGCACGGCCCATCCATCCCCCTCGATGATTTCACTCACAGCGACACGAGCGAGAGGGGATGACGTCCGTCCTCCGTCCCCGCCGGCCGAATAATCTAGCGCCGCCGGCCGGCAGCGGCGCAACTGCTGACTGAGGAACGATGGAGGAGGAGGAAGCTGGGGTGCGGCGGTGGCTCGTCGATGTCGCCCACTGGCGCCCCTCCCCCGCCCAATTCGATGCCGTAGTCGCCCTCCTTCCATCCCACGAGCGCCCTGCCATTGCCAGGTAAACTCTACTGCTGCTGCTCTCGGCTATATCCTGTCCTGTACACCCTCTCCTCCACCGCTTCTTCAATCTTCATGCATCGACCGATTGATGATCTTTAGTTCCTGTCAATACCTTGTTCACCTTTGCAATCGAAACATCAGATTCGCCAATTGCATACACCTACCTTCTCCATGCCCCTGGCCTGCAGGTTTGTCAGAGAAGATGACAGGAAGCGGGCGCTCGTCAGTCGTCTGCTGCACTACTCGCTTGTGCACCATGTTCTCCGCATTCCGTTTCGCCAGATCAACATATGCCGCACACCGGAGGGGAAACCATACCTGGTACATATGCACACACTCTGTCCAATTGCATCATAGTTTGCTTTCAGCTGCAGACAATAAGCAGCAAACATTTCCTTCTGTCTGGTTGCCGGGTCGATTGCATCCTGCCACTGATCACTGTTGGGTTGATTGATTTACCTATTCCTGCTGCAGAAAAATGGTTCAGCCCTCCCAAACTTCAACTTCAACACCTCGCATCAGGGAGATTATGTTGGCATAGCATCTGAGCCTTTTTGCCTTGTTGGCCTCGACATCGCATCAGTCTCCAAGCCCCAGGGAGAAACCGCCTCCGAGTTCATCAGCAACTTCTCTTCATACCTCACTCACCATGAGTGGAACTACATTGTTCGCGCAGGGACTCCCAGCCAAGTGCTGACAGAGTTCTACAGGTATAACATTTCACCCAAGATTCCTGGTATTGGTAGATGGCATATAAATTCAGAATCAGCCTTTTTTTCGGAGTTATAAGGAGATGATCTCCAGTCTTACTGCAAAGAAAAAGGCCATTTAAATGGATTACATCATGTGAACAGCATCTACCCATCGGAAAACCTCACAGCAAACACGAAACCAGAGTTATACTATCACTACTCTGCTGAATCGACATTTCAGTTATGGTATGTTGCATCATGTGAAATCTAAAATTCTTCATAACTACAAAAAAAAAAAAAATCCTGACGTTGCAAATAACTTTTAAAATCAGTTAAACTGCATGTGGTTTGGAATTTAGATTTCACATATAATCTGCGGTTTAGCAAATGAAGTGGCCTCTTGCACGACTCCTCTTTCAGTTATCTGAACTACATTAGAAAAGTTGAAGGGGGTTTTTTCCTTCTTTAGAACAGAGCAAATCTCTGTTTCCAGAAGCAGATACCTGTACTTTCAGTGCTCAGCATGATGTTATGGTTTTTGGATGAGATTGTTAAGTCAAAATCATGTCGGTGTAATCATAAAAAAAAAATCCCTCCAATGTTAATCATGATGTGGACTGTTCTGTTACTTCAAAAACAGTATGTACGTTACTTTATTCTTCAACAGGTACTGGTGTCTGAAAGAAGCTTTTGTCAAAGCCATAGGTGCTGGTGTCGGATTTGGTTTGCAAAGAATAGAATTCCACCATGAACAGTGGACTAATATTTCTATCCATATTGATGGAGGAGTGTCTAATAAATGGAGATTCTGGCTGTTCAAGCTTGATGAAATGCATTTGGTATGTATGGAATATGGATTATTAGTACAATTCACTACACAGGAATCTACTTCTACTGATGTAGCAGTATATGTGAATTATAAATGATTGATAGTCAATCCCCGGCTGCTTATACTACAACTAATGGAAATTTCAGGCATCTATAGCAAAAGGGCATCCAGAGGATGCTGTAAGCAGCTACAAGAAAACATTGTCCAATGCAACTGTGGCAGAGGAACAATTACATTCTGCACTGGAGAGTCCAGAAGAAGCTTTCACTTTGTGGACAGTGGAACAACTTACACAATTACTGGAGTTAATGGAGTAACAGCCTCCCAAGTATCAAGGCATTCTTGAAATCCACACATTGACCAACTACAGCAGAACCAAAGAAAGAGATGCCTCATGTCTGAATATATTCCCAGTAGTCTGAGCCCCTGATAATCTAACAAACAGCCACAAGACAATCATGGAAGACAGGAAGAGTTTGTTTTACCTCTTCGTCATGAAGTTCAGGGAAATGTATCCCTTCTAGTACAGAAAAGAGAGTTTATGGCCTTCTTTTTACCATAACTGAAGGCGCCATGAGGAGCACAAGATCTTTACAATGGCTTGGCAACGCCCTGCAGTTATATTCTATCCTGCATTCCTGCATCATGTAATGCCATGGGCATACCATGAATGCCGTTGGCATACCATGCATCGATGAAAAAGGCATATCTCTTGTAAATGAGAACATTATAATATGTGGAGATTTGAAAGAAATAAAAAAAAGTTATATACAATCTCTTCCAATTCTGATGTTTGCAAATACTCGAAGCTGTATTGCTGTCTTGCTGAGTACTGACACCTACAATTTGAAAGTGCAGTTGATCAGCTTTGCCAGAAACAGCAAGCAACCTATATCTGTCACGAGACACCCCAGGAAGGAAGGACAACTACCTCTCCTCCTTCCCGCCATTCCCTCTCTACCCTCCAAATTCCAAACTGTTTTTGTTCTGGATTGCAAGCAAGTCCATCGCCAAACTAAGCAAAAAATCAATTCCCCTGCCTCGCTCTCCCTCCATCTGTATATCGTCGTCCAAGTCCGTTCATGTCTGTGGCTGCCTGCCCTCCGTCGGAGCAGGCAGCACGCGTTCCCCACAGCCATGGGCCAATGCTGCTCCAAGGGCGCCGCCGGGAATGCCGCCGCCGATGCCAACGCGGAAGCGCCGCCCAACAAGGCGGCGGAGGCGCCAAGCCGCGCCGCCTCGGCGAACCACCGGCCGTCGTCCGCGGCGGCGGCCAAGCCACCGGCATCGCCCACCGGCGCCAGGGCCAGCACCAGCAAGCCGGCGGGGCCCATTGGCGGCGTGCTGGGGCGCCCCATGGAGGACGTGCGCGCGACCTACTCCATGGGCAAGGAGCTCGGGCGTGGGCAGTTCGGCGTGACGCACCTGTGCACGCACCGCGCGTCCGGGGAGAAGCTGGCGTGCAAGACGATCGCCAAGAGGAAGCTGGCGGCCAAGGAGGACGTCGACGACGTCCGCCGCGAGGTCCAGATCATGCACCACCTCTACGGCCAGCCCAACGTCGTGGGGCTCCGGGGAGCCTACGAGGACAAGCACAACGTCCACCTCGTCATGGAGCTCTGCGCCGGCGGCGAGCTCTTCGACCGGATCATCGCCAAGGGGCAGTACACGGAGCGCGCCGCGGCGTCGCTGCTGCGCACCATCGTGCAGATCGTGCACAGCTGCCACTCCATGGGGGTGATGCACAGGGACATCAAGCCGGAGAACTTCTTGCTGCTCAGCAAGGCCGAGGACTCGCCGCTCAAGGCCACCGACTTTGGCCTCTCCGTCTTCTTCAAGGAAGGCGAGGTGTTCAGGGACATCGTCGGCAGCGCCTACTACATCGCGCCGGAGGTGCTCAAGAGGAGGTACGGCCCCGAGGCCGACATCTGGAGCATCGGCGTCATGCTCTACATCTTCCTCGCCGGCGTGCCTCCGTTCTGGGCAGGTCCGTCTGTAGGTCGATGCAGCGGCCAAGCCTGCAGCACATTTTCAGATGGTTTCTGCTGAACTTCTAGTATTGGCAGAGAATGAGAACGGCATCTTCACCGCCATCCTGCGTGGGCAGCTTGACCTCGCCAGCGAACCATGGCCGCATATCTCGTCGGGAGCCAAGGATCTCGTCAAGAAGATGCTCAACATCAACCCCAAGGAGCGGCTGACGGCGTTCCAGGTCCTCAGTAAGTGCTAAACACCCCTAAACATGCTGTTGCCAGTTGCCACCATACTATTATTCATGACTCGTATAATCCAATAAGTGACATCGACGTGGGTTTGAACCTGTAGATCATCCATGGATCAAAGAAGATGGGGATGCTCCTGATACACCACTCGATAATGTTGTTCTCAATAGGCTCAAGCAGTTCAGGGCCATGAACCAGTTCAAGAAAGCGGCACTGAGGGTACATATCTGATAACAACTCCACATATCAAACTGTTGTTGATTATAAGGCAACTTTTAATGATACACTCAACCTAATGTAGATCATAGCTGGATGCCTATCTGAAGAGGAAATCACCGGGCTGAAGGAGATGTTCAAGAACATCGATAAAGATAACAGCGGTACCATTACACTTGAAGAGCTCAAAAACGGATTGGCAAAGCATGGAACCAAGCTGTCAGACACTGAAATTCAGCAACTGATGGAAGCAGTAAGTTTTCGTAGTATACTTATTTTTTTTAAAAAAAAATGTGGTTCCATCAAAGTGGGAATGGAATCTGAAAAGGCACCTTTCAAAAAATTTGAATAATTCCAGGCTGATGCTGATGGCAACGGGTTAATTGACTATGACGAGTTCGTCACCGCAACAGTGCACATGAACAAATTGGATAGGGAGGAGCACCTTTACACAGCATTCCAGTATTTCGACAAGGACAACAGTGGGTAAGTTCAACATTAAAATGGTACAGCTCAGGACCTGAATTTTGGACTACAGATATCATAGAACACCTATACTTCCATTTATCTCACAGGTACATTACAAGAGAAGAACTTGAGCAAGCCTTGAAGGAGCAAGGGTGTTATGACGCCGAGAAAATCAAAGAGGTCATCTCAGATGCTGACTCTGACAATGTAAGGAACAAATATTGTGTAAATTTAGCTGTCATATAAATCAAAGAAACCACAACATCATTGATGTTATGACGAGAGAATTTATACAGAAAAATAAAATGAGTCCAGTAGACCAAATTATTAATTATCCTATTGATTGTATATGTTTTTAGTTTATTAAAATCAAGACATTAAAATTTGTTTTTGCATGTGTAGGATGGAAGGATAGATTATTCAGAGTTCGTGGCAATGATGAGGAAAGGGACAGCTGGTGCGGAACCAATGAACAACAAGAAGAGGCGAGATGTAGTCCTATAGTGAAGCAGCAAGTGTGTAATGTGTATAGCAGTTCAATCAAGCAAATTTGCACAACTGTACACAAATGCAATGGAGTTACTTTGCGGTTCAGTTTATGGATGGTTGTGTACACTGAGCAATATGATGTCGATTCATCACGTGCATATTTGGCAAGACAGCTCGTGGCATCTACTGATCTACCATTCTCATTTGTCCTTGCACACTTGCACGGGACAGATGATACGTTTAGGTAACATCATGCAACATGATGTATTGATACAGAAAAACTTCAACACTTCAGAGTAACTTTCTTCACACAAATTGCAAACTGAACAAATGGGGTAACCATATGACTGAAGGCACAATGACGTCGGTTTATGAATCAGGACATTAGTGTGGTCCAAACAGACCTCAAATCATAACAAGACACAATGGGGGAACCATTTTCTATGTCAAAGATAAGGCTATCGCAATGAGCGTTTGCGCAAATTGCACAATGATCATCTTGATACTTGAGACAACCAATGCTCAATTGGAATGTTGGGCTACTGTTGGCGGGCCAGCATTCCATTTTTTTTTGTCTTTTTTTTTTTTTGAGAGAGAGTAGCCAGCATTCCAATTGGATCCTGGGCCTCCTTTGGTACTACCATGTTTACAAGCCCAGCGGGAAGCTCAAGCTCTGCGGCAACAAACTCAGTGAGCGTCCATTGTCCAAGGAACTTCTGCTCTGGCAGGCTGGCAGCAATATCACAGATGACAAAAAGCAACAAGTTGCTTACAATATCAAGTGTTACGTGTTAGCAGTTTAGTACGGAAAATTGTGATACCCAGTAACCATAATTTTGTATCCATATATTGGTTAGCCAGGCAAATCAAAGGCTACACATATGAAAGAGGTAAAACGCAAGACTTCCTATTCTCAATTCTCGTGCTATTTAAACGCACAAGAAGCAAATCCCAGCTATCCTCTAGCTACCCGGACTCTTCCAACTCCTCTCCAAATCGATCCAGCCTTGACACCTCTGCATCATAATCACGGATCAGGGTATGGTTGACGGAACCATCATCTTCGCTAGCATGGATTTGCCGCCCACCAAACCTGCAATGCAACAAGTATAGAATAAAAGCTATCAGAATATATCACTCAAAAAGCACAACTGTTACCTGCTCTGATTCCTTTACATATTCTTCTGGGCATAGACAAGCAAACATGCACAATTCCACGAGTTACTCGTATCTTCAATACGATAGCAAAACTTTTTGCAACATTTCAGATTAAAATCAATGAGGAATGATGGCAAAACTTTATCAACATTTGAGACCAAGATCAATAAATAAATTATGTCTTAAAGGTTTAAGAGACAAACTAAGGTGCACGCCAAATGTCCATTTCAGCATCCCACTAAAATGCACAACATCACAAACAAAGGGGAAATCATTATTTGTGTTGACTTACCATCTGCCATTCATCTTCTCTATGCATTTGGCGCCATCTTTCCGGTCTTTGAATTTAACCAATATGACTCCCTGTGGATGATTTTCACAAACCTGCATCAAGAACATCAATTTAACAACAGTGGTTTGGTGGAAACAGAGAAGCATTTAATAGCAACAGTTCAGCGAGTTGTGGCTGATCCATTTGCATATGGCTTCTTTTCAGATGATTTTTATTTGCATAGCATGAGAAATGGTGGTAATTCTATTTTGCAAAAAACAATTGGCAATATTTGTTTTCCAGATATGTTCAGAAAAGCTACATGTCTAGGGGTAGGTGTACCTTGACATTATCCATTGGACCAAACTTGGTGCATTCCTCTCTAACATCTTCCTCAAGCTCAGAAAGAAGCTCTTCATCAGCCTGCAGGTTCAGGATATTCTTGGTTAGTCCAATAAAAATAAAAGGAAAGGTACTATGAAGCATAAACCTCACAAAAGCAATCCGAACTGATCTAATGTGCAAGCAAGTACAAGTCCAATCCTAGAGCAAAAGTGCGCAAATTTGTGGGATGCTCAGCTACTTACTCTCAACTCAGCCGGAGTGAACATGTACCGCAAAATAATGGTAGTAGGAATCATCAACTTCTTATCATCATGCCCACCTAGTTAGAGGAAGTTAATAACAAAATATGAGGTTAGATTCCAAGTTTGAATCAGCTATGATTATTGCAAATAACTATAAAAAAAATAACTTCGAAATTACCCCATCCAAGCATTTTGTCTTCAACCTTCTTGGTCTTCCTTTTCTTTTGTTTATCATTTTTCTTTGCAATGAAAACATCACCTGAAACAAATGTGATCATGTCAGAATAGGTTCTGTTCGCACATAAGAGTATATGGTTGACAGAACCATGAGCAATACCTTTCTGCTCAAATTTGGCCGGGCTCACAGACATCAGAGTCTTACCACCAGGTCGGAATGATGTCCCATCCAACAACTGGACTGCTAAAGCTACAGAAGGTTCCTAGACCATTGAAAGGAAAAGCAGATAAAAGAAATGCATAGTGATTTCAAATAATCTAAGCAGTTCAACACTAAGATACCTTGAGATAAGTTACCAAGGCATCACCCTTGTTCCTACCAGTTGCCTTGTCAGTATAAATCTTCACCCGAGGCTTTTTAGTCTCTGGGTCCTGTTTATCAACATTCACAAGTGTTCAATGCTTTAAAGTTTAGGAAACAATATAAGTGCCACATGACAGACAAATAATTCTAAAACATATTATTAATAATAAAATAAACAACAATAGCTATTCGAAAGAAAATATCAAGTAAATAATGTGATATTTCTTCAGTTCATTTAAGACACCCACAGCATTTCATAACTTAATATTGTAAACATCTATTATAACTTCTGCGCACTGTGCCAATATACAGTAACATAATGCACGCTGCAGCTTTGAACATATGAAATTTGCTAGGTGCTCGATGTGACCATAAAATATATAATCACTGAGTTGAACAGTTTGCAAAAATGAACAGCCTAGAGATATACAAGGTCACAAGATTCTGATGAGTCGTACAAACTCCTTTGCCAACATGCCTATTAGTTACATTCTCAGATGGCAACTATATACTTGGTAAACTATTGACAAATCGAAGTGCTTTCGCAAATCGCAAGTGAGAAAAATCAAAACATCATCAGGAGTGAATAAGCAGACAGATGCAACAACGTTTGCCTCTGGAATACAACAGATTAAAGTCATACCTCCTTTATTATTCCACACTTGGAAAATACCTCCACAATCTGCAAAAGAGATCCATCATACAATTTTCAGAATAACTAACTGATTAAGAACAAATCAAAACACCATTAAAAAAATGATATCCCTTAGAGAAAAATGGAATGTGTCTACAGAATTAGTTGATACAAGTAATTTACCTCCTCCAACGTGACATCATCAGGCAACCCATTTACATAGACATGTGTGTTGACTTTGAGATCAAACCAACTTTCTGGAGGTTTGTTAGCTTCCTACCACAGAAGTTCAACAGATTAGTAGAAGACTAGAAGTAACCCGTCAAAATTAGCAGGACCTTCCAGAATCACTTGGAAACTGTACCTTTTTCTCAGCTGGCTTCTCAGAGGATTTTCGCTTCTTCTCCCCTTTCTTTTCTGCTTTGCCTGGTTCTTTGTTTATGTTTTCAGCGAGAGTGTTGATTTCTTCTAATGCAGAAGGACCAGGGATATCCGGTGCCTGAAATACTTCTTCCTCCACTGCAAAAGTCATTTCTTCAACAGCATAATTGTCCTTTTTATCTGATGTATCATTCTACAAAGGCATAAAAAGATTTAAAATAATCAGGAAAAAGAAAGCAGAGCGGAATATTAAGAAGACGAAGGGGAAGGTTTTTTTTGTACCCAAAGGATTAACAGATGAACATGGTATCTAACGAAATACTTCAAGATTATAGACTAAACTATTGCCAGCATAAAGCGATAGGAGGAACTAAGGATAGTAGGATACTGATTGGACTAAAAAGTAAAACGTACTTCAAACGGATATTTGACTAAACAATACATAGTTTTTTAGCCCTCGGGATGAAACTTAAAGACAGCTTCAAAACTAACCAACAAGCTACTGTCTTCAGCAAAATTAACAAAGCAAGAAGAGCCATGGTGAGGAGAAAGAAACTGATGAGAAAGTAAACTAAAGAAATGTTGACTCAAGTGAACAAATGAGTTTCTCACTTTATCTAAAGTTGTTAGTGTGAATTATAAGTTTTTTTTTTAATGAACTTGGCTTCTGTCCTGAAGGTTACTAGGCATGTTGTTTAAGAAACATAGATTGAAATCTTGCACCAGCATAGGTAGGTAGCTAGAGAAATCTTAAAAACTAAAATTAGCCTCACCAGAAGTTCTGAAACAAAGTGATGGCTGATTGGCTGGTACTTTCTGCTGGTTAGTCCTTTGTTACTATGCCATTATATATCAATTAAACCAAGCGATATACCAACATGAGTTTTCATTAGATGCTGATCATTTGTAAATAAAGTACAGAACATCTAAAGCTCTAAGTCGGGAGACTATCATGACCTTCAATCATGGAAAGTAAAAAAAAAAAAAAACAATACAAGTAGGCAGTGTATCTACACTAGCAATTGCAAGGACAGATGAGCAGTAATTACTTGAGGAACCCATGCCCTCAGAGAACGGTCCCATTTGTAAATGGTACCATCATCATCAGTAAATTCCTCCTCTCCATCCGGCGGGGTTGCAGGCCGCTCATCATCCAGCTGGTTGACATCACCATCTGCAGCACTTCCTTTCAAGGCCTCCACCTCCGCCTCAGCTTCTGTAACCTCCTTCTGAAATTTCTCAAAATCATCTTCGGTGTCTGGAGCAGCTGGACACAAATTCAATGAATGAGGGCCCCTTTGCTTTTGCTACTACTACCACTAGTCTAGCTCTTGTTTATTTGCAACCCGTTTTCATAGTCTTTTGACCGGATTTTACTTGATAGGGAGGGATTTTCTTTCTTTTGCAGGAACTGGGATTGCACTAGCTGGTGTCTTGGGTCAAGAAGGTATCTGGTATCGTGAAAGTAGGGCTGGTTTTAGATAAGTTTGATACTCCAATCCCCTATGACCTTATTGACACGGCACGGGACGAGCCCATTCCTGACGAGTGATTTAGAAAGGAGTGAACGAACTACAGAATGTAGCGAGCCGCCCGCGCCTTGGTGAGAGGGCCTTACAAAATCTTCCATCGAAGGTACAGTACAAGGCAAAAACATTAACCTTGTTCAGGTTGATCCTTTGTCGTGACAGCGGAGTGTAACTCAGGGATGGAAGAGAGTGACATCCATTCAGTCCTCCCTTCTGCCCAGAGCATTGTGCTCTCGTTTAGATACCCGTTTGCAAAATGTTCTGCAGAATGGAGCAATTTGTGTGACATTTACAATATTATTTGGATAATAAGAAGCAAAACTCTTCATGTTCAAAAACGTGCAAAGGTACGAGAATAAAATAAGCAACATGCTATGTTACCATCAGCAACCAACAAAAAAGAATCCGCCTCATGGACTAAACCCTAAGCCCGAAAAATGCGAGAAAACTGTAAGCTTAAAATGCGCTGAATTGCTTTGAGAAAGCGGCGAAACGATCACCTCGGAGCTCGGCAACCGCGTAGGGGCCGACACTCTCCTGGTTCGGGCCGAGGACGTACCAGCCCACCTCGCCGGCGGCCGCCGCCGCGCCGCCGGTCTCCATGGTCATCCGAGCCGGAAGAGAAGGAGAGGAGGAAGCGGGTGGGTACTGGGCGAAGTGAGGGGACGCTAGTTAGTGGAAAAGGGCCAAACGAATGCCGGCCGCGGCGAAGGAAGGCGGAGGCGGGTGGCCGGAGAGGCGCAGGCACCGCGCGCGGCGGAGGGAAGATGGAGGCCAAGCGGAGGACGGAGAACGGCGAAGAATCGAGAAGCTATATCGGACGGCTGAGATGGCCACTACACCCGTGATCCAACGGTAGTGGTAATACTACTAATTGAGTTTCTTTTCATAAATGAGTGCATCCAGAAATTAATCCAATGAACCCAATTTTATACCCAAAAAATTATGAAAAACTGCAATACTAATTGATCGCATACCACAAAGTCTGAAATTTGGAGTAAAAGTCTCTGGGCTAGAAAAAAAAATACAGATACTAATGTGACTTTCTCTTCTCAATTTGTATTGCATTGCATCCATTTCCAGCCCTAGGAACTGACTGAAGTGAACTCACCACAACCGTTGCAGCAGCAAATGTATAATTCCACAGAATCTTTGCTGCATATGGCCTTCGATCAGCAATGGCGCAACATTGCCTTAAAAAAAAAATGAAAAACAGACAATATGCTATCGGACTATCAATTCATCGTATACATATCGTACATATATTGCACACGAAATCTTAAGCCACCAGGCCCCAGTACGTCTTGTGCTTCAAACTTATCCTGTGGTTTAACTGCAAGTCTAGATGGTGCTGATATCAACTTTGCTCTTAACGATTTGGAAGGCGGGCGTAACCCAGCTGCCGCAGTTGCACTGTATTCCTGACCAGTTGAAGTATCCCAACCTTGCTCCGCAGTGGATGCATGATAGCTTCCCCTCCAAAGCACCTTCTTCTACTGCTAGGTGGACCAAAGGGTGAAACCGTGCAAGGGTTAGTAACCAAAATAAATAAATAAAGAGCAAGTCGATACGCCGATACCATGACTAAACTAAGACCAATAATGAAATCAGACATACATTGCTCAAAGCATCAAATGTCAATTATATATGAAGGTTTCAGTTCTACGGTGACCTATATACATCAAATTATTTGAAAATAAAAAATACATGGCTTCAGTAGGGACCAACCATATGCTCAAGACTTATGTGGATTTTTGTTTGCACAACACAAATAGGTATTTCATAACCCGATATAAATTCATACAGCAAGAGGGAGATAATAACATCGGCCTACCTGGAGTCATCCATTTCAGAGGCTCAATGAATAAAGACGAGCAATCTTGTTCTTTGTCGTTGTATGAACGGCCACTCTTCTTTCGGTTCCAGTCAAAGCAAGATTCACCTTCACCAGGAACATGACTGATAACGTTGTCCTCCACAGCAATAACTCTCCTGCATTTCCTGCAGCGGTAAGCTGTTTTCTGTTGCTCTGTCTTTGAAGGATCTTGACAAGAGCCAGGTACTGGAGAAAGGCCAGGGTCATCTTCAAACATATAGCTGCCTATTTTCTCCCCAAATTTGTAGGATTGACCTGTGGGAAACAGAAACACAATCTAGGTTAAGGAATACATGTTTGTTCAAATGATCTGAAGTTAAGAGGTTTGTACTAAATCCAAATTACCTATTTATTATTTAAAGATGTAAATGTTCTCGCACTAGATCTAAAGGAATGAAAATGTTCATGACACTGAAGCAAACACATCTCTAGGACACAGTAAAAAAAATCACATGAAAAAATGCATAAAATTGAACAGGGCTTACTATTTACTGATGGCCAAGTTCTATTAGAGGAACTGATAGTACTTTTTGAATGCTTCACCTTCTAGCAGAATAAAAATGAATACTCGATGATTTGATTTCTTTTAGAGGAAAAAAAGTTTTCAGGCACAGCAGCAGATCCTAATCATACAGAACTTCAAAGAAATATGTTGGTCACAAGAAAAAAAAACATCAACAAAAAAAACATTAAGACACTCTGGACAATGCATCAGGGAACTACTGGTACTGGCCATAGTCATCTTATAGAGTTTTGGAAAAGCATGCTATTTAGAGATATAAGACCACAAATGGATTTTATATCAACAAACAGTTGTGCACATCTAATTTCATGAGGAAGATATTTCATGAACCAGTGTTAATAAGTTTCTTTTTGAAAGCTTGCATCTCGCCTATTGCTCTTGCTCTACCTAAACCACACATGGCCAAGGCCAACTAGCTGGCCCTAGTGAGAATAATCAAAGAGGGACCCAACAAATAAAACATAGAGAATACCCCACAAAAACTGGAGAACGGCCTATTGAGCATTGACTCAAATTTATATCAGTACAACTAGGAACACATTGACCAAAGATGGATAAAGGCTAACCTAATAATTTACCTAATAATTTTAAGCGGAATCTCTTGTACAAAGGACTTGAAGTATCAACTTTGAATCCCATTTCTTCAAACAATTTCAGCTGCACGGCGGAATGTTGAAGTAAGCAACAAACACTCCAGGAGTTCATTTTGTGCCAACAGATCATGAACAAATCTCACCTGATCAAGAAAACCATCATTCGGGCATGCCAGCTCATTAATTTCCTTCAAAGCTTCTAATGCGTCTGGAAGAAAATAAGAAGCAAGGCCACGTGAGATGAAATTCAGTTAGAGTAGATGAAAAGATACATTTTCTTTTTCCAGGACAAAAGAATTCAGACCTTCCAGAGATTTCTGCTCTGATCTCATAAGATAAGCAACAACGATGGAAGCACTGCAACAAGTACGAAAATGATGTATGAATGCATATATAAAGATGAAAAAATGGAGCTGACAGAATTGAAAGTGAACAGGCCTATGCTAATTAAAGTCCTAAATTGAAACGCTTTATGGGCAAGTTAACACAAATTTCCAATTGTCAACCAGCAGCCTACGGCAAGTGGTTAGTGTCAGAAACATTCAGTCTCCAAGCGCCACCAATTGGTTAAAAGTCAAATTCATATCCTTAACTCAAATTCAATAAGAATATTTCCATTCGCAATGTTACTTAAAAGGAGGTAACAGTCCAATTCTTGGCACCGCGCCGTACCAAATTCCATTGTCAAACATGATTATCCGACGGTAGAGATTCTTTTTTTTTTTTTTACCAACAAAATGGAAATGGCAATGCTTCAGACGCCTACCTCCTGGAGACCCCAGCGAAGCAATGTACGAGGACGTTCCCAACCTTCCTTCCCTCATCGACGAAATCAAGGCAAGGCTCGAGGTGGTCGAGCAGATTCTCCTCCTCCGTGTCCCGCAGCGGCACGGCCATCCGCGTGACCCGCAGCCCGTCCCCAGCGCGCTCCACCACCCGCATCAGCGTCCCGTGGGGAACCGCAGCTGTCGGTGGCGCTCCCTCCTCACCGGCGACGACGCGGCGGACCTCCTCGGTGGGGATGGCGAGGCCCGGGCGGCAGTCGGTGATAAAGGAGATAGATGCCGAGCTGACGACCGAGAGGACGTGGGTGAAGGTCCGGCTGGTGGAGGAGGAATCTGTGAGGGCAGCGATGGCATCTTTGATGTCGCCGAAGTAGAGCCGCTCGCGGACGAGGTGCGGCATGGCGGCGGCGGCGGAAGAGGCCGGCAAGAACCAGTGAAGCCCAGCGAGAGGGGACTAGAGGAGGAAGACCTTTTCTGTTTTACAAATAACCCCCTAATTTAGATCGCGACTATTAATCGCGATCCGACTATTTGCATAAAGAACCTTACATTTTGCAAAACGGACCCCTTGTTTGGATCGCGACTATTAATCGCGATCCGATTATTTGCATACAACACCTCACAGTTTGCAGAAACCCCCCTGGTTTGTGTCCGCCCGGACCGCCCCCACTGCCTCCGTGTCCGTACGTAGATCGCCGGCGCCGGAGGAAATCCCGGCGACGCCGACATCTTCGACACCAGGATGCCGGACGCCATCCGCAGCCGAGTCTCAGGCTCTCAGCTGCGCCAAGTCGTGCCCCGTGCTGACGGCCTTCGTGTTTCGAGGCCCTCGATGCCTCGATCTTTCCTTCCCAGGCCAGATTCGTCGCCGTCGTTGTCGCCATCGGCCGCCACCGGCACCACCTAGAGGAGGGGCTCCTGGGTCGAGCTGCCGCATCGGCGCCTGCAGACGGTTCTCGTTCAATCAGGCATGGGGAACGAATATGATGCATTTGACACCAATTCGCACGGGGGCACGAGGTTGACGACGACAGGCTGCCCTTCGCCGACCGTGCCACCCAGCACGGCTCCGTGCCTCCATCCTCCTCGCCACATCTACGGAGAAGAATGGGTCCATCAATGCCTACCGTATCCTTGTCTTGAGATCTCGCATTTTGCAATCTGTGTTCAGCGATCCTTTAGTTTCGGCAGTTGTTCATGGTGCTCAGTGGCAACTGTACATCTCCTCTAGTTTGCTTGGCAGTCTGATGATCCCGTTCCCGTGATCCTTTAGCACTGTTAATTCTGCGATGTATCTGTATGTTGAGGCGAACACAATCTGCATTTGTCACGAGAAAGATGGTCAATTGATGACACATCTAACTTGATTCTCTGAAGGGCCTGACCTGAATGGTGAATCAACTACACATCTACTCCTAAACTTTACCTTACCCATCGTTCAGTATCGGTACATCGAGAGAGCATCGTATGCAGAGTTCAGTGGACAGCAATTTGCAAGCTTTTGCTGATGCGATTGCCTAGTAATATGATTGCTTTTGCTACGAGCATCATGGCCGGTGCGCATGCCAAAAGCCAAAACTTTAGTCTGACTCCCAAGTCCCGACACTATCATCCTGCGGGCCCATTTGCTGAAGCATTTTTCGCCGTCACCTTCGTCAACCCTTTGTACGAACCCAAAGAAAATGCTACTTTTAGTGAACTACTGACGAATGGTCACCAAAGAAAAGTTAATACGTATAATCTTTTCCCGAGAAATGCTGATGAATGGTCATCAAAGGGAAAGGGAAAAAAAATACAAGAAATTCGTTGCATTTCTTTTGATAAAGGAATTCATCAACTTTATTTATGTTACTTTTCAGCAGTGCACATCATCAGAAGCCAAGCCACCTTATCTACACTCTAGAACTTCTTGCATCATCAGACAGCAGTGGTGTGAAAAATGTTGGCAGATTTTTAATCGATCTGATCAAAGAAGTTAACAAATAACAATGTCTCACAGAGTAGATGATTGTCATCGCATCCTTTCTGTCTCTAAGTGCCAATGCTAAACAGAATTATAATTAATGCTTCAATCTGAAATAGTTGCTGCCCACGAAATCACCTATAGCTAGACTAAGACATCAGAGATGCTATTACTATCAGTGGTAGGATTATCCACTACTGACCTACAGTCCTAGCAGGGATTACCTAAACAAAACGGCAGCAAACAGTCATGAACCCTAAACAAGATCGTCAGTAGCACAACGCTTTTGCACCCTTGAGAGACTTCAGAGTCCCAGCAGGATGTAGTAGACCAGGGTGATGGGCAGAGCAATCAGCATCCCGAAGATCACACTGCAACAAAGAGATTATATCATGAATGATCATGTCATTGTCTCATGGGTCCATGAATGAACAGGTAGTGTGAAATGCAACATGCTAGGAGCAATCATGCTGATTATGTCCTAGTTTATTTCTTTTTCACTGCACGGAGTCACTTCTCAAACATTATCATTAGGAATCATTGGAAATTCGGTGGGTGATGATTCCTGTTTCTGATTCTTTTCAAGTGATGATTCCTGATTATATAATTGATAGCTGAAGGCATGAGTATGGTCAGATTCTACACTACAAGACCAAAAAAAAGCATCAACAAACAGGTTGAACCTTGCAGGCTTGAAATTGGTACTGAGAAGAATCTTAAGAGATGATCTTACGCTGTGCTCAGTATGTTAGGATGAACGTTGTACTCCTTGGCAAACACAAACGGCACGATTCCTTGAGGTAGAGCAGCCTGAAAATTGAGTGGCAATTCAATTGTGTGGACCTTTTTTTTTTAAGCTTTCTACAACATGCTAGGAGTAGTTTGACACAAGATTCAGGTATACCTGAACAATGGCAATGTGCAGAAGAACTCCGCGCAGCCCAACAGCCAAAGAGGCGGCAACCATGACCGCTGGACCCATGAGGAACCGGACAGCCATCGCGTACGTTGCAAGTTTGTTCCCACAGGCAATGATCCGCGGCTGCAATGCCATGAACAAGCCTGAAAAATGTGGAAGATAAGTGCTTGCAGCTATAGGTGATACAGCAACAAAGGCATAGAGCAATTCATCAGTATCAGAGATGTGCACACCTAGACTGAACATGGCCATCCCAAGCCCTGCATCAGAGAGGATAGAAATCGACCTGGCAATGATCGCGGGCATTTCAATCCCCCACCTAAATTATTCAGCACAGACCAGATAAAGATTATTCAACAGATGCAGGGATGCCTGATGAAACATACATGGCCCTGTGGATTTGAGAAATGAGCTTGCATTGATTGGCAACCTGTAGGATACCAGGGACCAGATGATCCCAATGAGGCTGGAGTAGGTGTTGGGGTTCCTGATCAGCTTCCTCCAGACCATGATGAGGATGAGCCTGGTCATCACGCTCGCCGGCGGCATGGCGGCCGGCCTCCCCTCGCCGTCGTCCTTGGGGTAGAGCTGGGCGGTCGAGTTGGAGCCGAGCTTGGACAGGGCCGGCCCGCCCTTGTCGGCGCCGTTCCCGTTCTTGGCCCTGCTGAAATCGTCACGGCCGTACTCATCGTAGGCCTGGGTTCCTCCTCCTGTGCAGGCAAAGCATACATGATAAAAATGTAATTTTTAAGCATTTCGCATTGTTAGAAGGACCACTACTAGCAAATTAACATTTGGCCATTTGGGTACTGAAAAAAGAAAAAACAAAGATTCAGTTTTTGAATAGTCGACGGTGTGGTCGGATGGTCAATGGACAGCACACAAGAAGAACCGCTAGGAGCCAACTAAAAGTGTCCTTCCTAGTACTAGCTACAGGGGAAAATGTTACCTTTGGCGAGGACGTCGCCATGGTCGGCGCCGAAGGCGTGCACGGCCCCGGCGGCGGCGCGGTCGGAGACCGGCGAGGCGCTGGAGCTCCACACGAACATGTGCAGGTCCTTCCTCTTGGCCGCCGCCGGCGAATGCCCACCGGTGGCGCCCTTCTCCTCGTCTCCTCCTCCCTTGACGATGTTGAAGAACTCGGCGTGGTTGAAGCTGGAGCCACGCGGCGTGGGGTTCCGCGACGACTGCAGCGAGTAGATCTCGACGCCGGAGAGGTTGGAGACCCTCGGCTGCTGCATCTGCATCGACTGCGAGTACTGCGAGTGCGAGCCGGCTGCCTCGGAGCGCGAGCTGGTGGACTTGCGCACGGTGACGCGCACCCGTCCATCCTCGGCGACATGGGCGTCGGTCTCGAGGTCACCCTTGTCGGCGCTGGCGAGGGAGACGACGTCGGAGTCGACGCGGAAGGAGACGATGTCGACGGCGGCGCCGCCGGGGAAGTGGTCCATGACGAGGGAGCGCGCGGCGCGGTACTCGAAGAGGAAGAGCATGAGCGTGTACCAGATGATGCACTGGAGGACCACCACCTGGACCATGAGCGTCCCCGCCGAGTCGGGTCCGTACATGCCCCGGAGGAGCGGGATGCCCATGACGAGCGTGTTGGGGAGCGTGGAGAGGGAGAAGAGGGTGATGCTCCAGTCGAGGCTGAGGAAATGGGAGAGGCGGGAGGCGAGGGCGAGGAAGGAGAGGACGATGAGCTTCTGGAGCGTGTCGGCGGCGAGGAAGCGGAGGTTCATGGCGAAGGGGTTGTTGGTGGAGATGAAGTGGAAGGAGAGGAGCGGGACGGCAAAGAGGGCGACGAAGCGGTTGATGCCGGAGCATTGGTCCGGGGTGAAGATGTGCCACCACCGGACGGAGCCGTAGGCCAGCGTCATGGCGACGTAGAGCGGCACCACGGCCGTGAGGACGTGGTAGAGGTCGAGCGCGGTGATCATGGCTGGTTGATGCTCTGGGTTTGGCTCCGCTGGTAAATGGAAATGAGCAAGGAGCGAGAGCAATGTGGTGGTGGCTAGGACATGAGGAGGATGGCCTCTGGTCTCAGACAGCAAGAGAAGAAAGGGAGGGGAGACACAGATGAGGCAAGCGGGTCAGAGAGCGGCAGGCGGCGCATGCAGGGGAGGGAAGCATGCCATTGCACAAGAGATTTTTGCAGGCAGCAGCGAGCAGGCGACCAAGACGCTGAACAGTGCACCGTAGGAGCATGGGATGGAGTACGGGCCCCGTTTTATTTTTCGAACCGGTTGCTGGAACCGGCCTCCGGTAGCGGTTTACCGGTCCGGTTTGACCGGTTACCGCTACAAGCCGGATAAATTCAAATTTTGAATTTAAATTCACATATCCGGCGGTTTGGAGCGGTTAGCCGCTCGGTTTGACCGGTTAGCCGGACCGGTTTGGCGGTTAGCCGGCCGGTTTGCGTCCAAAAAAATGGGCTAGAAACCGGACAAATTCAAATTTTGAATTCAAATTCACATATCCAGCGGTTTGGAGCGGTTAGCCGCTCGGTTTGACTGGTTAGCCGGACCGGTTTGGCGGTTAGCCTGTCGGTTTGCGTCCAAAAAAATGGGCCTTAATGGGCCGGCCACTTTTTTTCTTTTTCTTTTTTGATTTAACTTGTATTTACCGGAAAAATACCAAATGAGCAAATATTTGAAAACTTTTTACACCAACAGATTACACGCACCTTGAAGTATTTTTAGAAATTTTTTCGACATTTTTCCAATTTTTTTAATTCAAATTTAAAAATTTCAAATTTAGACCGGATCAAACCGCCCCAAACCGGAACCGGTCCAGGGCGGTTTGGTCGGGAACCGGTCAAACCGGACCGGTTCCCGACGGTTCGGGTAACCCTGGTTACTACGGGGAGAAGGGGAGGCGGGTAGGTCTGCGCGCGCGGCGGAAAGGCGGAGAGAATTCAAGGCAACAAGAGGCCGCTTCCGGTTTGCGTAATGGCAGACAGGAAAGGTCTTGCATTGGGTGGTGTGCATGCCCTGCCCCTACACTACACCCCCTGGTGGCTGGTGCTGCGTCGACGTGGTGGTGCCGTGATGCTGACGAACAACACGGACCTGGGAACTGGGCTCAGGACAAGTTGTCCCTTGCAGTATCAGCACGCCAGCAGCCTCAGCCTGCCATGCACCATGCTCGCTTTGCGCAGCCTTGGACTTTGGCCCCGTTTAGTTTCCCATATATTCCCCAAAAATACACTATTCATCCAACTTTTTTCTATTCAGTCCATGTTCAGATTTCCAACTATTCACTATTCATTCCAACTTTTCACTATTCATTCCAACTTTTCACTATTCCTTCCTCACAAAACACGTTTCCCAGCGATGCTACAGTGTTTTTCTTATGCTACAGTGTTTTTTCCTACAATCTAAACACACCCTTTGGCTACTCAACTCAGGCTATAGCAACAGTAGAGTGAGAATTGCACAGCAAAAAATTTGCAATTTTTTCAGAAAGTACTGGACATGTTTTAATGTTTATGCTGTGTGAAATTTTTTTCTAGAAAATGTGTTGTGGGCAGGGTTACCCAAACCGGTCCGGTAGTTCGTACCGCCGGCCGGCGGTAACGGTATTACCGGACCGGTTTGACCGGTAACCGGTGGAAACCGGTTGAATTCAAATTTTGAATTCAAATCCCCCGTGCAATCGGTTTTTTCGGTAAACCGCTCGAATTGACCGGTTACCGACCGGTTTGGACCGGTTACCGACCGGTTTGTTGGAAAACCGGCCAAATTCAAATTTTGAGTTCAAATCCCCCGTGTGACCGGTTTGGAACGGTTACCGACCGGTTTGACCGGTTACCGACCGGTTTGAGCGGTTTACCGGACCGGTTTGACCGGTAACCGATCAAACCGGTCCGGTTACCGGTACTACCAGGGCGGTTAGCCGGCTCGCGTTAGGGAGGCGTTGGGCCTTCATGGGCCTTAATGGGCCGGCCACTGTTTTTTCTTTTTCTTTATTTATTTAACTTGTATTTCGCGAAAAAAATAGCAAATGACCAAATATTTGAGAAATTTTGACACCAATAGATCCAGCACACCATGAAGTATTTTTAAGAATTTTTATCCGATTTTTCGAATTTTTAAATTCAAATTTGAAATTTTTGAATTTAACCGGTTTCAAACCGCCCCGAACCGCTACCGGTCCGGGGCGGTTCGACCGGTAACCGCGGTTTTCGGACCGGTTCCCGCGATTTTTTTAACCCTGGTTCTGGGAAGGAATAAATAGAAAAAAATTGGAAAAGAAAAAATGTGTTCTACGGAATGAGTAGAAAACACGGATAAAACTTTGACAAATTTACTGTAGTAATAATAAAAAATCACTAAACATGGTGTACTTATAAAACTAATTACAGAGATGCACACTAAACCACGAGACGAATATGCTAAGGTCTTGTTTAGTTCGTCAATTTTCGCCAACTTATGACATCGAATGTTTGAAGACTAATTAAAAGTATTAAACATAAGTGTAAAAAACTAATTACATAGATGGACTCCACATTGTGAGATGAATCTATTAAGCCTAATTAATTCGTCATTAGACACTGTCATACTACAATAATCCGTAATAGATTCGTCATGCGATGTAGAGTCCATCTGTGTAATTGGTTTTATAATTAGTTTATATTTAATACTCATAATTAGTGTCAAAAGAATGGATGTGATATTTCGTCAACTTTAGCCAACCAACTAAACAATGCCTAAACCTAATAAATCTGCCATTGAATATTAGATTTGTCGCACAGTTCAACCCGGACATTATGAAATGGGTTTGGTCAGTTATCCATGTTTTGACTTGTAATTTATCACCTTTCTGGTCTTTTAAAGAGAAAAATTAAGGCCTTGTTTAGTTCGCCAACTTTCCAGTCACATCGAGTCACATTTTCTCTTGCAGATACGTTTACCAATGCACTATTCACACCTCCAACTTTCCACCAACTTACTCATCTAAACAAGGCCTAATATGATTTTTGGTTCACAGATGTCTCTACTTAGTGGTAAACTTTGTAAAATTTTTTTCTAAAGGTCCAAATGTAAAATAGTTTAGAACCAAATTGCAAAAAAAAAAATTACGGCCACATCAAGGAAGGAAAAGATAATTTTTTTTAGAAAAACGAGTATAGTAATGCACTAATGCACCTCTCTGCTGCGCTGTACTGTATGGCATTGCATGTACTCCACCCAGTACCCTGGCTGATTCGTCGTGGTACGCTCCGGATCGTGCGATCGTCATCGACTAGTGCGACTGCGTGGCGTTCTGTGCTTTCTTTTCTTTGACCAGAGCGTCGTGCTGCCTGCGTCAGCCTCGGTGACAGCACAGCGGCTACGGCAACATACTACGGGCACACTTGTCAACGGATCACTACCCACAACTTGCAGGGTTCACAGAACCGGTCAAACCCGATCGGTTCCCGCTGGAACCGGTCTGACCGGTCCGGCCTGGTTGCAAAAAACCTCGGTTATCGCTCTCGAACTGACACTATAAAACCACTCCCACCGGTTAGTCTACCGGTTTGATCGGTTAGCCGGACAGGTTTTTTTACTTCATAAAACCGGCAAAACCATGGTTTTTTGAACCCTGCCCACAACCCCACCACAGCCGGCATGCTGTAGTGCATGGAGAAATTTGGGACGTATTTAGTTCAGGTTGGAAAAAGTACTTTTTTTCTGGGATGCGTTTTACGTGAGGGGATGAATAGGAAAAGGGAAAAGAGAATTTTTGGGGATACGTGTTCTGTGAGGGGAATGAATAGAAGTAAAAAGTACTTTTGGGAAATAAACACGCCGTTGGCCATCTTCAGAGTACCTTTTACTTAGGTCATGTTCAGATTCCCAACTATTCATTATTCATTCCAACTTTTCACTATTCGTTTCAACTTTTCACTATTCCTCCCTCACAAAGCACGTTTCCAGCGAATGCTACAATGTTTTTTTCAACATTCTAAACACACCCTTACTATTAGTTCCCTCACAGAACACGGATCCCTAAAAATTTAAGTACCTTTTTTCACTTCATGTGAACACAGCCCTATTCTCATCGGTTAAAATACGTAATACTCACAGCCAGGTTTGCCTTTGCTTCACTCAGGCTGTTCGCACTGGGGGCGCCATGCCGTGTGCTACCCCGGCTGCAGCATGCGTTTAGCGTATTTTCCCCGCAGCGGGGGGCGCTACCCCGTGCGGTAAGCTAGCGCACGACGGACGGAGCGCTATTCCAAGCGTCCTTGCCGTCGTGCGCAAAAGGCTCACGTGGCGTAGGGCCCGCGCAGGCGCGCGCCATCCGAACGACCTGCCGGCGAGAGGACGAGCTCGAGGAGCTCGCGGCGAGGACTTTGCCGCTCGCGCTGTGAGGAGGCCACTCCCTTCGCCGCACAGTAGCTATGCGGTGCGACGAGAGATCTGCTTCCCCGCCCGCCTCCGCTGGAGCAGCTCGCCGGATAGGGAGGTCGAGAGAGAGCAGGGACGGCGGCGGCTCGAGGATGCGCTGCTCCCCTCGCCTCGCCTCGCCGCAGCCAAGGCTCGAGGAGGCGGCAGCCATGGCTAGAGGAAGAGCTTGTCCGGAGCAAGGAGAGAGCGAAAGAGAGAGGACATAGGGAGCAGAAAAAAAGAGAGGCATAAATCCCCGTTTCAAAGAAAAAAATCACCGTTTTCAATCATAAATCCCCGATTCGCATAGAAATCCCAGCACAAATCGGAGCCGCCGCAAGCAAATCCACCGCCGAGACAGAGTAGATCACGCCATTGCGGGAGCAAGGCGAAGCTCACTTGCCCCGGCCGCCGGGCAAATTCGCGCCTGCTGGAGAGAAAGAGCAGAGAGAAGGGGGAGTCGCCGGAGCCGTCATGGGAGTAGAAGCCGCTGCCATGCCGAGGGAGGCCGCGCCGCCTCGCCCCCACCTCCTACCGCTCGGAGCTCGTGAAGGAGCACCTCCGCCGCTGCGGCACCGTCGCGCCAAGGCCGAATCAAGCTTCTTCTTCCTCGAATCCACCTTCTTCTTCCCCAAATCACCGGCAACGACATCTTCCGCGCCTCGCCACGCCGCAGCTTGCCTCGCCGCACAACCGCAGCTCGTCTTGCCGCGGCCTCTCATACCCATGGAACGCGGGGAGCTTGAGCAGCAGAGGAGGTCGAGCAGCAGGGCCCCGCGAGCTGCTCCCTCCCTGCTCAGCGCCGCGCAGCCCTCTTCCGCAGCAGCTGCAGCAGCAAAACCTCGTCGTCGCGCTAGCAGGGAAGGAGCAGAGACGGAGATCGGAGAGAGAGAGGACGGAGAGCTCGAGAAAACAGAGAGGACGGAGAGATCCAGAGGAGTCACGCGAAATATCTGGATCCAACGGTTGGAAAAAAAAAGAGAAAATAGAGAGAGGAAAAAAAAGGAAAAAGAAAAATAAAAATATTAAAAAGAGAAGAAAAAAGAAAGAGAGAAAAAATAAAGGAAGAGGTTGGAGAAAGGAAATGTGAGGGGGAGAATAGATGGTAGTTGGGATGGTGGAATAAAATATAGGTTAGTTGGTATTGGGTATGAGATATAGAGTATGACGGATGCGGGAGAAATTGAGATAGGGTATGAAATCTCGATGACCATGCATGAATATTCATTTTAGGGGATAGAAACAGGGTACCACGATTGCGGGTAGCCTCACAGCCAGCAGAGATGGTCAAACTTTCAAAGATCAAAGTCTCTCAGACAGATGCTGGCCCAACAAGTTTCGGGCACCGGCCCAGTACCAACCTCTTTTTTAGCCTGGACCAGTAGCAACTTCCAATGCAAAACCGTGGTGCATGTACAGTACAGCCCACATGGGAAGTCAAGAGTGCTCAATATTTTTTTTCAGCACTATTCTGCCCGCCCAGCAAATTCCAAATGTTTCTAAAAAAAAAAAAAGCAAAGTCCAAATGTTTCTAAAAAAAAAGCAAATTCCAAATCCCATGCTTTCCAAATATTGCTGTCAAATGGTTTCTCCTTTCTTTCCTTAGGTTGGGAAAATTCACTATTCATTTACACTATTTATTTTATTAAAAATTGTGATTCCTCTCACAAACTTTTGCTATAGTAAACTTTAGCTACAATAAATTTCATCAATTTTGTCCTATCTAAACACTCCCATTTTCAATTCCTACAGGATTCAAAGAGCGTGACACTTCAAATGCTATGTTTTCCATATTGATACGTTTTTCTTATCCTGTATTAATGTGTGTGTCGTTGCAAAGAGATGGTCAAACTTTCAAAGATATTTAACACTCCCCCATTCTCGTTTTTCCTCATGGCTTCCTACAAACTTGAAATAGAGAACACCACAGAAAATTAAATTAAAAGTATGTGTTTTAAAATTGATCCAAATAGTTTTGACCATAGAAAACAAAATGTCAATATAAAAGCCCCATCAGTTTCTATCTTGGTTTGATCTTTTTTTTATATCACCTGTAAGCATAGGTGTAAAAAACAAAGTACTATTATATTCATGCTAAATAAAATAGTATTTGGACCTATCACTTCAGTTATAATAAAATATCTTGTGGCTTAACTAATATTCAAAATCTATTATCCACTATTACAAATATCTTTGCATTGAAAAATTATTTCAAATATTGCACTGAAAAGTTATAGAAAAAGCAAATCACTAACACAAATAATAACAAACCATAAACATCCATCGATCAATTTGGTTGACAATAGTAATCATTGAATATATTTTATTATCTAACAAATTATCCACCTCCTGTATCACTGTGACTAACTAGGATTACCGTGTGTGTGGGTGGGGGGAGGGGGTGTGCAATGGTAAACTCCTCTATCCACGACCGAGTCGCGAGCCCAAGATATCAGTTTTTTTATTTGAAAATACAAATTTCGTGGCAAACAAACATCCATTGTCTCTCTGTCTCTCATCAGATCCATGGTCCCACCCAGGCACCCACCCACGGCAGGAACAAAGTCCAAACTGTGGAGTTGAATAAACCTTCACGTGTCACTCTGTCACCATCTCTCGAGCTCGCCCATTGACTTTTTCTCTCAGCGTCTCCCCACCAGCGCACTACACAGACCAGACGGACACGGTGCAAGCAGCCACGGCACGGCGGCGGCGCCATGACCTGGAACACGTATCCGCGCGGCGTCGCCGACGACGCACCCGGCGGCGGCACCGATCACGGCCGCCTCCGGGAGCTCGGATACAAGCAGGAGCTCAAGCGCCACCTCTCGTACGTATCCCGCCGTCGTCTCCTCGTCTCTCCCCTTCCCCGGTGTCAGTTTGACCATGCATGTTCTTGCTTCACTCCATCTTACTGCTGGTTCTTCTTCCCCGACCACAATTAATTGCAGGGCGCTGTCCAACTTCTCAATCTCCTTCTCCGTCATCTCGGTGCTGACGGGGGTCACCACGCTCTACAACACCGGCCTCGCCTTCGGCGGCCCCGCCACCATGACGCTCGGCTGGTTCGTCGCCGGAGCCTTCACCATGGCCGTCGGCCTCTCCATGGCTGAGATCTGCTCCGCCTTCCCCACCTCCGGTGGACTCTACTACTGGAGCGCGCGCCTCTCCGGCGACCGTTGGGCGCCATTCGCCTCCTGGATCACCGGATGGTATGGTACCTGTTCACTGAATCTATAGCTTGCGATGCAGTATTTGCTTCGGGTAGATAAAAATAATAATTAAATTTGGTGTTTTGATCATGAGTCCTGCCCTGGACATTGGTCAATGTCCTTGCTTCATCTTTTGGGGAAGGAAAATATGCTACGGCTTACAGAAATCATTTTCAGTATGCGTTGACTTGAGTATATGATTGCTGCAGCCACGTACATTTCGAATTTTCCAGTGGTACGGATTACTTCTATCAGTAAACGCTTCCCTAAATTGGATGTGGACATGTGGGTTGATTCGTGACCGCACCATTTACCAATTACTACAAGTCATGTTTTCATGCTCTTCTCTTCACTCTGAAACCGTGAATTCTGACCTCATTTACCTCTGTTAATTACAGGTTCAACATTGTGGGACAGGTAACCAGAATACTTTTTTTTTTAAACATTGTCGCAGCAGCCTGATAAGTCCACCTCCTTTTTACTGCAGTGGGCAGGCACAGCCAGCATCGACTTCTCTTTAGCGCAGCTGATTCAGGTGATCGTCCTGCTCAGCACCGGTGGTAACAATGGTGGGGGTTACCTAGCATCCAAGTATGTCGTCTTCGCCTTCCATGCCATGATTCTGCTGAGCCATGCCACTATCAACAGCCTCTCTATCACTTGGCTGTCTTTCTTTGGGCAGTTGTCTGCTGTTTGGAATATGTTAGGTAATGTCTCTATTGAGTATGGGTCTCTTTTCTTATTAATAGCACATGGTACTTACTTTGCTGGTTATGTTGCCTGTGATGTGCATGATATCTGTCTTTTTCAGGTGTCTTTGTCCTGATGATTGCTGTACCAGTTGTTGCTACTGAGAGGGCCAATGCAAAGTTTGTGTTCACCCATTTCAACACAGATAACAGTGCTGGAATTCATAGTAACATCTACATCTTTGTTCTCGGGCTCCTTATGAGTCAGTACACACTGTCAGGATATGATGCTTCTGCGCATATGGTACAGAAAAACCCTCCCAAGTAACTAGAATCTTTTGGGAAAGTTTTAGTCATACACTAATGGTAAGTAGCAGTGTCCTGATGATTCGCCTCTAAATTTGTTCATGCAGACTGAAGAAACAAAACATGCAGACAGGAATGGCCCGATTGGTATAATCAGCGCAATTGGTATATCGTTAGTAGTTGGCTGGGGCTACATACTTGGCATCACGTTTGCAGTGAAGGACATTCCATACCTCCTGAGCCCCGACAATGATGCGGGAGGGTATGCGATCGCTGAAGTGTTCTATCTCACCTTCAAAAGTCGGTATGGGAATGGTGTCGGAGGAATCATCTGCCTGTGGATCGTCGCCATCGCCATATACTTCTGTGGAATGAGCTCAATGACTAGCAACTCGAGGTGATTCTCTTCTTATTCTGATTAAGAATTCTACACTCCATGCTAGAGAAAAAAATATTATATGGTAATTACCTTGTTCTTTTGACCAGGATGACTTATGCGTTCTCAAGAGATGGGGCAATGCCATTGTCATCTGTCTGGCACAAAGTTAACAAGCAAGAGGTGCCGATAAACGCTGTCTGGCTCTCAGCTTTCATTTCCATTTGCATGGCATTGCCGGTAACTGAACTGAATCATTCCACAATTACAATTCAGAAATGAGCTTTCAGTTCAATGACCTTCCTTTTGATAACTGCACTACATTCGTCTTGTTTCCTCCGAATGCAGTCACTGGGCAGCCTTGTTGCGTTCCAAGCCATGGCATCGGTTGCGACGACAGCCGTCTACATTGCCTACGCCCTGCCAATCCTCTTCCGAGTGACGCTGGCTCACAAGAGCTTCGTGCCAGGCCCGTTCAGCCTCGGCCGGTACAGTGTGCTCGTGGGCTGGATCGCCGTCCTCTGGGTGGTAACCATCACTGTCCTCTTCTCACTACCGGTCTCATATCCGGTGACCAAGGACACCCTCAACTACACTCCGGTCGCTGTTGGTGGACTGTTCACCCTCATTCTGTTGTCGTGGATCATCAGGGCTCGATACCGGTTCAAGGGACCCGTTACAAATTTGGGAGGATAGGGTGGCCTGGAGTTCTTCTGGAGACATTTTAGTGTGAATGCTATGTGATGTTCAGGCAATCTCAGGGGGTCAACTTACACGCTTCTGTTAGTTATAGGCTGAGCTCTTATGGAGTGCTGATACTGTAACACTGTTGGTGCCTGATCTGATTCCGAACCACATCAACAAATTCAGCCGATGATACATTGATACTCTAGTCTTACGAAGATTGACCTATGCTAATTTAGATATTGGGAGTAGATGATCGCAATCCTGTAGCTGTAAAATGCTTCTCTCATGATAATCAAATGTTAGACATTGTTGTCTTTCTTTTATCAAAATTTCCATTTATTAAGAAATGCATTCCTGAATACTTGCAGAGGCTTATTATGCCTTCATTGTCAGATATCCGTTGCATCAGAACAGGTGAAAACTGAACCTGCTGCTGCTGTTTTTTTATGCCTGTTTTACCATGTAGTGCACGAAAGCTCCCAGGCAGCCTTATCAGATTATACATGGCACAGTAATTAAGCACCCGAGACCATCAGCAGTTATTAGAACCGTAGCTTGATGTTGTAAACAAATTAGAAAAACACACCGACAACAATCAGGAAGGATATAACTTCACTGAGTAAGATTTACCAAATACACTCAAACTGGAACAATTTACTAGTAACATTCACGTTGACATTACAACGTTGTTAAATTCAGGAAGGATTGAATTTCACCCTCAGTAAATTTTTTTTGAGTGTTGCTATCCTATTCCTATTACAAGGTGCACGATATGATCGTGAAGCCTACTTCTGGATGAAATTCCACTTCTGCCACTGCTCTTGCAGCTTGCCTGTTTAATTAAGCAAGAATCTCTTCTTTGGGCACCATGAGAATTTCCTTCTCCAACAACTGGACCATATCGTCGAAACTCATCGGTGAGTCCTCAGAGTTGGCAACCGCTTCGTCCTCTGCTTCGGCTTCCGCCAAGGCGTCTTCTAAGGACTTGGCCAAGTCGTCACCATCATCTTGAAGCGCCGCAGGGGACTCTCCTCCCTCATCCTCTGCTTCGGCTGCCATTGCTTCGAACGGATCAAGTATCTTGTGCTTCCTCTGCACGGACGCCTGAGGCCGGCCGTGGCATGCCGGCGCTTGCACTGGCATGTGTACCACCGGTGGAGTCGGCGGCGACATCTGCTGCTGCTTAGGCTGCCCAAGCAGCCGCTGTGGCGCAGGCGGCTGCATCGAAAGACGGGTAGGAGCTGGCGCCGGGGGCTGAATTGAAGCCAGCGATGATCGTGTCACCAAGGTAGTCGTGGACGGAGGAGCCATGGCATACTGAGGCACGCACGGCGGCCGTGGTGGCTGCACGACCGGATGTGAAGGAGCAACCCGCATCCGCTTGGGGCACGGCGGCGAGGCGATCTCCGGCGCCGGCCTCTTGTGAGGCGCCGCCGCCTGCGCCATCACGACGACGGGAGCAGAAGGTGGTGGTGGCGCAAAGAAAGCAGCGGATTCTTGGTGCGCCACGGAGTCTTGACGAGCCCGAGGGGACACGTAGATGTTGCAGAACGCGAGCTGCCTGTCGCCGCCGACGATGGCGTCCTGGAGGCCGCAGGAATACTCGTCCATGAGCCAGTCCGTGTACTTGCCGCCCTTCTTGTACCGCAGCTTGGTCACCTCGCCGACCTTCTTGTTGTCTTTGTCCAGGACGTCCTTGGACCCCTGCGACTGCCACGAGCCTGCGCCCGCGGCGCGCGTGGCCTTGATTGCCTTCCCTGCCCTCTGCGGCTGAAGCTTGCGGCTGGTGAAGAAGAAGCGTTGCCCGGTCTTGGGGAGCGGGCGGAACAGGCGGGCCAGCTCGCCGGGCTCGCCGGCGTAGACGTCGGCGTCGTGCACGAAGGGGCGCATGGCCACGTGCAGCGGCGCGCCGGCGATGAGGTGCGGAAGGTAGTAGGAGACGACATCGAGCGGCTTCGGGTCAAAGCGGAAGCCGAGAGAGAAGACCTCCGGCCCCGGCGACTCCATGTGGACACGACGACGGCGAGGAACGGGAAGGATGGGAATGGGATCGTTGGAAGAAAGCTGGCGATGGAACATCAAGCAAGGAAGGGGAGAGGATGCGTGAGATTTATAGACGAAGAGGTAGCGCGTGTCGTCGATCGGATTCGTCCTAGCTGCAGCAGAAATTGGCTCCGATCGGACACGAGTGGCTTCGAGTCGGACACTAACTGCAACACAATGTCAATGGGAGACAGTGATGTCACTGCGCGTTCACGGAGAGGGGCGTGGCGGCGGGCGACGGCACGGGGGCGTCGCGGCGGACGGGGCAGGTGGCGCTCACGCGGAGCCACAGCTCGGCGCAGGACGCGTGGAAGCGGTGCACGCACACCGGACTGCCGCGCCGGAGAGCGTCGCCGCGCGCGACCTCGCCGAGGCAGATGGCGCACGGCCCGTCGTCGCCGCCGGCGTGCGGGTACTTGGGGTACAGCGCGTCGATGGCGGCGCCGTCGAGGCCAGGCACGACGGCGGAGGGGGAGGAGGCTGAGGTGGTGGGTGGACCCACGGGGGCGTGGGTGGTGGCGGCGAGGAGCGCGGCGCCGGCCTTGGTGAGGACGCAGATGACACGCGCATTATCCGGGCGTCAACTGATACGGCGTGAGGGATGGAGAGACCGGTAGACGGAGGAAGGAAGAGGCGATGGAGCTGGAGTGCTGGACAATCAAGCTGGGACTTCAGTGGTATCGAACGTCTGAAACTCTGAATGGACTTCAGTGATATCCTGATCTGTCTGGTGGCCCTCTACCAACGACGTCTGCCATGGCCGGCGCCTCCGCCTCCAGCTGTCCACAGCGCACCTGCACTATTGTCAAACCTGCTGCTGCTTCCTCTGCTTTGACTGAAACCTTTCCTGTAGCTGCTGCTGATGGTGAGCTGCGTCTGGGCAGCATTCCCTCTGCCCCGCCCCAGCCACCCCGTGCCGGCGTGCTTGTGCTCTTCCCGCGGCGTCGCTGGCGTGCTCGGCTTCCAGATAGAATCCGGCCTCTGGACACTGCATCGATATATGTTCATCTCATCTCCATCAGAGACATTAATCGATCTGTCAAAAGATCTCGTGCTGGTAGAATTGAACTTACATTGGCCGTGGCGGCCTTGAGCCTGGGTACGTGTGCCAGAGTGGCCTCTTTGAGATGTCAGCTCCGGTAACAGTCTGCAGGATTCATGAATGACAATGGTGACTAACTGATGATCCATGCTGAGCTCCAGTATAATCAGAACATGCAGCTTATTAAACCACCTTCTCAGGTACTCTGACGTTGCTAAGGAGTTTTGGAATTGGATTCACTGACTCAGGGTTGAAGAATAAGGCTGATCTGAAGCATGCATGTACAGACAAAATGTGATTAGCATTGGTAAGGTGTATGCCAAAGCTGTTTGCCACGATGCCTAAGGCAATAGTATAAGACTCGAGTGCAAACATACATGGCCTGATCATTTGTGATGTCCTGCAGATTTTTTGTGGGCGAGGGAAAGAAGCCGTTGTTCAAGCCATCATCGTCATCACGTGACAGCCACCCTCCAATTCCGCTGTCGAAAGATTCGAAATTCAGACCTTCAAAACCGACACCCGCACTAATCCACATCCACATTATTCAAGTTCAGACATTATGTACCTCGTAGAGGAATCTATCGGAAGCTTCTGTGGTGAACAACGTGATGTCTGAATAATAACTTGATTAACAAGTGGCAGAGCGTCCGAGTTCCTGAGCAGGAAGATCTTCTCTTGACGAGTAGCATTCCGTCTCATCTCCTCAATCTATTTTATAGACAGATAGGGAGGCAAACTACCTCTATGATTGTGGTTTATGCCACAGCAGAATTTAGTGTGGCATGAGCACAGATAACAAGCAATTGCTTACCGTCAGCTCCTCATCTACGGCTCTTTTGACCGAAAGCAGGTCCTCAGAGATACCCTGAAAGAATTTATTGCATCGGAATCAACATTGCTAAGTGCAGACTGAAATTAGCACTTAATCCAGATGGATGAATGAATATTGGATAGCTCACCGTCCACCAGAAATGTTCCCCATCCATGTCAGCATGCAACTTAGGATAGTCATATTCTTGACGTCCCATAATTTTCCAGCGGTAACATGCTGGGAAAAGACATCGACTGGGAAAGGGCAAAACTGCCATGAGCTGATCAAATGGTCGGAGTGGTTTATCCACGGTGAAAGATATCTCGAACCGAGAAAGGCCTTTGAGATCAGATACGAAAGGAGCAACATTGTATGTATAGTGCCTGCAACAAGTTGTGCCATAAGACGCAGGTTGAGATCACTTAATGTTCAGTAAATGTAAACATGTTGTTCTTACCAGCTCCATGATGGTACGTCAGAAAAATAGCATTGGAACACCCAGCAAAGTCCCTCTAGATACTTCTCAGTCTAAATTCAAATGGAGAGAAAAGGAACGGGTCAGCAGATTATAACAAATACAAAATGCCACCTTGCCACGTCTCAACGGCAAGGGATCCATCAGGATAAATGAATAAGCAAGGAAAAACATAACCATTTCGTTCTGCAGCTTTCCAATTTCATTAGAAGTGTCGATGCCAAAATATTCCCTGTGGAACCGGGATTTCCATCCAGGTAATCCCAGTCTTATCTGCAAAGGATATTTCAGAAATTGTAGCAGGGCTGCAGGAGAAATATATAACCAACTGGGCGTCACTAACCCTGTCATATGGACGCTCTTCATTATAAAGGATGTCATCTAGTTTTCGCCTCAGCTCTGGTCTTTCACTTTCCGAAGCTTCACACAACTTTTCGCAATATACCTCATGAAGAAAATCCTAAAGGCCAAACGAATATATCGGCAATGGCAATAAATTATATGTCGCATTATGGTACACTATTGACATGAAGGCTACCATACCTGGTCCAGCTCATATCTTTTGAGAAAAATTTTCTCTTCATACATGGACAGTTCACGAAAAAATATTTCCAACCTTGAGACTTCAAGATATGCACCATGTTTATCTTTGACCTGTTTTAAATATCAACGAAACTACGTAACAGCATACTTCAATGGATAACTATTGATGAAAATAAGGGACTGGCATTCTTCAGTACTTCATCTGTGTTGACAATATATCCTCCCATTTTGTTGAAGGTTGTTTTGTAGACCTCGATGAGAAGATCCCCTGCGAACTGTTACATGGAATAGTTGAAAGGAACAGCTATGTGCTAATTTTTATTAAACTATTACTGTAAAAAATAAAGGCATACACATACACACAGTGGCGGAACTGAAGAGTGCCCCCCCCCCCACCCCCATAACTAAAATTAAAGTTCTTAATACCCTTTTAAAATGTAATCTCTAGCTTCAAAATGCTATGCTTCAGTTTTTTTAGAGCAATAGAAAGCTAATTTGAGATGTCAACTACGTCACTATGAGCTTGATGTACTTAACAATCTAAAGTTTAAAAAATCTGACAAGTGTAGCTGATCTTTGTCGTCAACTCATAGAAACTAAAGAACAAATAGTCATCATTTAATTGATAGGTATATTCATATTTTATATTATAGTTATTTAGTTTCTTAATTAAAATTTATAGCATCAAAGACTTTTTTTTTCATTTGTTGACTGATTTGCCTAGTTCTTACTTATCAGTTTCTACTGCAACTACAGAGCATGTATTTTTGTAATGAAATTAGTTAAGACTAGGATAGATTTTTAATAGATTGCTTGGTAATCTATACCGAGAGAGAGAGAGAGAGATAGAGAGAGATTGCAATGAAAGTCAGATATTAAATTGTTGATGATTTCAATATGGTAAAAATCACATAGTGAAATTTAAATAAAATGGGTACATTAACCACTTTTGTGAATTTGTATTTTTATTGTCAATGCATAATTAGTTAATATAGTCAAGCCTACCTAGTGTATGTTTGTGTGTACAATGAAAAATTGAGGTAAAATTATAAATTTTCAACCAGCAAATATTTGTCCCCCCTAATTTTCTCTCTAGTTCCGCCACTTAATACACATATACCTCATGCATATTTTTTTCTAAAGGAATGATATACCTCATCTGTCTCAAGTGATGGAATATGTGGGATGAAATCGTTTCCCATCAAGAAACAAATAAAGATGAACTCATCTATTAGCCTCTCAATATCAGGCTCGCAAACTGGGTCCATTATCTTCAATGCAATCTCCAAATACTCTCTCAGAACCCATATGTTCAAAAACTGCAAGAAGATGGCGTTATCCACATATATCAAAATGTGTAACAACTGCCATTATCTGAAGTTGGGGGGCAAGGAGCGAGGACCAGAAATGGTTTATTCCGAATCCCTTCTGTTTCTGCCTGATTTCGGTGTAGCATATCCTGTTGAAGTTAAACAAAAATAGCTCCACACCATTATATGAACTAGCTATTTGACAGGTAAAACTTTACATACTGACTAGCGGACCTAATCTAATAAGTAGTATAATGACTTTAATCTGCTTTCTATATATGAGGTATTAATGAATTTTGTTTAAGCATGGTTTTAGCATTGATGGGGGATTAACAAACCTCACGCAAAAGAGAGAAGTGGACCTCATGAGACGCCAAAGCAAGCATTATCAAATCTGCATCCCGCGACGATAATTCTTCACAGCAGTTAGCTCCAGTACAAATAGACAGGGTGTGAACAGGGTTGATATTCTAACGATGGGAATATATCAAGAAAAACAGGATTGATTCCTCACATTCCCATACAAGCAGTGTCTAGTGTTGGTGTCATAGCCCTCCATGCTGCGTTGTGCACGGATGAAAGACATGATCTTGTGCTCTCCTTCTCCAGGGACGTTTGCATCAGAGAGTATGACCTTCAAAACAGATGCATTGTTATTTGTGAACTTATCAATCATTGTCCACTTGATCAACTTGAACAGCATCAAGATCGCACGTTGCAGTAAATGAACACATGGAAACATCTGTCTATGCTGTCAGGACGAGTAGATTAGGCATATGAAGATGTAGTAGTTAGTTTGTAATTTATCATAATCCATCAGTGATAGCCTTCCTTATCTCTTGAAGGGGCTCTTGCCCTCCAAACCGTGTCCAAAAATTTAAACCAGTCATTTTTTCCTCCAGTACTACAGGGATAAGCCTTGCAAGTAGATTGAGCATGCATGTCAAACTGTTGAAGTTGGAACAAACATGAATTTCCCTTCCAAAGAAAAAGAAAAAGAAAAAGAAGAATAAGAGACATGAAATGGATTTACTGAAGCAAAAGAGCAAACCATAAGGTCTTTCCACCCGGGTTCAGTATTCAATCTGGCACGGATGTAGTACTCGAGCGCTTGTGATAGCTTCACCATGAATTCAGTCCCTGGCGCGATGACATTAGGGTCGGAAATCTCTCGCTCTGGCACCTCCTTCCCTTGATCTCTTAATTCCTTATTCAATTTTTCTTGTTGAATCGCCTGCAAATCGAAGAGTGGACGCATTTCTGGATTCCTTCAGCAGCAAAGAGTCATGTGTCACGCTGTTGATGTAGGAAATGAAAAGCAACGACTGACCTCATTTGTGGCTTGCTTAGCAGCGTGGTAACGTCCCCATCGCACTCGGTTCATTTTGGCGCAAGGAACAACGCCATCTGCACACATACAGGGAAACCAAATTGCAAGAACAATTGAAGTCAACCAACAGCAACCATGGCTCTTGAAACGACAATATGGTAAGAGAAAGAGGCTAAAGAAATCAATTTGATATCCAAGGATCCACTACGTATACGAACCCACTGCCAAGTAGAGGAGCCTTCTCGGCCTGACGATGCAGAACAGGCGGTCCAAGTACTGAAACATTGACTCGAACACCTCGCTGGCCGTCATGGGAGGACACACCTGCATGCGTAGTAGTACATGCCAGATTCACTCAGACACAGATTATATACATAATATACACGCATGGATTGAAACGCGGAGACGATATATACATGATCTGTGTCTGCATGCATCCGGTTCTGCGGGTGGAAGCAAGAATGGACGATGTAATTCATGTCGAGGTAGAGGTTGTCGTAACCGATGCCATCAGGGCTTGGTTCCTCCTTCGCGGGGGAGACGATCCTTGGGTATTTGGTCACGAGCCACTTGTAAAAAAATGGTATCCCCATGGCAAGCAGCTGCAATGAGCCAGGGGAGCTGAGGTGTGAAGAAGCAGAGGGGATGGATGAGGACTGATAACTTCAGGCAGTACCTCCCTCCCCTTTGAGCTTTCTCCCTCCCCCCACAGCAACACTCTGTAGCTGCATGACGAAGCTAATGAGAGCGAAGTGTTGGTGATTAGGACGACGACTAATGAGGTAACTTTCGACAAAGCTATTTTATTTGGTTCCATTCAGACTTCTTTTACAAAGAGTAGGCTTATATATAAAAAATGACTGGAGCCAAGAAATAAAAAGCGATCCAGTACAAGATCTTTTATTATAATTTTATTATTATTATTATCGTTATTAGGTTCTAGCTAGAGTGGACACATGAACGGTTTCATCGTTACAATGGGCAGATTGGGTGGTGAAGATTGGACTCATATGCCTGGTAGGGAGTGGGGACTGGACTCGAGATCCTTCCAGTTAATAGCATAATCATTCTGGTTAACAACTCAACAACATGGACTACTGACGTTTTAATCTGGTTCTATCGGCCATTCTCGTGTCTTACAAATGGGAGTCTTACGAACGGCCAACGGGCAACGGCTGTCCACATAAATGTGACCTTTTTCACAGCCAGGGGAGCTTGATGCATCCGGGGCCACGTTAGGGCAAGCACAACCGTGTAGACAGCAGCTGTCTTTTGGCACAAATAGACAGCTTAAACAGACAACTTGTATAATGGGGTGTCTGTTTGGCTGTCTGTAGAGCATTTAATTCATCCTTTGACACACAAATTATGATGATCTAGTATATACTTAATCTTTGTAGCCATTTTATTGCATACATGGTGCTATCTTTCTCTCTTTTTTCATCTCTTTTTGTTTATATTTTCCCACTTTCTTTTTTCCATACATGTTACCACTTGATGACAATAATATTTTATATATACCACTAAGACACATGATATCTCTTTATCTAATCGTATTTACCAGCCACCTTTATTTTTTTCCTCTCTTTTCTACTACATGATCTTCTTCCTGCCCGTGAGGAGCAGCACGCACAAGCATCCGGCGGCGGCTCTCGTACGGAACAGCAGCAGCACATCGGAGCGGAGCAAGCAAGCACTAGCGTACCCTTGCGGAGCATCATCAGCACGCCCAAAATAGAGCAGCGCTCACAGGCGACTGCCGGCGGCGCTTGTGTGCACACGCTCGCACTGCGGCAGCGCAACCCGAGCTCGCCCGACCGGTTGGCGCTGAGCTCGCTCGCCCTGCTAGCAGAGCATGAGCATGAGCCTCGAGCTCGCCTGGCTGGCGGCGCGGCTCCGCGGCAGAGGTCTCTTTCGCCCGGCCGGAGACGAGAAGACCACAGCAGAGCTTCGTCGTACGGCTCCCAAACCGCTCGCTCGCATCAAAAGGAAGATCCCCTGGGCGCAACGAATCCAATCTGCTGCTGTTGCGAGAAGGCGAGTGGTACAACAGAGTGGAGCGGTCGTTGATTGCTCTCGGAGCGAGCTTCACCCGTCGATGAACGAGACGACGGAGCCGCGTTGTCTGTGGTTGTGCAGGGGCTTTCTGAAAATATTTGCTGCATGTCGACGGCTGTGTATAGCCCGTTGTACGTGCCCTTAGAGATTGGGCTTATACTTGTAGGAGAAGCCCACAATAAATATATACCCTGCCCACAAGCCAACCAGAAGGTTTATCTATCTCTTTCCGTTACCAATGAGTTCTTCGTTTTTTTTCAAAAAAACTATGTCAAAAAAATGTCTTCATTTTTGCTAAGATCTTAGAAAAAAAAATGTCTGGAAAAATGGGTTCACATCCTGTGCATGCAGGATAATGAGGATTAAAAAACTTTGTTAGTGTAGATGTGCATGCTAAGTACTGACGAGGATTCCCAGGAGCGCGTGCGTGCTGGAGGTGATCCTCGCCCCGCCGCCCGAAACGCCGAGTCACTGATCGTGAACCGCGGCCTCGAAGCCAGCGCCACCTTCTGCCCGTACACCGGAGGCGGAGGCCATGAACGCCGTGTGGCGGACGGCTCAATTGGTGCCCAGAAACGAAGAAGCCACAACCAATCAAAACAATGGATCTGTGCAAAAGTCCTTAGTCCAGGCAATTAACGAAGCACTGACGTCACCATGGATACAAATACGAAAAGAATCCACGAACACTTCATCCAGAGCTTTGGATTGTACGCGCAATACAGTGATCAAAGTGACAGCTAGAGTACAATGATAAAGGAGACGACAGATAATCAGCCAAAAATTTCACTCAGCCGAAGACAAGCTATAATCCACTCTAAATACCACAGAGCCCCTTCTCTAAGCCTTCCTGGTTGCGATCTGAAACTCAACCTGGAGAACAAAACCATAGACCACATTAGAACAACAGTTTTTATACCGTATAGGATTGATCTGCACAAAGAGGGGACAACCACAAACCTCTTTCTTCACTGGCTCTTCCTTCTCGGACAGGATCAGCTCAATGTGGCACGGGGAGGACATGTAAGCTGCAACAGGTTAGTAAAATGGTTGTTAAGCCACAGCACGCAAAACATTCACAGCGTAGCAAAATAAATCCAATAGACGGAACTTCAGAATAACTTACGGTTGATGCGTCCATGAGCACGGTAGGTTCTGCGACGCTGCTTCTGAGCCTGATTCACTTGAATGTGCGACACATAGAGGGTATCGACATCAAGACCTTTGACCTGCAGCAAAGAATTTCACTTGATTAGTTTGACATTAAGGAAACAAATATAACTCTAGAGGGTACAGCAAAATTGCAGACCTCAGCATTGCTCTCTGCATTCTTGAGAAGATCTAGAATGAATCTAGCAGACTTGACAGGCCAGCGTCCCTGTCCATTTGAGTGGCGCGACTTAGCCTGAGCAGTACGGCCAACACCGCCACAGTACCTGCGGAAGGGGATGGCCTGCTTGTGGGCAATCACATCCTCAAGGTACCTTTTGGCCTTAGTGAGTGACAACTTCCTGAGTGCAAACGCTGTCTCACGGGTGTTCTGCAAGTATGACGGACATCATTAACAACCGCTGAAATGTGTACCAGTATATTATTCTTCAAAGTACAGAAGACAACATGAACTGAACAATAATGTGTGCCTTCAAACGGGTGAGCAAAACTAAAGATATTGGGAAGAGAGAAATGTGCCATCATTTACTGAACCAATTGACATGGAATCGTCCAACACATGGACAGGACCAACGGTTCACCCAATAACGATGAACACAATGTTCCTAAAGTTTACGGGGATACTGCTATAAAAAAAGACAGCATCCTGCTTTTTTCTTTAGGGTGGCAACTAATCAAAACCACAACTTCACAGTTTACAGTATAAACTCACAACATACCTGCACTTATGTAGAAGAATTTTTAATACATAGTCTGCCTAATTTTCCTTGCCACACACAACATAATATCAGTCTACTTCAACATCAGATGTGTCCATATGATACCTTCATATAGACCACAGAACTGGGGAGACACATGGCATATAAAAACTACATAGCGATTTGCACGGTAACAACAGAGAATTTGCAGAATAGTATACAATTGCACATTTACTGAACCAGTATAATCAAGCTGCGATCACCAGTCAACCTAACAATGAAGTTTACAAGGATGGTGCTTTCCATGTTGAACCTATTCTCTTTTAGAGAATGCTAGCTGCTAAATCAAAAGAGCTGCTACAGCAAAATACACTAAAACAAGAAACTCTATGATGACATCATACAGCCATTCCAACTATATAAACAGATCATAAAAAGAAAGAAACCAATTACAAATGGTCTCTACGGATTCTATCTACATGAAGGCTAAAGGAGGAACGCCAATGTGTGCTATGCGTATGCTACAACCGATCACCTTGAAACAACGGCGAGCAAACAAATCATGAGATCTTTCCAAACGGGAGAGGAAGAGAAATCTCACCTTGAAGTGAACACGGAGGTCCCGGCCCATGGCCTTGGCGGCTGTAACGCATCACAGAGAAACACAACGTAATCAGAAAAGCCGCAGATGCACAGAAGGACGCTAAAATTTTGAGCGAAGAAGCTTACACTTGGTGGGGTTGGTCGGCTCCCTCGAGTACTTCACCTGGAACCAAAAGAAAGAGCCGCCGCACGGCAGGTCAGTGAGGGCAAGGGGCAAACCCATGGCGGCAACCGAAATGAAACAGGCGCGCAAGAGAAGTTGCGGGAGGGAGATCTCACCATGGCTGCGACCGGCGAGCGGGCGGCCTCGAGGCGAATGGGAGGCGTCTGCGGCGGCGGAGAGGGGTGGGGAAGGAAGCGGCGGCGGCAGGAGCGAGAGAGATTATGTAGGTGGCACGGGAACAAATAGGGGAGAAAACCCTAATAGGCTCTTTATGGGCCGAGCCGCCCGTGCGGCCTTCTCTGTAGGCCCATCTATGTTCGTGAATTTTGATGTTTGGGCCGGGACAAGAGACTTTCCCCCATGAGAGAGAGGCCACGAGCTCTCCTTTATAACGGAGCAGATTCGGCATAGCTGCGCTTAGGCAGCTACTGAGGCGGAGAGCAGAACTATGAACCACAAACTTCAGTAAAGTCAAACGATGTAAACTACATCAAAGTGTATAGAACTCGGCAACGTATTATATAACGTATTATATGTAAACCAACTTATCTATAAAAACTATGAAAACTTTAATCTGAGTCATACGATGTTGATCTAAAGGCGTGCTCAGATGAGGTGGAAGGGGTGATTTGCAACACCTCCTTGAGTTTTGCGAATCACCCCTACCACTTTCTTGAACGTGCCCTTGGACATGTGGTCTAAATAGCTTTCATGAGAGTTTAGTTTGCACGAGATATATACCCATAAAACTCGGCATAGAAGTAAAGAAGCCGGCATCAACAAAAAAAAAAAAAAGTATAGAAGTCGGATTGTAAATTGTTGGACTTGTGGAGGTTACTCTTTTTGAAATTCCACTCACTTTCCTTTTTCGAATTTCAGTACCATCTTTCTAAAGAGTCAGGAAAAACAAACTCCCACCTGCACCCGCACAAATCAAAACGCTCCTATTCATTCATGTAACAATCAAGCACAGACTAGAGTGAGGTGTACAACATCAAAATTACAAAACTTGCAGTTGCCGCTATGGCGCTCTTGAACACCCTTTCAAACTCAGGATCCGGCCATTTTAGTACAGCGGCGTGCAGGCAGTCATTGATTGCTTCCCATGAATCGAGTCTAATCTTTCTGCAACTTGGCTGGCCTCTCCTTGTGTGATGCTGCATTTTGAAAGAAAGGGATAGACAAAAAAAATCATTTTGATGCTTAACAAACCCAATTTCTTTGTATTGGGAGGTTCTTAACAAAGGCGAACGAGTCAATGAGAGCAAAAAAGCGTTTCTCTGAAAGACCTAGGAGAAATTACCAGCATATCTCCTTTTCTTGTTGGCTCTTCTTCTTTTGCGTTCAGCCTGTGTAAGTTCCCCCTCTTCCTTAACATCGCCTTTTCCTTCGAAGACTTCTTCAGGAGCAAGCATTGCAGCATCGGAAACAGCTACAGGTGCAATCTGCAAGGCAGAGATTGTGGCATTGCATGAAATGCTTATGACTGAAGCATGGAGCGACATCACAGGAAATAAGCAGGTTTTTGTACCTCTTCCATTGCTAAGGCTGGCACATTAGCTTGTACAGACATATCTTCAATGACCTGAAAAGGCCATATTTCATTTCATAAAGCGAAAAAACTTGAGAAAATAATTGCAAACATGAATTTTGAAGTAATCCTTTACCGGTTTTGGAGCAAAGTGGAAATGTGATAGTGCATCCAACTTCAAGCATATCCTCTTAAATAAAGTATTTGCCTGGGTGGAAACAAATTTAGTCATTAACAGTGCATATCACTTGGCTTATCTGAAGTCAAATATTATGTTGACAAGCATAACTAGAATGACAATAGAGAAAACACATACAGGCGACAGAATGATTGAACAGTAATGTAAACCTGAGATCAAGTTGACAAATATAATTATTCCCAAATAACAGTCAATGTAAACCACCAAGTTTTATTTGTATATAACTATATATGCTTTTTGAAACATATAATAAAAGAATCCGATTCTTCTCGTTTATCAGAACAAGTAATTCTGAAATATCCTGAAAATGGCTCTTCCGAAGCTTCTGCTAGCAAATCAATCTGAATGTAAGTAACAGATTGGCTTGGTTTTTAGGCGAATCAGCAGGGGAGGCCCCTGCCTATCTTTTTTATATATATGAACAACAGAATGGAGTTACTTATACAGGCGTGTTACATAGACATTAAGCCCAAAAGAGAAGACTCGTCACTACAGATTACTCAGCCAACTATGTAAGTATTAGATTGTCGACAATAACTTAGATTAAGGGTACGCTAACACTATTTTCACAATAGACTCTATTTTTGTAAGGAGTGAATAAACTCACCTGTTGCTTTAGTTCATCTGAAATTGCTAGAGGAGCAGGTGCAATTCCTGCTTTTCGGGCGTAATCATCCTGGAATAACAAACCAATAAAAAATAAATTGATTTAATGATTATCTCCATTAAAATATGTTTCGATATAAAACAAAGAAAATGTTATGACAGTTCGAACCTCATAAAGTTCAGCAAGACCCTTCTTGCTCTTACTTTCATCCTGTTGGAATAATATTGTCAATAGTAAGAAATTAATAGCACAATTATCTTATGGCTACCACGTAAGAATTCGAGTTACCATACCAGTTCCTTATGCTCCTTGGGAGCTTTAGATGGCAAGAGAGAAGGCTTCTCAACATCATCAAAATGACCCTGTAAGAAACCAAGAACCAAATCTAAATATTTGTAATGAAAACATAGACCATGATCTCAAACTAGTCCTCAGAATTTAGCAGTGCAACTAATGCTACTGCACCTACCATAGCTAATGCAGAATGCCATGGACAGGACTAAAAGGAAAAACAGCAATATGTACCTCAGCAATTCTTTTCTTTATCATATCTTCAAGGGAAGCTGTGACTTCCTCGGTAATTACAGGGGCAGGTCTTACATTGTGCTCAAAATCAAGGTCCACTTCTAAGGCACTGTTTATGGGCCTGCTTGAAGCAGTAACCTACAAATAACTATTTAGTTTACTTATAACTGAAATGATAATAAATTATTGTAAATGGGATGTTATAAGCTAGAAATATGTATAGTTAAAAGCAGAATTAAATGCATTATATTTATTACCTCTCCCTGCATGGTCCATGCACTGGGTTCAAGAGCAGCTTTCTCCATTTGCTCTATTTTAGCACGGGCCTTCAACTGCTCTTTTTCATGGGTTGAGAGACCCTGCTCTTCCTGTAGAAAGGGGAAAGAAATGACAAACTAGGATACGTGCATGGTTCAACTAAAATGAGTAGATCAAGTACGGGACCAACATTTCCATCATCGTTCTCACTGCCATCAAGTTCGATTTCATGTGTATCTTCCTTGAATTGAACTTTCTTTGTGGAGCCATCTCTCTTTTTGGCTGGCCTGTTATGACTTTTCTCAAAAAAATCTTTGTACCTGAGAAGACCATATGCTGTTCAGATAACAATGCCAGATCCTATTATACCTGCAAATGCATACCTAATACTATAGTGGCTACACAGCGTTGTTTGGTTTGTGCACTTTAAGTAAGTTTACAAATGTTTACTGGACAAACACACTAAGATCAACGATGTAATGAAGAAAATTATCTGTTTCGGCACCTGCGTAAGCTATTAATATCAAGGAGCTAGATAGCTAGTATGGTTTCATGAAATGAAATCTATCAAGCAAGTCCACTCTTCCATGCTTGTGTCTCAGGAACCTTTTCAATATGATCAGGCATACATAGCATAAGAAACGATAAGGTAGGAAAGAAATGTAAAGAATTATTCACTCCAAAAGTCCGAACGACTGTCAATCCTATTTATACAATCTTTTACCAAGGTTATCAAAAGTGATGTCACGACTCATGATAGTGCACCTAAAATTAACATGGCCCAGTATATTAATTGTCAATGTTTTTTACAAGTGTATATCCAAAATTATTTGTGCTTCTCACAACAGCATACATGGCATTTAGCAGGACTTACATTATACCTCCACCGTCTTCTCCTTCACCATCTTCATCATCATCCTCAAAATCTTCCAACTACAGTTAAAAAGCATCAGTAGAACTTGTATTATTGCTGAGGTTTCTGAGCTATAGTTGCGAAGTCAGCTCACAGCCAACAGAAATTGAGGATCCGATTCCTGAGATATTGCCTAATTATGGTTCTGATTAATTATTTTTTCCTACAAGAACCAAAGATTTTCATTCATTTTCTTGCTACAATTAAAAGAGAGGGGGAATGAGCAGAAAATCCTTACATCCAATTGGTCATCGTCGTCCTCGTCTCCCTCTTCATCTCTGTCCTCGTCGCCCTCATCATCACTCTCTGCCATCCAGTTTTTTGTCGCCTTCTTCTTCTCTCCTCGGTTGGCACCGCCGCCATATTCCTCTTCATCCCCTTTATCCAGGAACTCTGCCATCTCTCCTATCTTCAGGAACTGGTCCTCCAATCCTTTATGTGCTCTCTGATCCAATTCCTCTTCCTCCTCTTCTTCATTTTCCTCGTCGTCGCTCAATTCCTCCTCATCGTCTGTCTCCTCCAACTCCTTCAACTCATCCAATTCGCTACCTTGTCCATCCTCCTCCTCCTCTTCCTCGGAATCAGCAGGCTTCTCCACAGGAAGGGGAAGGGCCGCCTGCGTTTGCGACGGGGGCTGCTGCTCGAGGCAACGGAGCTGGCGACGCAGGTGAGGGAGGAGTGGGCGGGCGAGCAGCTCTATCTGGGACCAAATCTGCTCGGCGTCGAAGGAGGGGTCCGTGAGGAGGGTGGAGGGCGGCTGCCCGGGGGAGAGCGGCACCAGCGAGGAGTAGATGTGCTCCGAAGCCGCGCGGGCGGCGGTGACGAGGTCGGCAGATGGGGAGAGGAAGTGAGATGGGTCCGCATACTCCAGCAGCTTCGTCGCGTCCATCGCCATTGCAGGGAGGAAAGCAGCAGCGACTGAGCGAGAGAGGTGTCGAGGGAAGACGACGAAGCAGGCAAAGGGTTCCTTAGGGTTTTGGGATGGGCCGAGCAATGTATGTTTTTGGGATGGGCCGAACTCCCTCGAGTACTTCACCTGCAACTAAAAGCAAAGTAAGGGCCAGGCCAAAACCATGGCGGCAACAGAAACGATGAAACAGGCGCGAGCGGGCGGCCTCGAGGCGGCTTGTTATGGGACGATCCGCCCGCGCGGCCTTCTCTGGAGGTCCATTTGGAGCGTGGGCTGGGTCTTGCTGGCCCGCAATCTAATAACGGAGCAGATTCGGCCTAGCTGCGCTTAGGCAGCTACTGTCGCCACAGGAGAGGCGGCTTCAACCATAAACTTTACAAATCTGCATCAAAGTATACAACTCCGGCATAGAAGTCGGATTGTAGATTGTGGAGGTTACTCTTTTCTTTATTTCAACGCAGCATCAAGTCTTGTCATCACCTTCACTTGCCGCCACACGTGCTCAATTTAAATACAATCATAGAATCCCCTAATTTGAAGTGGATGTTCCTTTTGTTCTAAAATATATAACGTTTAGGATAAAAATAAGTTTATTTTAAAATTTACTACCTTGTAAGGACCGAAGTATAGTATTAAACGAGAACCAGCCACGCAGAGTTTCAGTCGCCCTGCACCACAATAGAGATTTTTTTATCTTTCAATCGCTTTCATTTCCATTCCAGCCGAGCACCTCAGCGGATAGCCGATAGTGATGATCGATAACATCCGCTCATTTTTCCTTTACACTGGGATCCATAATTTCAACTTGATTTAGGATGTGCTAATCACAGTGAGATCTGATTATCTGACTGATTCTTCGAAGAGACCATCTGTCATAATCTTCCCTTGAACTACTCTCAGTTCTCTTCTCTATTAATGAAATAAGCACAATCTTACTCTGTTCGTTCAAAATTACTACTCCTCAGTTAAAAAAAGACCCGTTAGTAGTCCTATCATAGGGTGCGGGAGTTGGCCGTTGCGTTTGGGAGGCAGTGTAATCAGCATATGCACCTAGCAGTAAGCTCTCCTTTGCTGCCTCTACTTTGTGGAGATTGACTCTGGCGTTCGGCGACGATTGGAAAGCGGTTTAGACGGCGGTGACGAACGGACCACTGAAGTCGTCGAGGAAGATGATTAGGAGTTCTAAACTTTTTTTTGTAATTTTTCTTTTTATAGGTTCTTGTTTATAAAACAGCCGGTGTACTATGCTAAGATTAATACACGTTCCTTCTTAAAAAAAAGTACTAGCGTAGGGCAAACGTGTATAGAACACTAACTTTGGGATAGTTTTATTATTGCAAACATTTTATTATATGTACTGGCACGTTTTCGCATCATCATCACTTGCTGTCACATATGTGCTTAATTAATTGCCAATCATGTTCCGGAATCCCCATCTGCATTAGTATAGAAAGTAAAGTTAGAAGAATATCAGCCACATAGAATTTCGGTCGCCCTGCACCACAATAGAGATTTTCGATCTTGAAATCGTTTTCATTTCCAACCGAGCAGCTTACCAAATCGAGTCTCATATCGAATCCGATAACGATGATCCGTATATGGTATATCCGCTCATTTTTCATTTTCACTGGGACCCAATGGGTTCAACTTGATTTAGGATGACCATGGCTTTACCATCAATGTTAACGCTAATTGTTCAGCGGTTAATTTTAATTTAATTTAGTTTAAATATTTAGTCGAGGACATTGCTATGGGATGGCGGGCTTGTGTGTTGTTTCCGAACCGGACCTGGTAAGAGGAGTCCGAAAGTTAGGTTGGGTGTGTGGCCGGTGACCCAACCAACCAACTGAAAAGCGCGCGCTAACGACCTGGGCCCACACGGCGCCCGTGGGGTGGACCAGGCCCACGCGCCGTCGCCGTCGCCGCCGGCCACCGGTTCCTTGCCTGGTTTCCTCCTCCCTTTCCCTTCTTCTTCCCCTTGTGGGAAACGCGGGCGGAGGCGCTGCTGCAGCTGCGACATCTCCGTCCACCGTCGCCCTCCCAACCCAACTCCACCAAACCGGAGCTTTCCCCATCCCCAGCAGCGGGTTGCGTCGAATTCGGGAGACGTGCCTCGTGCGCATCGACCACTGCTCCTGCTGATTTAGCGCTCCGACCGCTGACCGACCCACACACACACACCTTCCTGCACATCCACCAGATTCAGCTGCAACTCGTGCTTCCATCGATCGAGGCATCAGGTATGCATCGCGGCGGATTTCCTCCAAGTTGTTGCTTCGTTTCTCCCTTTTTTTTCCCTGGCTAAATTGAAGATCTTTCGGCTGCGATTTCTCTTTCTAGAATGTCGAGCCTCGAGGAGCCTCTTGGTCTCGGAGACCTGCCAAAGTTGAGTATTAGCAGACTTGGGAGCTTCTCCCAGCCAAGTGCTCGTCGTAGGGCAGCTGCTGATGACCGCACCACTCGCGAGTAAGTATCTTCCTACTCCTCTGATCAGAATGGATATCAGGCTCCTTTGTTTCACGATGCATCATTTGCTGGCTTACTGCTACTTACTGAAATGGACGATCAATGCCACTTTGTCAGCTGGTTGATTTTGTTCAAAAGTTGTGGCTCCGCGAAGGAACCATTTCAGAAATGCATGCTATCTGTTCGCTCGCAGGTACAACAGCTCCTGCAATGGTGACGCTCCGATGGTCTTCCATGGCAATTCCCATGGATGGCAATGCCGTCAGGCCAATTCGGCATGCGATGCAGTGGAGCTTAGAGATCTTCCCAGGAAGGTAGTTTGAATTCCACAAGTAGAATTGTTCATCACCGTTTCCTTTACCTAGTCATAACCTTCCAATTTAAATGGAGTTGTAAATATTAGGAAAGAATACTACTAAAAACACTAGAACCACGATGCTTTCTTTTAATCCAATTGATCAATAATCTGTCTTCAGGTTATGTGGGATCTACCAAGCTTTGTGAAGATAGTTGAAGTTGGACCACGAGATGGCCTGCAAAACGAAAAGGGCAATGTACCAACGTCTGTAAAGATTCAACTGATACACAAATTAGTGGCTGCAGGTTTATCAGTAGTTGAAGCCACAAGTTTTGTATCCCCCAAATGGGTGCCGCAGGTGATGTACTTAACTCATATTAAGTGATCTAGTGATTTTTGGCGATTGCCATTTTTCTGTAGCAAACCTTGAATTTCTTATTTGGCCCACTTTGGAAACTGCAGCTAGCTGATGCAAAGGAAGTCCTCAAAGGGATCCATCAGGTGCCAGATGTGCGGTATCCAGTATTAACTCCTAACCTCAGAGTAAGTTCTATATCCTTCTTTTACAGAAATTTACCGCACAGTACAGCATTAACTATGCTATATGTAATTGCCACTGCATGATCTGATTTGTACCAATGAATGAGTGTTTACAGGGATTTGAGGCTGCTGTTGCAGCTGGTGCAAAGGAAATTGCTGTTTTTGCATCTGCCTCTGAATCCTTCTCTAAGTCTAACATTAATTGTACCATTGAGGAAAGCCTTGTTCGGTACCGTGGTGTTACTGCTGCTGCCAAGAAACATGGACTCCTTATCCGTGGGTAAGTTAATTAATTGTTACTCTCTTAAGCCTGAAACATGTGAAGAATTGAGTTAATAGCGAAGCTACTTGTTGGCCAGCAACTATGGTTTGAACCTTGCATCCTTTGTTTGTGCTAGGTATGTTTCCTGTGTGATTGGTTGCCCTGTTGAAGGTGCAATTGATCCATCGAAGGTGGCATATGTAGCTAAGGAGCTATATGACATGGGCTGCTCGGAGATTTCACTTGGCGACACGATTGGTGTTGGTACACCAGGTATGCAACTACTGCGTGTTCTTGCCACTGCTTACCCTTTGCTCTGATTTTATTTGAATAGTATGTTGAAAACTTGAAACTGATCCAAGTAGCAGCTGATCGAAATATCTGTGCTTGATATCTTTTTTGTTTCAGGTAGTGTAGTCGATATGCTTGAAGCTGTCATATCCTCTGTTCCAGTAGACAAGATTGCTGTTCATTTTCATGATACATACGGCCAGGCCCTTGCCAATATCCTAGTCTCCCTTCAAGTAAGTAAAGACACAAAATTTGTTCGTTTTACTATCACTAAAAGTGCATAACATCCACAAGGAGGCCACCTTAGCCTAACATTGTCTTTGTTTCCTCAGATGGGAATCAGTATAGTAGACTCGTCAGTTTCAGGCCTCGGAGGCTGCCCGTACGCAAAGGGTGCCACTGGCAATGTCGCCACTGAGGACGTCGTGTACATGCTCCATGGCCTGGGGATAGAGACCAATGTGGACCTCAACAAGCTCATGGAGGCTGGCGATTACATCTCCAAGCATCTAGGAAGGCCACTGGGCTCCAGGACTGCTGCCGCTCTGCGCAAGCTAACCACCTAAAGTCCCTGCGCTCTGCCGCTCCAACACTCCCAATGTCCCAAGAGAATATATACCCGCTGGTGTTATCACACGTACTTGTCTACATTGGCTGATCGTGTAAACGTATATGATTGATCACTTCAGTTTGTTGTTGTAAAAGTACACAGAAAACAATCAAACGTTGATCTACACAAATTTGTATTCTGTCATCATACTCCTCAATAATCATCAGCATCCGCTATGCTGTTAGCGGAAAAAGGTACAAGAAGTGCAAATATATTACCCTACAGAGTTATGGTCGTAGAGTCGTATATCTTTTTTGCGAACTTACTTCTACAATGCCCTTTGCTTCATTTTTTGGGGTGCCAAGCCCTTTATTCCCTAGTGTATGTATCATGTATGTCAAATTCACCGGGGTTATGTATTGTGATGTTTTGGTAGCTCCCATCTTGGTAACCCATGACGACGATGGTAAGCAACCACAAAAAGGGGTAAGGGGGTTTCGTAGAGGGGAGGGAGCGGTCTTCAATGGAATAAAAAGTTGGAGAAATCAACACAACTAAACACGATCTAAGTTATTATTTTAGAATCACAGCATAGCATTATCGAAGACGCTCACACATATGTACACATACTCACCCTTACGAATACATGTACGTTGTACGCAACCCTACTCCTGTGGGCACCTCCAAGCGACTGAGCCAGATCTCGAGACTGATGAATTCACCACGTGCGGCTTGCAATCGTTGGAGACGTCGCCTACAACTGAAACAATAATACTGGTTAAATTCTAGAATAATAAATCCAAAAAATACGAGCACCTGTACCAAATCGATGGCTCGAACCCAGGTGGGCAGGTCCCACCACAACAACCCTTAGTAGCTGAGCTATGCTTAGTTTCAAACTTAATATCTGGTGGTATAATCTCTTGAACAATTTTTTTTGGTCTCGCGAAGACATTTATAGAATAAAATGTGCTTTACATGCGTACAAACTTTTTCAAAAAAAAAAAGCTCGAGAAGGAGAAGACCAACAACGTCCTGGTGTGGATATTCCATTCTCCAATCCTCCATTGCATCATTAACACACCACCAGCAGCAGGCACACTCCTCTTTCCATCTCCGTCCATGTTTTTTCTTTTCAAAATATCACCTCCGTCCACAACAAACTCCACCTACCAAATTTTCATACAAATAAAGAGGGATTTCGGCTGCTGGACGCTTAGTTGTATATGTTCTCAATGATTATGAATAATCGAGGCATTCATGTTGTGCAATCATTGTGTCTGCATACATGAGTATTCGGACCTCAATGTTTGCCCATGGAAAATAGTGTACAAGAATATGATCTTTGGTAGGGATGGCAACAGGCACAAATTACCCGTGTGCCCGTGGCTAAAAACCCGATAGGGTGAAGGTATGGGTCTTTCGTTGTGCCCACGGGCACGGGTGTGGGTTTGACATTGTACCCGCGGGTAAAAATATAGCAGGCATAAAAAAACCCTTACCTGTGCCCGCAAACCCGTGAGTTATTATTGACATGTGGGCCCTATATGTAAGTATATATACGGCTCAATAGAGATGTTAGGGTTCCCCTCCTTTTCTCCTCTCCATTCATACTTGTGCTTGTTGAAACAAATTTATTTGGCTTGTAATGTTATTAGATGCTAAATAACTGGTTGTCTTTCTTCATCTATATATTTATTTTGCTTCTTGACTAGCGGGTGCGGGTGTACCCGTGGGCACATTTTACCCGCGGGTGGCAGCACAGGCACAACTTTATGCCCATTGCGGGTTGCGGGTGCGGGCATGGGTCTAGGGTTTGCCTCGCGTGTGCGGGTTTGAAAACCCTCTACCCGCACGTAATGTGGCCGTTGCCATCCCTAATCTTTGGCATATTATCGTTCTTCAATATTGGGCGAACAGCACAAATGAAAACTGCAAAAGCTGCCCTGCTGCCTGGCAACTTCGTGTTTCTGAGGTATATACATAACAGATGTAACATAATATCAAGGATAAGGAGCTAGGTAACAAATGAGTAACATGTGGCTTTTCTTGTCCTGCCCTCGTGACGTAAAAGGGAGGGCGAACTTGCTAAATCTATACTGCATATAAGAATGAATTTACAAATTACAATCAGCAGACTTCAGGAGGGTCATTATGTCTCCAGTATTTCAGTTATAGATTTACACGTTTCGCAGAGCTAGGTTTAATCAGTTCTCATGGTTACTCTAGACAGAGTTTGAAGGATGCCCAGGCATTCCTTCAACAATGCCTTTGCTTGTTCGCTTTTTTCAGACTCACAGAGATCGGCAAGTTCATCCTCGAACTGGGCCTCTGTTCTTTCTGTCAATGTAAAGTCTTTATACAGTTTGCACAACTCAAGAAGGCACTCCGATGCAGCAGTATGAACCTGCAAAAGGTAGAGGTGACAACCCGTAAGGAATATGGTGTCTCTGGAGGCTAACTGTTAATCACAAACTAAACAAGATTTCATGAAACCACCGGTTTAAGAAATGACAATGGGTCTATTTAACCATTTACGAGGATGTGCCTGATATTATGGAGTATCCCTGGCAATTCCAGACAGGCATTGCACCATTCTTACATGTGAAGGAATGGTATGAGTACTTGGGAAGTTGGGAAACAAAAACACTAGCTTTTGTTGGCCATTTCTTCCCCCAGTAATTCTCTGAGAGCTGCTCTTGGCCATGCCATGCAGGGACAGGTACCGGCACATTGCTGATCTTTCAAAAAGCAATAAACTTAGCCTCCATGATTTGGTACATGCCATGTGTGTAATTAAGAACCATGGAAGGAGATTAAAAGCAATGATGTGAAAGAAACACAACATTTTTTTTAAAAAAAAATCTTAACCGCAGTGGATCCTATATTCCTATCAGTCACCTGAGTGAATTATATGCAATAATGATCTCGCGTTCTTAAGATGCTTCTCCACATAAAGTACCTACACATTTTGCTAACAGTTGATTTTCATTTTGGGATGCTTATTTGGCCCATACCATACAACCCATGACAAGCAAATTACAGGAAATGTCATGTCATAATATTTACTGCTTTTATTGTATAAACATACGGATCATAGACATAATAATATATCTAACGTCAATGTCATTTTTCATTAGCAGGAAGATAAAAGTTATCTTCAAGTAAAAGTACTCTGAAAATATCACAGCATCAGCTAGCTAGGGCTAGATCACCTGAGCAATCTTAATTAAGCGTATTGAATCTAATACTTTCGCCGACACCAAATGAAATAGCTGAAAATTTAGAAGAAAAAAAGGTTTGTCAGGAGTCATGGAAAAAGGAAAGCAATGCAGCTGAATATACAGCCACAAAAACTACAGGATATACCTCCTGAACCAAGGAAGCAGTGTCTTGAGGCCATGTGTCAATATCATCAGATTTCTGAAACTTGTGGCACAACTCTTTGACACACGAGAAGGATGGCAATTTAACTGGTCATGAAAAATATAAGCATTAAGTTTCAACAATGAAAGACCCATTTTTTAGTATAATCATTTAATGTAGTCCAGAAAATTTCACAGATTTTGCATAGAAATCATACCCTGCCAACTCTGCTCTGGTGAAAGAGAATTCAATATTACTTCTAAAACATTTTCCTTTTGACTGATAACATCCTGTGGAAAAGCAATACTGATGCAAGACGTGGCACAATTGAGCACTTTATCTAGAGAAACAGAGGCACCTTCGCTTTCATCTTGTTCTGTAGAAAAGAAGCCACACACAAAAGATAAAGAGAGTGAAAGAACAAAGAAGTATTTGGAGAAATAACTGAGAATTATATAATATAGTTGCATACATACTACAAAATACATTTAGCATGAATTCTCTAATCAAGGAAGCATTGCAGTTCTACACTCCTATCAGAACTTTTATGTGTCCACAACTTACCAACTTAATTGCGAATATGTATTTAGTCTAAACTGAGTCTTTCACTTTTGAGTTTTGACTACGAAAGGCCACTCAATTAGTGATACATAATTGAGATCGAGAGCATCAGATAGAGCAGATGCTTTTACATGATTATAAGAAGCTTAATTAAGCAGTCATTAGCTGAATGCATCTAAGAGCTCAAAATGATAACTGACCAGCATCAGCAGATGAAGTAGCTGAAGATGAACCTTTTGTCTTACAAATCACAGATTGTTTAGAAACATTGTATAGCATAGGAAAAACATTATTGAAAAACCCTGGATCTCTGAATCCTGTAATCACCTGAAAAGCAATAAACATTATTGAAAAACCCTGGATCTCTGAATCCTGTAAACCCTGGATCTCTGAATCCTGTAATCACCTAAGTGCATGGTACCAATTCTAAAATTCTCTAAGCATTGCCTAAAGGCCATCTCATTGCAAAACCTGTGCTCATAAAACGGCATGATAAGAGGATGTGGCCCTTTCGGGATTCATTACTTCATGTACATATCTACTAGTCTAAAAATACTAAAAGAAAGGACTAAATTCCCATATACCATGCTTCAACAGAAGAATGTATTGCATGTCTCTCCCTAAGATGCTTTGAGCAAAGGGTACTCCACATGTTTTCAGAAAACCTTTTTCCCAAGAATTGCCTGTTAAGCATGATTGATGTACTTTTCAACACGATACAACAACAACAACAACAACATAGCTTTTAGTCCCAAGCGAGTTGGGGTAGGCTAGAGATGAAACCCGAGAAACAAAGCTCAAGGCTCAGGAACGTTGATAGCTAGTCTCCAAGCGCTCCTATCGAAAGCTACCTCCTTGGAAATATTCCACTCCTTAAGGTCTCTGTTTATCGCTTCGTCCCAAGTCAATCTAGGTCTACCTCTACCTCTCTTTATATTATTGGCCCGCCCTAGGACCCCAATACGCACCGGCGCCTCCGAGGGCCTCCGTTGGACATGTCCAAACCATCTCAGCCGATGTTGGGTCAATTTCTCCTCAATGGGTGCCACCCCGACTTTCTCCCGAATGTCTTCATTCCGAACTCTATCCCTTCTTGTGTACCCGCAAGACCATCGCAACATCCGCATCTCTGCTACACTCAGTTGCTGGACATGTCGCCTTTTAGTAGGCCAACATTCCGCCCCGTACAACATCGCCGGTCGAACCGCCGTCCTATAGAACTTCCCCTTCAGCTTTTGTGGCACCGATCACAGAGGACGCCAGAGGCTTGACGCCACTTCATCCAGCCTGCTGCGATTCTATGCTTAACATCTTTATCAATGTCGCCATCCTGTTGCAACATCGATCCTAAATACCGAAAAGTAGCCTTTTGGGGGACCACCTGTCCGTCGAGGTTAACGTCTCCATCCTCGTGCCTAGTCCCACTAAAATTGCACATCATGTACTCAGTCTTGGTCCTGCTAAGTCTGAACCCCTTCGACTCTAATGTGCGTCTCCATAGCTCTAGCTTCTCATTAACACCTTCCCTACTCTCATCGACTAGCACCACATCATCAGCAAAGAGCATGCACCAAGGGATATCCCCTTGTATATCTCTGGTGACCTCATCCATCACCAAAGCGAACAGATAAGGGCTCAATGCTGACCCTTGATGTAGGCCTATCCTAATAGGGAAGTCAGTGGTGTCGCCATCGCAAGTCCGGACACATGTCATAGCATCCTTGTACATATCCTTAATGAGGGTAATGTACTTCGTTGGGACTTTGTGCTTCTCTAAGGCCCACCACATGACATTTCTCGGTACTTTGTCATACGCCTTCTCGAGGTCAATAAAGACCATATGCAGGTCCTTCTTCTACTCCCTATATCTCTCCATCAACTGTCGGATTAAGAAAATCGCCTCCATAGTTGATCTTCCAGGCATGAACCCAAACTGATTTTGGGTCACACTCGTCGCTCCTCTTAGACGGTGCTCAATAACCCTCTCCCAGAGCTTCATGGTATGGCTCATCAGCTTAATGCCACGGTAGTTAGTACAACTTTGAACATCTCCCTTGTTCTTAAAGATCGGTATTAATATACTTCTCCTCCATTCTGCAGGCATCTTGTTAGACCGAAAGATGAGGTTAAAAAGCTTAGTTAACCATATCGTCGCTCTATCACCTAGGCATCTCCACACCTCAATGGGGATACCATCAGGGCCCATCGCTTTACCGCCCTTCATCCTCTTCAAAGCCTCTCCGATCTCTGCCTCCTGGATTCTTCTCACAAAGCATCTGTTAATATCATCAAATGAGTCATCTAGCTCAAGGGCAGGACCCTCAATCTCCCCATTAAACAACTTGTCAAAGTACTCTCGCCATCTGTCCTTGATCTCCTCATCCTTCACCAGAAGTTGATCTGTCTCATCCTTGATGCATTTGATTTGGTTGATATCCCTTGTCTTCCTCTCGCGAATCCTAGCCATCCTATAAATGTCCCTCTCTCCTTCCTTCGTGCCTAGCCGCTGATATAGGTCATCATAAGCCTTACCCTTTGCTACACTCACAGCTCACTTTGCAGCCTTCTTCGCTACCTTATAGCCCTCGATGTTAGCTGCACTCCTATCAAGGTGGAGGCGCTTGAACCACTCCTTCTTCTCCTTAATAGCCCTCTGCACCTCCTCGTTCCACCACCAGGTGTCTTTCCCTTCCTGTTTGCCTCCCCTACTCACACCAAGGACTTCTGCGGCCACCTTCCGGACACATGTTGCCATCTTTAGCCACATGTCGTCTACATCTTCTCCTTCGTCCCAGGGCCCCTCCTCTACCATCCTTCCCTTAAAAGTTTGCGCCGCTTCTCCTCTAAGCTTCCACCACTTCGTTCTTGCCATCTTGGCACGTTTGTCCTGATGGACACGTACCCGCAAACGGAAGTCCGCCACCACAAGCTTGTGTTGAGGGACAACACACTCCCCAGGTATCACCTTACAATCTAGGCAATCACGTCTATCGTCCCTCCTCGCAAGGATAAAGTCGATCTGGCTCGAGTGTTGTCCACTATGAAAGGTCACTAGATGGGATTCCCTCTTTCTAAAAAAGGTATTCGCTATCAACAAGTCGTAGGCCAGCGCAAAATTCAAAACATCCTCTCCCTCCTGGCTCCTGCAACCATACCCGAAGCCCCCGTGCACTCGCTCAAACCCTACGTTAGTTGCCCCCACATGTCCGTTGAGGTCTCCTCCTATGAAGAGCTTCTCGCTGATAGGCACGGTGCTAACCATACCATCCAGATCTTCCCAGAACTGCCTCTTCACACTCTCACTGAGGCCTACCTGAGGGGCATAGGCACTAATCACATTCAGAGTCGTGTACTTTTCAACACGATAAGTTCAGAAAAACCCAATAACCTTTAGCATGGCATTACATCATTTTATTAAGTGAATGTCATCTTGGCTAAAAGAACTGTGCTAAAAGGAGAAAAGGAAAGGTTGGTCAACAAAAATGGTCCAATATATGAGGATTGAAGAAATTACTTTCTGTAGGCACAGGAAAGCTGCTTCACGGTATAATTTTGACTTCTTATTGCAAGCAGCACAAACAGCATTTAGTATAACACTTGGCAAGCTGGAGTCTTCTGCTGTTATAGCAGCATGACAGCAAGAACACAATGAAGCCAGCGCATCCAGGATAGCATCTTTTCCCTGTTGAAGGATGTAAGGAAACTAAATGAATTACCAAGACATCGATAAAGATCAATAAAAGAGATAGTGTAACTTATAAGCAGATTACCCTGTAATCATTCCAAGAACAAATGAAGGGTAGCGTGAGTTACCTCCCAGAATCGACCAGGCAATTCTTTCAAAAGTGATTCGAGAATATTATGGTGGTGTGCCGAAAGGGAGTCTCCAAGAACATCGCATAGCTTCTTTGTAGCCTTGGCTGACTGCAAGGATAAGGCTGTACAATAAGCATATCACAAGGTACAGACTTTTAACCGTTACTAATTTGACATGCATATGGACAGGAAATCATGACAGAGACATACCTTTCTTTTACCAGCCCATGATGACGATGACATGCAATCACATAAAAGAGATAAAGTTTCTGGTAAATACAGTGTGAGGGTTACTCGTTCACTACTAGGAATATCTTCCCAAAGCTCTTCATATACGGCACTGGCGTCTTTGTCATCATCAAATCTGAAAAAAAAAGGTTTTGTTTATGCACATGAAAATGTTTCTATACTTTTACGATATTGAACTTAAAAACATTATAGATAATCTGAAAATGTCAGAAGTCAAGGAAAATGCAAGGTTAATAAATTTGTCCTTCACATACCTTGACACAAAAATTACAGGGATAACCACTGCATTATATCCACCAAGAATATCTGCTGCATTGCTCAAGTAGGCTTTAATAAGAATTGCACCAGATAACTGATCATTTTTCCCACCTGAATGCAGAGAGGTAGTATCTTCAATAAGCTTCTGAGCCTGGGAGGGGCTAGCATATTTCAAAACAGTAGCACAAGAGGACGCGAATGCCCTTTTTGCTGCTGAACTCCTTTCCTCCAGAACAGCGCTATACAGTAACTTCAGTAACAATGGTGTGAATGGTTTGATGTCAACCATGACCTTCTGTACCAACAAGGTGATGAAGCTAGCAACACCAACTCTGAAATCAGACAGAAAATGAATGAAACCATATGACTGAGTAGTGAGAATTGCAGCATTTATGGTACAAGCAATCCTAACCTTGTATTTAACCCAACAGCTGATCTAACCATTTGGGTCAGGCGAGGAACCAATATATCAAGTGAATTCTTGTCAACAACTTTTATACATATATCAAGAGTTTCCCACATTGGAGAATCTTTAGCCACAGCTATACGCAAGCTTTCAAGCTTATCTGTTTTGATGCCAGCATTCCCTGCATGCATCTTGATCCAAATAAAGGAGTGAGTAAAGAATTGCATCTGTGAGATATACACTTGCAACATCATCACCACTAGCCATTTATAAAAGGGAAACAAAATTAGCATACCTCGACATAATTCAACCTTTGATCCTCCAGACTTGACAAGCATTCAAGCATACAACTAACAAGTTCTGGCAGATGTGGCCGAAGAGCAGGACCAGCACCCTACATTAGAAAGTCATAAGCTAAGGATATCCTCTTAGCTGATTAATTTGGTAGCCATAGAAGCATAGTGTATTAAACTATGGATATAGAAAAGGTGCTATGATCTTTTGTTCACTGAATATGTTAATAAATCACAGATGTCGAGAAAACAATAATCAAATTTAGTAAAATACTGAATCCATTATAAAATATAACTCACTAAGTTTATCTAAACTCATTATGTATCTATTTCCTCCATCTGTTTATTGCATTGTGTATAGTTCGCACTCCAGAAGACCAGAACAATTCTGTATCTATATACTCAAAATACTACATTAGGGGTGAAAATTACGAATATACACACAGCTCGTTATAGCAGGTATGCAGTTAAACTTGCTAAGTTTTACCACCAATATACCTTAGCAAGCTTCATCACCAAACTAATCGAGGCTTTTTGAACACTTGAGACTTTACTGAGTATGCCTTCAGAAAGCAAGTATGGCAGCACAATGTTCATTGTCTCGTTTGCATCAGAAGTAGAAGTTAGTGACACATCACAAAGCCTGATTGTCAATGAGCTCACGGCTCGGCACAAACTGTCACCAGCATTCCGCACAGTTTCCTTTATGTCATCCATTGCACGAAAGGCGGCTATCCATATTTTTCTCAAATGCTTAGAAACCTTTAGAACAATAAAGAAAAAGGTCAATTATATTTTTTTTCCAGAAACGAATTTAAAGCCAAATGGCAAACAAACACTTTCAGAGTCCGCGTCAAATGAAACGGTGAACTAATAAAAAAAATCTATGAAACCATGAATAAATGATCACTTGCCTGACTATATCTTTGACCTTGTATGATGTCGGCAAGTGCAAGACAGGATGCTTCACGTGAGCGCCAAAGCCTTGATCCAGATTGAACCAACAAATCCTCCACTATAACATCGTAATGTTCATCTATTGCTTTTTTTGGATCTGAGACAATTAACTTCCAGATGTGTGCCATTGAATCCTAAAATGTGCGGCTGGAACAGTCAGCTCAGAATGCCCTCTGAGCTAGTTAGAAATATGCTACAGCATAATGAGATAGAATATTATTATAGCCATCAATGACAACCAGAAAACAGTGCAAGAACTTTGTATTTGGTAGATTCCATAACTATTTAGACTTATGTTTGGTCTATTTTCTGAATCCAAGTTACAAGGCCACGTTAAAATTAATTTCAAGGGTTAGTTGCATGATTCTGCAAGGGAGTGCAGTGATTACAAGAACCATTGTGTGGAAAGCTAATCTTAATGAGTTACATTGTGCAACAAATGCAATATTTAACTAAATTTAATAGAAGTTTTCTCAACAACTAGAAAAAACAACAGACCTAGTTTATCCACAAATCCTATTGCACGACAGAAAGTATATAGCAGTATAACATAACTAACATAATACTGAAATACAGTAGTTAAACTATACTAAGGCCCAAACTTGCCAAAGTATCTTATAAACCAGTATGTGACATGGATAAGTTATTACTAAATTGATGAAATCGATATAAAGTTAAGCGTAACTAGTTGAGCTGTTTGGGGAATCAAATATTTGCTTAGGACCTCAATTTCATATGAGATTAAACCTGTTTACAAGTAGTTTTACAAGATTATGACATTCAAACAAGCAATTTAATTTAATCACATAGAAAAAGAAAAAGAAAAAGAAAAAGAAACATAGGAGGTGTAAGATATAGCGATGGGAGTGCACACTTTCGTACCTGGATGTTTTTGTCAGGATCGTATTGGTAACGGACAAGCCTAGGAATTAAAGTATTCAGATAAGGTTGAAGTGCCTCGCCAGCTTGTTTGGCTATCTTGGAAAATCCAAAAGCAGCGCCCCTCTTGGAATTGAGAGCGGCTTGATAATTAGCTAGATCCATGAACTTGTATATCAGGTCAGGTTGCCCCATCTCATTGGCAAGACTGCACAGCTCCTTGTAGGTGCTAAGTTTCCCTCTGGTAGGATTATTGCCAATTGCTCCATCTTGAAAGACCTCAGAGTCCTCCATCAACTAATGCAATTACAATAAATCATAACAACCTTGGAATAAAAACATAATCACCCAGGAATAGAATATAAATCTAGAAAATTATGCACCTTAATAGCTTTCTTCTTTCTTGCAGTGCCAGTCAGTGTGTTCACAAGAGCATGAACAAGCTGCTCTTTCATAGATACATCACCAAGCTCATACACAATACTCATGCCTTGCGATGCTAAATCTTGTGTAAGCTCATTTGGATCACCAAGAAGATGTGAAAGGGCTTCCTGTGTAATAAATGTCATTTACATTCGTCAACAAGGTGGAAGAACTCTGGTGGGAAGAGAGTAGAGAACTGTGCTAGCTGAAGAGGTTGACCGGTGTATGCATAAACAGTTCAGTTCAGTTCACTTCAATCAAAAGATGATTTTTATTTTTGGAACCACACTACAGGGCAATTTTGAAATTCAGGCAGTCATGTAAAACCTAGTAGGAACTTCCAAATTAAATCAAAAGCTAGAGCATGTTTTAAGTGGGCTGGCAGGTACATGCCCAATGTACTTAAAGCTAGCTTCCATGCCCAAGTCACTGTAGATTACTGTACTAAAGTTAGCTTCCCTGTCCGAGTTGCTGTAGATTAATGTAAATTCATTCGCCATGATATGGCTATCTACATATTATGCACTGTGTCAGTTTAAATAAAAGTACAAAATTGTATAACAAGCTCTGTAATAAGATCTGTATATTCTTGATTGGAAAACCTGAATTTGCGGAAGTAATTCTAGGATCTTTGGATGTCGACCGCAGTACATTGTCAGTGAGACCAACCAGACAGTTCCTGCACAGCGTTCTTCTTTTCTACTGCTATAAATTAGTGTTTCAAACAACTTTTTAATAATTTCTTCTCGAGCCATTGCGTGTGCCTCTTCACAACCACCTCTTTCATAGGAGTTACTCGAGACTAGAGGTGCATCACTAGTAAGGTAGTTTGTGGCCTGAGAAAGGGAAACAAAGTTTGTCTCCAGTATCACATCTGCAGTAACAGGAACTTCTCCCCATATGAAAGATAGTGCCTCCCCTGCAGCAAAAAGCACATCTTCTACCTGAACAAGCATAATTTGAATATATTCAATGAATAGTGCTATGTTAACTGCAAAGTTTTATGTTTTGTGCCACTACCTTAGAACGTGAAAGACTAAAAACCAAGTCCAATGCATTATTCAGGTGGGGAAAGGACATCTCATTCCAAGATATGTGCCCCAATGATACCAGAATTTTCTGTATAGCCTTAGTATCATTTTCAGAAAGCAGCTTACTCAGCTTCTCATGCAGAATGGTTAATAGTGCATCTGCAGGCAAAAAAACCATTCAAATAAACAACTTCGTAGATGGTGAATAGCAAAGCATGTATGAAAAAGATATTTCAATAGCAAGTTTAACCTGTAGAAGAGTTTCGGGTGATAGAAGGCAGTGCACAACGCAGACCAATATGACCAAGAGATTCCATTGCAACGGATGCTAGTGCAGAAGCTTCAGAGTCAACAACTTTTACAAGAATTTCAGCTACATTTTTTACTATTACTTCAGGTATCTGCATATGCATCATTACATACATTAAATTAAAAATTAAATATGGAAAATTAGGTGCTCATAAAATGATGTGCTCAAACAAAGTTTCCTAAGCTGTGTGGCAGCAAAAGTAATTGTATCGTAGACACTCAAACTTGTAAAGTTGCCACAAGTAAATAAAAAAACATAGAAATTGGATATCTATGTCCACAAACTTGTACAAGACGGTTCAGACAATCTAGTTTGTCTCACTGAAACTTGGAACTAGGTAGTTATGGGCAATCATGCAGCTATTTCTGCTATAATTGCTCAGCTACTGCAGCTCCTGGTGAATAAAATTATAGGTTTTCATGGACCATAGTACTATAGTATCACTACCAACTACAAAGTCACTCTGGGAAAGGGTCAGTATATTCAAGATGGAGTTTCGAGAGCAACTTAAGAAACTGTGCTGAATTTCATATAAGGTAAACAAGGAGCTACAGTTAGGAGGATGAAAGATGGCATACATAAGATTGCTTCAAACAGCCAGCAGTAAGATACCCGATCACACATAACAGTCCATGGTAATTTTCAAATCTGACACAATTCATCAAATAGTCACATGAATCAGAAGCTACATGGGCGGTTTTGAAATTTAGCAGTACTGAAATTTTCATTTTCATACCTTGATGGACGGTTTTGACTAAGTGTTGAAGTGAACTCAGACAGAAGAAGTAGTGCAGCAGATCTTGAAAGAGCTGATGAAGCAATACCAAGAAGACGGGAGGCGGCTTCACGAGCATCAGAATCAACATGACCCAATAGAGCTTTTAGCCATTGTATGCGGTCTGCATACCGCAATGACACCAACTGCAGGTTATGAAAAAATATTAAAAAAAAACTGAGGCAAGCATGAAGCTTATTTAATTGATGACATCAAACAGACACCTTTGGTTCACGAGAGGATAGATCAACCAATGACTTCAAGGCCAATGCATGCAGTTCACTAGACCCTTCATATGACATGGCATGTTCTAAGACAACACACATTTTTGCTACAGGAGAATGAGATGGATCTTGCACAAGATCTGGGCTACCACTAGACTCAAAGCACTTCATCAGAAACTTGATCATTGAAAGAAATGTTTTTGAAG